>JARQOD010000003.1:584410927-584467002 GCA_033576555.1 Oophaga sylvatica
GGTTCCCTTTAGTCCACCAGTCCTCTCTCTGTCCTACGCTTTGTGGTTCACTTGTCCCCTTCGAGCCGTCCTTTTGGTACCGGTTGTTGCAATATTAAACTTCCTTGGGCCTGTCCCTGACACTCCCTGCATAGGGGGTGGTTCCACTAGGGTTGCTCACACAGGGGGGCTCTGGTATCACAACCCAGGGGTCCACTCTTGGAGATGCCACAGAGGTGTTACAATGATGAATTGAGGGTGGGGGAGACTGAAGGATTATGTATTGAAGGTGGGAGAGAGCAAATGATTATGAATAGAGACTGGTGGGGTGGAAAACAGCAAATGATTATGAATTCAGTTTGGGGGGTGGGGGAGAGTAAATCATGATAAATTGAGACTGGGGGTATGGGGTTCTAAGGGGGTGACCAAGATTGCCATGTGCCTGTCCTGAAAAAAGGTTACAGAATGTTCGGTCATGCAATTGTATGGTATTTTCATGACTGGTTGTATTGTATTTTTATAGTAATGTGAAATATAGATGTGCATAGAACTTTATATGTACTGATGTTATGTGACTAATGTATAAGGTTATTGATGTTTAATGTATAAGGAAAGATGTAGTTGTGGGTAGATTAGTAATAGGAAGCAGTGCTTTGGTTACAGATAGACAGTTACTGTAGGTACAGTAGGACAAGGTACAATTAATATCTTGGGACTAGCCCAGAATTGGGAGGGACTAGGGTAAACAAAAAGAGAGCGCAATTCCTGGTTTAGGCACTTGGAGTCTAAGACAGTGAGAGGTAGGTTTGAGTGCAAGTTCAGGTGCAAGCTGCAGTGGGCACGGGAAGTACAAAGCGTTTTGACAGCATGAGGACACACGAGAAGCCTTGCCGAAATCCCTGTGAGGTCCGGGGTCTGTGGCCCGGAGTAGGCACTGGAATGGTGGAAGAGGCCAGATGGGGAAAAGCGAGCGGGAACTGGCGGGTCACAGAGAAGTGCAGTATCGGACTTGGACTCCCTAGAACCAACAGAAGCTGTTGAGATATGTACAGTCCGAGTGGAACAGAGGCAAAGCCTTATACTGTGTGAATGGAACAACAACCAAAGAGTGCTTTGCCCGATACCACATGTTGCTTACAAGTAAGCGCAGAGCGCACCTTACAGCCCAACACACATGGGAAAGGTTTCTGTTTAATATTGGGGTGTCAGATTGAAGATAAGCATCAGACCCACAGCACCAGCCCTGAGCCTTGCTTCAGGGTACAGCAAATGATGACGAATTGAGACTGAGGGGTGGGTAACAGCAAATGAAGAAACTTGAGGGTTCGGTGTGGGGGACAGCACATGATGATGAATTGAAGGTGGGGGACAGAAAATGATGAATTAAGGGGGGGTACTGTTACTGTGCAGGGCAGTACTATGTCACTTTTTTTCTTCATCTGGCGTAGCGTAGAAGTTGGAGAAAAAGTGAGGAATGTGCTTGTGAGGTAGGGACGCCACCATCTTGGATAGGGCCTATACCAGCCTCCATTTTGTCTGTTCACAGAGCCACAGGCTGCTAACTGCACAGGGCCTGTTAGCATATTCAATATGACAGGGTTTGATGTCCACTGTGAATCAAAAGGGATTTAGTATGTTAAGTGATTCAGGCCCATGCTTGAATGGCAAGGTCTTTAGTATGGTAACGAGTTAAGACCCAAAACAGAGCCAAGCCAGCATGGTGAATAGTAAGGTTTGTTAGCATGGTAATGAGATGCCTGGGGGCTTCAATTAGACTATACCTTTCAGCCAGACCATGAAAACACATCTATTTATATCCCAGACACGAAGGCTCCGTTCTAGGATTATGAATGATGAGCACATCTTTGTATGTACATTCTCATAAAAATATCTGTGTGACCCTGCGGACCTCGGGCATTTGATGGTGCAACTCCCGAGTCGGTGATGGCTTGGGGGGCTGAGATATAGAGATTGGCCATCCACAATGACCCAATCGGGCCAGGTTTGATATCCATGCGACAGGCAAAACATACTGCATCCGCTGGTACCTCTCGTGTCCTGATCCGATCGTCCTGGAGAAAGTTAACCCCTTTATTAGGTATTGGGAATAAATTCTGCAGGGGGCTAAGGGTGGAGATTGTCAGGCCACCCTCGGACACCGAGGGGAGGGACCTAGCAGGTTTAAGAACTGTGAGCTAAGGGCAGACCAGATCCATTCTCACAGAAGCCAAGAAGCAACCAGTCACCCAGTCCTATGACTTAATGGATTAACCATTGTAGTTACTACACCATATTGGAAGACACATGTCATCGGCGTATCGAGCCTCCAGATGAGCCCGGTGGGCGAAACGCGTTGAGGCATATTGAGAGGGGTGACGGGTGTGAAAATCTGTCAGATAAGTATGGCAGATGTAAACCTGAAAGGTTAATCCATTAAGTCATAGGACTGGGTGACGGTCTGATAATTGTGGTGGTTACTATCAAAGAGCCACTATTCTGTGCTATATTGATCTATGAGGCCGGATGGCTAGGCACAATGTATGTCTTGAGCGGTCACCTTGTTACCACTTTTGGGATATGAGTTATTGATCGTGTCCATACTCTTTAATCAAATGATCTATCTGTCATTGTGCAGCAAGCGCTATATGAAGTGTGTTCTGTAGATATAAACCTGACCTAATATCGAGAGGTCAACTGTGTTATTACTGTGCAGTGGATATGACATTTAAGCACAGATTACATATACTGATTGGACCTTTTGTTAAGAGGTCAATTGTTCTGCGGAAGGTAACACAACTATGATATTCATTGCGGTCATATCATCGGCTTAATCACTCACATATTGTGGACAGGTTACATTCATCAGAAACCTCTATTAAATCATTGAATTCACTATCAGAAACCTATATTAAATCATTGAATTCACTATGACCGATTGGACTTTGCGTCCATATACCAATGGGAATTAATCTTTATATGAAACACGTGATTTATCTTTAATGGTTGTTCAGGTGTACACACACCTTTGATAATGGGACCAATTTTTGTTGATTTTTCAAAACAACTGATATTAAGTGATCTATAATATTGGGGAATTTACCCCTCGATATATATCTCCATCTGGAGTGAGGAAAACTGTATCTATTTGACGAGATCTTTATCTCAATACCTTTGTTTAGTATAGATGAATTAACTATTGTATTATATGGTCTATCGTATGGCTAATGGTCGACCCTTAAAAATGACAGTGTGAAATATTAAGACACCGGGCATTCCATCTATTGATTTAATTTGAGTGGGAGACACTACGCTACTCTGAATACAACTACTTTTATATAACGGTGTAACATATCAAGACACTGTATTTTCAGATTTGATCATACCCAATTCAGAGATATTTATCATTGGTCCCTTTAACAGACATCTTTGATATCACCCAATTATTGTGTGTTCACTTTATTTTAACTTTTGGGCTTAGGGCTGTCTTTAGACATAGTTGACCTTTGTCTATTGTTAGGGGTCCCCTTAACCATTGGATAGTGGGATTCCCTAGACGCGGTAGGGTGCATTAGGGCCCCTAGGGTTAGCCATCGAGGAGCGGGGGCGCCACAACGTTCCCCCCTAGGGTGCCAACCTCCGCGGTCAGGTAGGAGTGAGTCTAGGATCACCCTAGGGACAGCTCAGTGGTACCCATTTTTAGTGGGATACACACTTGTTTGTTTAAAATTTGTGTTTGTTTTTGTGTCATTTGGCTGGGTGTTTACCCATTGTGGTAATTTTATTAATAAAGTATTGCCTATAGGGCCTTTTTTTCTATGATTTTTGATATTAATGCCCTTGTATTATTGAATAAATTGAGTCTTGTCTGTGGTATTACTCAGTCACTATGTGGTGGTAATATGTGATCTGTGTAACGCTCGCGCTTGGATCGTGGACCCACTGTGCCATAAACCGAGGAGAGCCTGGAGGGGCATGATTAGGCGAGCACCTGACCCTTCGCTGGAGCCCCTGATGGTGTGGTTAGACTTGGCTCCAGATGAACGCCAGGTGCTACTCCTGGACAGATCTCAGACACATGGTAGCTAATCCAGAGGGACAGACAAGGTACCAATAGTGCGGACAGAAAAGGTACCACTGGTGCGAACAGACAAGGTACCGCTGGTGCAGACAGACAAGGTACCACTGGTGCAGACAGACAAAGTACCGCTGGTGCAGACAGACAGGGTACTGCAGGGTCGGACAGGCAAGGAACAGCAGGGCGTACAGAATTGCAGGTACAGGCAGTACAGACAGGGTCAGATTCACACAGGACAGACAAGTCCTGGTTCACACAGGGCAAATACAAAGACAGGTACAGATTGGACAGACAGGGTCAGATACAGGCTCAGGTTCAGAGTTTAGGCCTAGGCCATACAGACCCAAGGAGGGTGTTATGTCCCATGAATGAGACATTTTACAGACTGTCCTGTGTATTTTACATGCTGTATTGCAGTCTCTCATATTGTTTACTGTTGCTATGTGTCCCTGTGTTTGCATAGCTGAAATCCTCCCTTTACATCAAGTTTGTCCCTTCTGTCTCTCTGTCTCCCTCTTCTGGTGTGATGTCATTTCCTTCTTCTTTCTCCTGTGTTTCATTCTCCATCTTGATTTTATCAGATTCACATGTGTTTTCAGTCTGTCTGAAGAAAGTCTTTTTTACCTGCTGCTGTTTGTATGCATTCAACAAGAATTCTTAAAGAAATCAAAGTCTCTTCTGGATTCTTCATAACATGTGTGCCGGCAGCTGAGTTAAGCTATCTGCGATCGTCGCCAATTGTAAGTAAGGTGAAAGAGATCCGGCATCTCACAGAGCCATATTTACAGCCACAGGCCCCGGGGACAGAATAGTAAAAAAAACTCTTCAGATTCATCTGTAAAACACATAGCTTCTATAAAGCTACAGAACTTCCTGCAGAGCATCCGCTCTCAACATATAAGAGTCTATACAGCTCTCCTTCTCCCTGTGCAGCAGGATGGCTGAAGGAATGACTACACGGTCTCTGCCAGACCCATTGTCAAAGGAAGAGTGCATAGACCCTGATCCACCATTTAGTGAGAAGGCTAGACGTGTCACAAAGCCAACATGGAAAATAAGGGAGAATCTAGAATCCAGTAAACATGATCTTCTCCGTGCAACAGCAGAGCTATGGCAAAAACTCTTATGCCACATAAATAGCCTATCTCAGCCTGCTTCTCTCCAACGACCACTGGAGGGAGCTCTCGCACAACTGTGTTCAGATTATCAATGTTATGCAGAAATAACAGACCAATATATCGCAGTGTTAAAAAGACTTAACCCATCAGTTACCTGCAAAGAGCTGCAAGCTTTCCAAAAACTTAACTCTGAGAGAGAAAGCATGGTGCGCGATATAAAAGCCAAAACAGAGGCAAGAATCGCACTAATAGCCGAGATGTCATCTTGCATTTCTGGCTCTGCCAGACTGTCAAAGCGAACATCTAAGTCACGCTCTTCAAAATCCTCAACCCTCAGCGAACAGCTCATAAAAGCACGTGCGGAAGCTGAGGCCACTAAAATACAAGCTGCCTTTGCTCAAAAGGAAACTGAAATGAAAACTGAGGCAACTAAAATACAAGCTGCCCTAGAAGCCACTAAAATACAAGCTGCCCTAGAGGCCCTAGAGAAGAAAACTGAGGCCACTAAAATACAAGCTGCCCTTGAGGCCACTAAAATACAAGCTGCCCTAGAGGCCCTAGAGAAAGAAACTGAGATGAAAACTGAGGCCACTAAAATACAAGCTGCCCTAGAGGCCCTAGAGAAGGAACGCCAACACGCCATAGCCATGGCAAAGTTAAAGGTCCTGGAACAAGCCATCAGTGGGAGCCAAAGAGACAGTATCAGTTTAAGTGTTTTTGATACTGAAGACCCTCTTAAGCGTACTAGAGACTATGTACAAAGCCAACACAGCGCTATCCCTGCTCCTGCAATCCTTCCTGACCACACTGATGCTCCCCTGAGACAACAGGACACAGAGCGTTTATCCCCATCCTGCACCCAAGGTCAGTACAATTACAATACGCTGCCAATCTTGTATCCTGATCCACCTCTGTGCACCGAAATGTACCAGAAACCTGCAAATCACCAAATCTTATACTCAGAATCCTACGTACAGGCCAATATGCAGGCCAGTCACCACACTCCGGTCAATCACACAATTCCAGTCCCATGTGTAGCAGAAACTAAGCTCATTAAGCCAGTTAATGGACTGAACGCCTACGCTGCCCCATACGTACCTGCATTCCCAGGTCAAATCACAGACTGTGTGAACAAAGCTATCCAGCCAGCATCGGTCCTTCCAAAATCTGAGAATGCTGATATGACTGGCCTCGCAAGGTACATGATTCGGCGCGATCTAACTAAGACCGGTCTTACAGAGTTTGACGATAAACCTGAGAACTACAGGGGTTGGAAGTGTACCTTTGAAACCACGATCAGTGATCTCGGCATCACCGCCGCTGAAGAGCTAGACCTGCTAATCAGGTGGCTTGGGCCACAATTCACGGATCGGGTCAAGAGACTTAAATCTGTCCACATCAGTAATCCCATTGCTGGTCTCACTGCTGCATGGAAGAGGCTAGAAAGAAGCTATGGCAGTCCTGAGGTCATAGAAAGGGCCCTGTTCAAACGACTAGAGGATTTTCCAAAGGTATCTAATAAGGACAGTACAAGGTTCCAAGAGCTCAGCGACCTCCTGTTAGAGCTTCAACTGGCCAAAGCAGACCCGTACCTTCCTGGCCTCAGCTACTTGGACACTGCTCATGGGGTAACCCCAATAGTTTCCAAGCTGCCACCCAATATCCAAAATAAGTGGGCTATGCTTGGATCAAAATACAAAAGGGAAAACCAAGTCTCCTTCCCTCCATTTTCCTACTTCTGCGAGTTCATCGAAAATATCGCAGAGTGTAAGACCGATCCAAGTTTTTCCTATGGAGAACACAGCGACCCTGTTTCATCTACTAAACACGACAGTCCACGTCTTAACTACAGGAGCCACCAAGCTCCAATGTCCATCAAGAAGACTGATGTTCTTCCGGCACCTTCAGTATCACAAGATAAGAGCGACAAAGGTGAGAAGGTTGAGAATCCTAATCGCCAGTGTCCAATTCACCAACTGCCACATCCCCTGAAGAAGTGCATCGGTTTCAGGAAGAAGCCCCTTCAAGAACGAAAGAAGCTCTTGAAGAAGTTTGGAGTATGCTTCAGGTGCTGCGCCTCTACCGAACATCTTGCTAAGGACTGTGTCATCCCCATCAAGTGTCTAGAGTGCGACAGCGAAGACCACGTACAGGCGCTCCATCCATCACAGCCTGACTCTGCGTCTTCACCTTCTCCCACCACAAGCCATGGCGGGGAGAGTACAGACCAAGTGACAAGCCATGTTGCGGTATCTTCCTCATGCACCGATGTCTGTGGAGAAGGTCTTCGAGACAAGTCCTGTGCGAAGATTTGCCTGTCATGGGTGTATCCTAAGGGCCATCCAGAGAAGGCAGTCAAGGTGTACGTTAGCCTGGATGACCAGAGCAACAAATCATTAGCCAGGTCAGAACTCTTTGACTTGTTTGACTTAAAAGGAGACGTCTATCCCTACACCTTGGGCACCTGCAGCGGCGTTTTACAAACCTCTGGAAGAAGGGCCAGTGGCCTCATAATAACTTCTCTTGAGAAAGGCGCCACGGAGATACCACTACCCACGCTTGTAGAGTGTAACCAAATACCATTCAATAGGGAAGAAATCCCAACACCAGAAGTCGCTCTTCAGCAGCCTCATCTCAGAATGATAGCCAAAGAGATGCCACCCCTGGATGATAAGGCAGACATCCTAATTCTCCTCGGCAGAGACATTATACGACTGCACAAGATGCGTCAACAAATCCACGGACTACTCAATGAACCATATGCCCAGCGCCTCGAGCTGGGCTGGGTCATCATTGGCAATGTCTGTAGTGACCAGACAAACACTCAGAACGACATCTCCTCTTACAAAACCGTTATCACATCAGATGACAATGACTTGTCCTCCCTGTCATACTCACGTCACCAATGGATGAAGGATAAGTCAAACGACACTACATGTCA
The DNA here is from genome assembly GCA_033576555.1 of Oophaga sylvatica. Classification (NCBI taxonomy): domain Eukaryota; kingdom Metazoa; phylum Chordata; class Amphibia; order Anura; family Dendrobatidae; genus Oophaga; species Oophaga sylvatica. The sequence continues at coordinate 584,419,041 of JARQOD010000003.1, forward strand.
ACGGCAACCATTCGATATTTCAAGTCCGCTTTATCCTCGAGACTACAACCTCGAGATAACAGCATTCGATCCTTCAACCAAGGACAACAACTCTCTACCTACAGAGGGAGACAAAGTGATCATCAGGGTCATGAGCATCAAACCCACCGAAGACAACTATAACAGCTGGGTAGCTCCCTCACCTTCTCTTCCAGCAAAGACTAAGTTGCCAAGGGATCCACAGCAAGTAACTGCTAAGTTCCCAACCTTTGATACCCATCTCCATCACAAGCCTGGTCAAACCGAAGCCGTGCTAGACTTCAGTGCTCAGAGTGAGAGCCCCTCTCTCAACAGCCTACCTCTGACCGATGGTGCCAGCGTTTTCCCCACGCAATTCAGCCTCAGCTCACTGGCGGATGTTGAACAAGACACGTTCACTTCCCAAGCATCACCCTGTAAGGAACTTGCTATCGAACGAGGAGCCTCGCCTGTTGAAAACAGCATCGACGGTCCTCTCGGGTTTAAGACACCCATCGCAGTTCTAGGCAGGGTACCACTGAGACAGCTTGCAACTCAGGATATCAACAGGAACACTATGTTGCCATCTCAGAGACAGCAAAGATGGGAGACGGCGAAGAAGTCTCTAAAGGCCTTACAACAAGTCCTGCCCCGTAGTTCTGTAAAGACTCTTTCAACAGTCATCAAGAGACAAGTCTACCTTTCCTACGATGTGTCTACGAAGACTACAGCTGCAGGAGCCTCTCCCAGCGCTTCAGAAACCGGCAAAAAGGTACAGAGGCTGAGCTCTCTTTACCCTGGACATCCTTTCAGCTGGTCAGCCATCCTATCTGGTGACATACATTTCAGGCAAATCATCTGCTGGCTCCTTCGAGCAGGAGTCACATGATCTTAGCCTCGTCTTTGGACACAGCTCACGGCGGGGAGCCTACCGCCATATACTCCTCCAGCTGTGTTGGAACATTGTAATATTTTAACTTTCTCCAGCGGATTATTGGGTTGGCGGAAGTGTTTGCACGTTGCGGCTTCCCCAATCCGAAGATGGGTTTTCGTTTGGACTCGGACTATTCCGCTGTTGAGAACTTCATGCCTCCAACTGAACATTGGACCATGCCAATTAGACTTCAACTGTTGTTGTTATTACCTGCATGCTTGTTTTTTCCTTTTGTCTTTCAGGTCTACAGTGACATCTCCAGTGGACATAACAAAATTATGAAATCTATAGATTTCAGACGGGGAGTGTTATGTCCCATGAATGAGACATTTTACAGACTGTCCTGTGTATTTTACATGCTGTATTGCAGTCTCTCATATTGTTTACTGTTGCTATGTGTCCCTGTGTTTGCATAGCTGAAATCCTCCCTTTACATCAAGTTTGTCCCTTCTGTCTCTCTGTCTCCCTCTTCTGGTGTGATGTCATTTCCTTCTTCTTTCTCCTGTGTTTCATTCTCCATCTTGATTTTATCAGATTCACATGTGTTTTCAGTCTGTCTGAAGAAAGTCTTTTTTACCTGCTGCTGTTTGTATGCATTCAACAAGAATTCTTAAAGAAATCAAAGTCTCTTCTGGATTCTTCATAACATGTGTGCCGGCAGCTGAGTTAAGCTATCTGCGATCGTCGCCAATTGTAAGTAGGGTGAAAGAGATCCGGCATCTCACAGAGCCATATTTACAGCCACAGGCCCCGGGGACAGAATAGAGGGGTTCAGACAAGATCAGATACATGTATAGGTACAGAGTTCTGGCTTAGGCCATACAGACCTAGGGAGGGGTTCAGGAAAGTTTAGTACATGATAATGGACTTAGTGGATTAAGGACAAGCTAGGCACTAAAGTTGTAGATGTTGAACAAGCACCTCCCTATATGGGAGGCTGCTTTATATATCAGATGCCTTCCAGTTATTGACTGGGGACTTTTCAGAAGTGAGTTCGCTACCCTTTAAGAGACAGGAAGTGCGCACGTGCGCTCACTAGGTGCGCAGGCACAGGGGGCTGGAAGCAGAGGTGGATAGTCACCACAGGAGTGCAGTCAGAATGGTGAAAAAGTTGGCATCCCTGCTGGGGAGAGAGACAGGGATGCTGGTGTTACAATCTGGTCATGGTGTGGCAGTATTTGTTCCTTGTATATGCTTTTATGAATTCACTATGTGGTGGTAATATGTGATCTGGTCATAATGTGACGATATTTGTCCCGTGTATGTGCTATTATTTGGTCACTATGCAGTGATATGTGGTCTAGTTGTGATGTGGCGGTATTTGTCCCCTGTATGTGGTATTATTTGGTGACTATGTGATGATCATCGGTGGTGTGGTCATGGTGTTACGGTATTTGTCACTTGTATGTGGTATTATTGGTCACTATGTGGTGGGAATATGTGATCTGGTCATGGTGTGACTGTATTTGTCTCCTGAATGTGGTATTATTGGTCACTATGAGGAAGTAATATGTGATAGGGTCATGGTGTTACGGTATTTGTATGTGGTATTATTGATCATTTTAAAAAATGTATGTAACACATTCTCTTAAAGAAAAATAAAGAAAAATATACCTAAAAAGAATATTGTATATTTTCAGAAATATTTAATAGGTTAGAGTAGAGTAGGGCCTGGCAAAAAGAGTCTACCTTGTCATGGTGGCAGCTTAAAAAATCTTTTGGCCAGAACAAAAGCTGATGACTATGTATGTGATCGGGTGTTTGATGGGAACTGTTAATATGTGATTGGTGAGGACGTGGTGCAGAAGTGGCGTTTTTTCCGAGAGTGGGCAGTGGGATTATGGAAGGCTCGAGGGGTGGAGGTGGAGCTTGGGTGATGCCTGGGCGGAGTCTCAAGGGGGCCCAAAAAGGTTTCCAGTGTGGGGCCCTGAAATTCCTGGTGGCAGCCCTGCCTGTTATGGTGGGGTCTGTGTGACTAACACTGTTTTGACCAGGGGCGGACCTACCACCCGTGCAGCCCGTTCATTGAACGGGGGCCCCAAGGGAGAGGGGGCCCCTCCAGCCTCCAGCACCGCATGGCTAATTATTTACCTATTCAAATTAGCCATGTGGTGCACTACGCAGCCGAGGCACAAGGAGAAGAGCAGCGCTGCGGGAGGCAGGGCCGGCGTCAGCACCCGGCACACCCGGGCAAGTGCCGGGCCCTGAGCAGGCGGGGGGGCCCACTGGCAGTCTGGCACCCCCGCGCCCGTTAGCGGTGTCAGCGCCGCCACTGGGCCCCCCCCCGCTTGCTCAGGGCCCCGGCATCAGCTGGCACAATACTTACCTCTCCCGTGCCTCCGCTGCCGCAGCTCCGGGCTCCAGGGGGCACCGGCGCTTCCTCTCACAGCAGCGCTGCTGAATGACGTCATCATTCAGCGGCCGGCTGTGGCAGAGAGCGCGGACGCTGGACAGGTAAGACGTGTGTGTGTGTGTCTCTGTGTGTGTCTGTGTGTATGTAGTGCGGTGCTTTGTGTGTGTGTGTGTGTGTGTATGTCTGTATGTGAGAGAGTGCTTGCGTGCTGTGGTGCTGTCTGTGTGTGATGATGGGCAGGCATTGCTGATAATGGGGAGGCATTGATGATGATGATGGGGAGAAGATGATGATAATGGGCAGGCATTGATGATAAAGGGCAGGCATTGATGATGGGGAGAAGATGATGGGGAGGCGATAATGATGATGGGGAGGCGATGATGATGGGCAGGCATTGATGATAATGGGGAGGCATTGATGATGATGATGGGGAGAAGATGATGATAATGGGCAGGCATTGATGATAATGGGCAGGCATTGATGATGGGGAGAAGATGATGATGGGCAGGTATTGCTGATAATGGGGAGGCATTGATGATGATGAGGAGAAGATGATGATAATGGGCAGTCATTGATGATAATGGGCAGGCATTGATGATGGGGAGAAGATGATGATGGGCAGGCATTGATGATGATGGGGAGGAGATGATGATGGGCAGGCATTGCTGATAATGGGGAGGCATTGATGATGATGGGGAGAAGATGATGATAATGGGCAGGCATTGATGATAATAGGCAGGCATTGATGATGGGGAGAAGATGATGATGGGCAGGATTGCTGATAATGGGGAGGCATTGATGATGATGAGGAGAAGATGATGATAATGGGCAGGCATTGATGATAATGGGCAGGCATTGATGATGGGGAGAAGATGATGATGGGCAGGCATTGATGATGATGGGGAGGAGATGATGATGGGCAGGCATTGCTGATAATGGGAGGCATTGATGATGATGGGGAGAAGATGATGATAATGGGCAGGCATTGATGATGGGGAGAAGATGATGATGGGCAGGCATTGATGATGATGGGGAGGAGATGATGATGATGATGGGCAGGCATTGATGATAATGGGGAGGCAATGATGATGATAAGGAGGCAATGATGATGGTGGGGAGGCAATCATGATGATAATGGGGAGTCTTTCCACAGCGCCCTTTCCTGAGCCGTAACAGTGCAGAACGCAGTACAGCGCAGAGGAGAGCTCCATATTTTGTATGGAGCATTATATTGGGTCCAGTATTCTGTATGGAGCATTATATGGGGACCAGTATCCTGTATGGAGCATTATATTGGGTCCAGTATTCTGTATGGAGCATTATTTTGGGTCCAGTATTCTGTATGGAGCATTATATGGGGGGTGACATCCTGCATGGGGTATTATATGGGTGATGAGGGGGAGACTGTGGTGCCCATAATATTGTATGGAGGACTGTACTGTCCAGTCTGTTCTGTGCGCTGTGAGGATTTGGCGGTTTTTGAGCTATTGTAGAATTTACAATAGATATCACTCATGTAATGGAAGAAGTGAAGTATTTGGCATTGTACTATACCCATATTTCTCTGCTGTATCTGTGCATCATGAATCGTGGTCTGTGTTAAAGGGGCCCACTGAGGTTTGTGACTGACCTATGCAAGTGGTAGGTAGAACGGGCAGGTAGGTATCATCTATCTCCCTATTAGTTTTTATGATCATATTAAACAACTTTACTATTTAGATTTGATAGTTGCGTTCTAAATAAATATTACAATCTATATGATTACATAACTTTGTTGCCCTATAAAGTGCGGGGGGGGGGGGCCCGAAAAATTTCTTGCACAGGGGCCCACTACAGTCTGTGTCCGCCCCTGAAAACTTTTGACGATGGTAGGTGTGGACCAACTACACCACTGGCCGGGCTTATCCTGGAAGGTAGTGACAAAGTGACTGCCTGGGTATTCGCTTGAGCATCTGATGGTGAGGATAGGCTTGGGCAGCAGGGTAGCCACCAGGAGCCATTCCAGGGCAGTGGCCGGATCTGACCAACTGGCCAAGTCAGGGATACGAGGTACATAGGATACAGGCAGAGACGCAGTCATCCAGTCCGAGGTCAGGGCAGGCAGCACGGTTCAGGATATGAAGTCAAGGTCAAGAGCAGAGAAATCAGACAGAACAGGTAAACAAGCTGGGTTGGTAACAGGAGACGAAACAGGAACACACCTTGACTGGAAGCTAGAACAGACTACTGACTAGAACCAAAGCTCTGTCAAGTAGTGGATGGAGGAGATGCCTGATATATCCCCTGCTGATAGGCCAGGGAAGGAAAACTCTGCAGGATATATGTCAGTACACAGCTGTCGTGTGACCCAGGACCAGGGGCTCCTTCCCTGTCCCTAACTCTAGAGGGCGCCCTAGCTCGCCCTGCTCTCTGGCATACTTCAAATGGCAAAGATGCCGGGGTCTTCACCTTTGCCTTATCTCATAAGTTAGCGCTCTGTCTGTTCTCTTTCCTCACCCAGAGAAGAGGGGGTGCTACTGTGCACTGTAGTACACCAACCCGACAAACAAGGCTACACATACAAGGGGAAACTGAAAACTCCATGCATACAAAATATTCACTCACATGTAACAGAGGAATGCACCGGGGTGTGACGGTAAGGGAATAAATAAAAACAGAGAAGGATAAGGAATTACCACACATACAAACCAATCAACAGTCACTAATAACTCCTTCAGCTCTCCTCTTATGTACTCCTCTCCCTCCGTTAGCCATGCAGCAAATGCTAGCTCTGACCAGAATTAGTAACAGAGCCCAGATTATAAAGGGAAAAGGAGTGGCTAACCAAGCACAGCTGAGCACAGGGATTTCCAACATGGCCAATTAACCCCTGTTCTGACAGAAGAAATAAACACATTTAAAATGAAGGAGAAGTGCTTCTTCTCAGCGTCGGAGTAGGAGCAATCAGACGCTGCGGTCTTTTGGCACCACACTGTTGTGGTAACCCTATAACAATACAGTAGAGTTAAATTCCTGCAGAGACTCACCACACATCCCTATAGCCAGGTGGAGATTACAGGAAGGTGCAGCAGTGCTGGGAGTGCTGCAGGAGGCAAACTAAGTGAGACGGAATGACACGAGAAGAAGCAGAGCAATGGCCGCAGTGAGTAGGACAGCACTGAGACGGTGTGTGAGTTGCTGGTGTGACAACTGTTATGTGATCATCGGTTGCTGGGCTCTAATATGGTGGTTATTTTGTGACTTGCCCTGTTATGGTTGTCTCTGTGTGTCTGGCCGTTATGGTGGGCTCTGTGCGGCTGGTTCTATTATAGTGGCTGACCCTGTTATGGTGGTCTCTGTGTGGCTGCCCTTGTCTGTGTGGCTGGCCCTGTTTTTGTGACAAGGCACTGTTATAGTGGTCTCTGTATGGCTGGCCATGTTATGGTGGTTTCTCTGTGGCTGATCCTTTTATTGTGGTCTCTATGTAGCTGGCCCTGTTATGGTGGTATATACTGTATGTGGCTGACTCTGGTATTGTTGTCTCTATGTGGCTGGCGCTTTTATAGTGGTCTTTGTGTGACTGGCCCTGTTATGGTGGTCTCAATGTGGCTGACCCTGTTGTGATGTTCTCTGTGTGGCTGACTGTGTTTATGGTGGTGTCTATGCGACTTGCCCTGTTATGGTGGTCCTTGTGTGGCTGACCATGTTATGGTGGTCTCTATGTGGCTGGCCAAATTATGGTGGTCTCTCTGTGGCTGACCCTGTTAGGTTGGTCCCTGTTTGGCTTGCCCTGTCATGATTGTCCATATTATGGTGGTCTCTGTGTAGCTGGCCCTGTTATGATGGTCTCTGTGTAGCTGGCCCTGTTATGATGGTCTCTGTGTGCCTGGCCCTGTTATGTTGCTCCCTGTGTGCTGGCCCTGTTATGTTGGTCCCTGTGTGACTAGCCCTGTTATGGTGTTCTGTATGTGGCTGGCCCTGTTATGTTGGTCCCTGTGTTCCTGGCCCTGTTATGGTGGTCCCTGTGTGGCTGACCCTGTCATAGTAGTCCCTGTGTGGCTGGCCCTGTTATACTGGTCCCTGTGTGGCTGGCCCTGTTATGTTGGTCATTGTGTGGCTGACCCTGTCATGGTAGTCCCTGTGTGGCTGACCCTGTCATGGTAGTCCCTGTGTGGCGGGCCCTGTTATGTTGGTCCCTGTGTGGCAGGCCCTGTTATGTTGGTCCCTGTGTGGCTGGCCCTGTCATGGTAGTCCCTGTGTGGCTGGCCCTGTCATGGTAGTCCCTGTGTGGTTGGCCATTTCATGGTAGTCCCTGTGTGGCTGACCCTGTCATGGTAGTCCCTGTGTGGCTGACCCTGTCATGGTAGTCCCTGTGTGGCGGGCCCTGTTATGTTGGTCCCTGTGTGGCTGGCCCTGTTATGTTGGTCCCTGTGTGGCTGGCCCTGTCATGATGGTCCCTATGTGGCTGACCCTGTGATGGGAGTCCCTGTGTGGCTGACCCTGTCATGGTAGTCCTGTGTGGCTGGCCCTGTTGGTCCCTGTGTGGCTGGCCCTGTTATGATGGTCCCTATGTGGCTGACCCTGTCATGGGAGTCCCTGTGTGGCTGGCCCTGTTATGTTGGTCCCTGTGTGGCTGGCCCTGCCATGATGGTCCCTGTGTGGCTGGCCCTGTCATGATGGTCCCTATGTGGCTGGCCCTGTTATGTTGGTTCCTGTGTGGCTGGCCCTGTTATGTTGGTCCCTGTGTGGCTGGCCCTGTCATGATTGTCCCTGTGTGGCTGACCCTGTCATGGTAGTCCCTGTGTGGCTGGCCCTGTTATGTTGGTTCCTGTGTGGCTGACCCTGTCATGGTAGTCCCTGTGTGGCTGGCCCTGTCATGGTAGTCCCTGTGTGGCTGGCCCTGTTATGTTGGTTCCTGTGTGGCTGGCCCTGTCATGATGGTCCCTATGTGACTCACCCTGTCATGATGGTCCCTGTGTGGCTGGCCCTGTTATAGGGGAGAACTGTAGAAAATGATTAGTTCTAATTTAAGTAACTTAAACTGTGTCTCCTATTAGACATCATGGCATACCTACAGTATAACGGCTCAAATCGGACCCTGTTACACCCTCTGCAGTCTGGACTGACGCCTGGTTTTCGCCCCAGACCAGAAGACAAAACGGGATCAGTTCACAGTTCTTTCATTATAGCACCTGTTAACGAGGCGCTGGTACTTTTAACATTGCACAACAGCAAACCGTTCCCCTGATATACACAATCTCTGTTCTCTCCACTTTCGGAAGCTTTCGTCACAACGATGCCGATCCTTCAGGCCTTCGCTGTATACACTGGATCTATCACCACTTTCATTGGTGGTCCCACACTTCAGACCTTTCTGCCTCTCCTGGGCCTTCTTTGTGTTTCTACGGTGAGGCTAATTCTCAATCCAAAACTTTTTGTGGGACTTTGTGTCAAAACTCAGGTCCTCATCCTCACAGTACCCCCTTGCATGATCAGAGGGTCACCTTCTGGACAACCACCCCGCTCTAACATTACAGGCCTCTTTTACATGTCACTTTCCACTCTTCTCTTGCAGCTGGCTACCATTCACCTGACTTTGGCCTCCAAGATGAGCTTTAAACAAAGGAAAAGTGTTAATATCTCAAGAACGACTAAACATTTTAATAAGCAGTAAAATGCAAAAGGGCTTATTTTCACAAACACTTTCCGACAATATCCATCTATGAAGATAGCAATAACCATTAAAGTGAAATTTTCTGTACAAGACATGGATGGCATATTCACAGACTATACTATACACATCTGAAGTATTAGTCATTTCTTGTTTTTCTTTAATCCTCATAATTTCCCATTTTAGTTCAGTTATATTCTCAAGATACAATATTACAAAACTTGCAAAAGTCGTCCAGGAATGAATTCATATTGGAACTTGTGCTTCATCTTTTTCATGAATTTGTGTTTCATAGTGGAACTTTGTGCTGTGTACTTGATACAGTATCTCGCATCATTTGTTAATTGTTTTTCTACCACTAGATGGCGACATAGGAAATATTTTAATTTTTGTCAAGGGCTTGAAAAATATTCAAAATTGAGCGTCCTCAGTGGTTGGTACAGTGACGGTAAAAAAAAGCAGCTTTCCAGACTACTCAGGTCTCTCGGTCTCAGTATAACACTAAATCTGGAGAACAACATAGTGACCACGACAGGTTTCCCATTGGGGACCAAAATGTGTCATGATGTTATTATATCAGGGCAGATGTAGCTTATTTATCTATACCTGTACATTGGACTTTGTACATAATATTTTTTTTTTTTTTACAGATTATGCGGTTGTGTTCAGTTTGTTCATTTACTGTATGGCTGAGCCGCAGGGGTGCCACTAGGAATTTCGGGGTCCCATTCTGGCAACATTTTCGGGGCCCCCTTGAGACTCCGCCAAGGCTCCACCCCAGCTCCGCCTCCATCCCTCAAACCGTCCACAGTCACACCTCCCACTCTTGGAAAAACTCCACTTCTGCACCACATTCTCACCAATCACACATTAACAGTTCCCAACACTAGCTAACACATATAACCAGCAGCTTTTGTTTTGGCCAAAAGATTTTTTAATCCGCCACCACGACAAGGTAGACTCTTTTGGCCGGGCCCTACTCTACTCTAACCTATTAAACATTTGTTAAAATATGCAATACAATTTAGGTATATTTTTATTTATTTTTAAATTTTTAAAATGACCAATATCACATAAAGGGACAAATACCAACGCACCATGACCGGACCACATACTACCACCACAGTGACGAATAATATCACATACAAGAAATACCGCCTCACCATGACAGACCACATTTTACCACCACATAGCGACCGAATAATACCACATAAATTGGACAAATACGGCCAGACCACATATTACCACCACATAGTGACTCAATAATACCACTTACAAGGGCAGCATGGTGTCTCAGTGGTTAGCATTGCAGCCTTGCAGCGCTGGAGTCCTGGGTTCAAATCCCACCAAAGACAACATCTGCAAGGAGTTTGTATGTTCTGCCCGTGTGTGCGTGGGTTTCTTCCGGGTTCTCCAGTTTCCTCCCACATTTCAAGGACATAGGGAATTTAGATTGTGAGCCCCAATGGGTACAGCGAGGATAATGCCTTTAAAGCGCTGCGGAATTTGTTGGCACTATATAAAAAATAAAAAGAACAAATACCGCCACACCACGACCGGACCACATATTACCACCACATAGCGACTGAATAATACCACATACAGGGGACAAATACTGCCACACCATGACCAGACCACATATTACTATCACAGTGACCGAATAATACCACATACAAGGAACAAATACCACCACACCATGACCAAACCACATATTACCACCACATAGCGACCAAATACTACAATACTGATCATTAATAGAAAAACACAATACTAATATCACCGTAAGTGACATTATACACAAGAGAGATGCACTTCATATACAGTGTCAGTGTATAGGTAATACATTGATAACTGGTGACATGTCACGCTGTTACTGCATACAGGAGGTCCGAGGTCTATGCTGACCCTAAGCTGGGGTCCTGACTAATCCCTCTACCTGGAGGTACTGTTGATGGTACAGAGGTCCAGGCCGCCAGCGTAACCCTATCTCCTGCAGATCCCTGACCCTCAGTAATATAGTCCTGAGAAGGACCCCGATCACAACACAGGGGACTGGAAGATATATGCCTAAACACAGTAATAGACGAACGAGACAGTACAAGGGGTAAACTAAAATCCACCTTGCATACAAAACTCACTCCACAAAAACAGAGGGAACACCAACGGTACGGAGATAAATGATAAAGCGAGGAGGGGAAAAAACCACACCAGGTACTCTTCACTTCAGACTTCACAATACCACGATCCGCTCTGCTGGTCTGCATGAATGCTTTCACCGACACATTCCTAGCAGACTGGCAGGTATTTGAAGGAATCTCATTACTGCAGCATTAACTGCAGCTGGGCGAGGCCCGGCCTCATTTAGCACAGAGAGAGAGAGAATTAACTCCCTCACTGCCAAAAAACACCAAGCACCAAAAACTCAGCTGCGCGAAGTCAGGTTGTGTAATCACGACGATCTTCGTGGCGACACACCCGTGACAGTACCCCCCCTTCTACGAGGGGCCTCTGGACCCTCAGAGCCAGGTTTATCCAGGTGAGTCGTGTGGAAGGCCCGAATTAATCGGTCTGCGTTAATATCCGACGCAGGAACCCATGTCCTCTCCTCAGGACCATACCCCCTCCAATGAACCAGGTACTGAAGGACCGGCGGTTAAGACGTGAATCGATGATTTTCGACACCTGAAACTCCAAGTTACCATTGACCACCACAGGAGGAGGAGGTAAAGGATGACGGTATCACCGGCGCCACATACCTCTTAAGCAAAGATCTGTGGAACACGTTGTGAATTTTAAACGTAGGGGGGAGGTCAAGACGGAATGCACCGGATTAATTATTGAACTGATCTTGTATGGCCCGATGAACCTGGGACCCAGTTTCCAAGAGGGAACCTTAAGTTTTATATTCTTGGTAGACAACCATACCCGATCGTTCACACATAGGTCCGGATCAGACACTCTCCTCCTGTCAGCCATACGTTTGTATCGGTTCCCCATAGTACTAAGATTTTCAGCACTCCTCTCCACACTGAAGCAAGAGATGACGAAAATCGTTCTTCCTCAGGAACCCCCGAAGAGCCCCCCCTACTGAAAGTACAAAACTGGGGGTGAAAACCATATGCCCCAAAAAACGGGAATTACCAGTGGACTCGCTCCGCCTATTGTTAAGAGCAAACTCCGCCAGAGGCAAGAAAGAAGCCCAGTCCTCCTGGTTCTCTGACACAAAACACCGGAGATATGTCTCCAAACTCTGGTTCAGACGTTCTGTCTGACCATTGGTCTGCGGATGAAAAGCCGATGAAAACGACAACTGCATCCCCCGCCGTGTACAAAATGCCTTCCAGAATTTGGACACAAACTGAGACCCTCGATCCGACACCACATCGGAGGGTACCCCGTGAAGCCTCACAATCTCCCCAATGAACACCTGTGCCAGAGTTTTAGCATTAGGAAGAGCAGGAAGAGCGATAAAATGAGCCATCTTGCTGAACCTGTCCACTACAACAAGTATGACTGTTTTACCCGAAGACGGCTGGAGGTCCGTAATAAAGTCCATAGACAGATGAGTCCACGGACGCTCCGGGATCTTCAAAGGTAAGAGGGCCCCAGACGACGGGTATGTGGGGTCTTAGAGCGCGCACAAACCCCACAGGACGCAACAAAAGTTACCACCTCCCTATGTAGGTTAGGCCACCAAAACTGCCGCGAGAGGAGATCCACAGTTGCTTTACTCCCTGGGTGTCCTGCCAAAGCTGAGTTATGGTGTGCCTCAATCACCTTTTGTCGCAAGTGATCCGGAACAAACAGTCTCCCTGGAGGTCCAACAGGGGCGTCCCCCTGAGCCTCCAATACCTCCTTCTCAAGCTCAGAGCATACTGCCGACACCACCACCCCCTCCTGAAGGATCGGAACCGGGTCATCCGTCTTCCCGGCCCCAGGGAAACTACGAGACAAGACATCTGCCTTTACATTTTTTGACCCAGGACGATATGTGACAACAAAATTAAACCTGGTAAAAAATAACGACCACCTAGCTTGTCTGGGATTCAGACGTTTTGCGGACTCTAAATACAGCAGGTTCTTGTGATCGGTGATGACGGTGACCGGGTGGACTGCCCCCTCCAAAAAATGACGCCACTCCTCAAAAGCTAACTTAATGGCCAAGAGCTCCCTATTGCCGACATCGTAATTCCTCTCAGCGGACGACAATTTTTTAGAAAAGAAAGCGCACGGGTGCCACTTACCAGGGGACGAACCCTGTGACAATACTGCTCCCACCCCTACCTCAGAAGCGTCCACTTCCACAATGAACGGCTGTGACGCATCCGGTTGAATGAGTATGGGAGCCGAAGCAAAACATTTTTTCAAGGAGGAAAACGCTTGACAAGCCTTGTCAGACCACCTAGAAAAACCTGTCCCTTTTTTAGTCATGTCTGTGAGAGGTTTAACTATGGACGAGAAATTACGAATAAATTTCCGGTAGTAGTTAGCAAACCCCAGGAAACGTTGTAGTGCCTTAAGATCCTCTGGCAGATCCCACTCAAGAACTGCCCGCACTTTCCCAGGGTCCATACGAAAACTGGACGCTGACACCAGGAAACCTAAAAACTGAAGTTCCTGTACGGCGAACACACACTTTTCCCATTTGGCGTACAGTTTATTATCCCGCAAGATCTGCAACACCTGCCTAACATGCTCCTGATGAGACACCAGATCCGGCGAGTAAATTAAGATGTCATCCAGATATATGACAACAAACTGTCCCACCAGGCGGCGAAAAATGTCATTAACAAAGTGTTGGAACACCGCCGGGGCATTAGTCAGACCAAATGGCATGACAAGGTTCTCATAATGCCCCTCTGGAGTGTTAAACGCCGTCTTCCACTCATCCCCCTCCTTCATCCTAATCAGATTGTACGCCCCCCTGAGATCCAACTTAGAGAACCATTTGGCGCCCACGATCTGATTGAAGAGATCGGAAATAAGTGGGAGCGGATACGGATCTCGGACCATAATCCGATTGAGTTCACGGAAATCCAGGCAAGGGCGTAGGCCTCCATCTTTCTTCTTCACAAAGAAGAACCCCGCGGCCACCGGGGAAGATGAAGGTCTAATATGCCCCTTAGCCAGACTCTCTGAAATATAATCCTTCATGGCCTGTCTCTCAGGACCAGAAAGGTTATACAACCTAGATTTTGGTAACTTGGCCCCAGGGAGCAATTTAACAGAACAGTCATACACGCGATGAGGAGGTAGTTCTTGACACCCTTTCTCTGAGAATACATCCTCAAAGTCCACCAGAAATGGAGGTAAGGTCCTAGGAGCGACTGCACCGATGACCGTATTCATGCAGTTTTTATTACAGAATTCACTTCATTGGCTTATCTCTCTGGATTGCCAATTAATAACCGGGTTATGCTTAGTTAACCAAGGAAGGCCCAGCACTATAGGAGTGGGAAGACTCTCCAACACGTAACACGACAACAGTTCTTTATGTATCGCCCCCCACTTGAAGATCTATGTTATGCACTGCTTGCAAAGAACTACCCTGACCGAGAGGTCTGGCGTCGATCGAGAATATGGGGATGGGTTTAGCCAATACACTCAGTCGCATATCTTGAACCCGGGCAAACCGAGCATCCACCAGATTAGACCCGGCCCCACTATCCAGAAGAACAGATATCCTCTCAGTTCTCGCACCCACCACCACCTCCGCCGGCACGAGGAATTGAGACGGACCTAGGGACGAAATACCTACTCCCAGATTGCCGTCCACCACACAACCTGGGATCAATAGTTTTCCGGTGACTTCTCACTCTGCAAAGGACGGGATGGACACCCCCCAATAAAATGTCCCTTTCTCCCGCAGAAGAAACACTTTCCTGTCTTGTGGCGCACTGCCGATCCCCTCCCCCGGAATGATGTCCCTCCTAACTGCATCGTCTCTTCTGGACTGACCAGGGGAACCTCCATATAAGGGGCCCTAGTAGAAGGTGGAGTCATCACAGGGGGCGGAGTTACCCCGCACCTCTCCCGAAGCCGTTTGTCAATGCGAATAGCAAGGGCCATAGCGGCTTCCAGTGACGTGGGAGGGTCATACTGTGCCAGCACATCCTTTAATTTGTCAGATAAACCTTGACAAAACTGGCTCCTAAGAGCCGGGTCATTCCACTGGGTGTCCGTGGCCCACCTACGGAACTCCGAACAGAATTCCTCCGCCGGATGATCTCCCTGCTGTATCTTACGTAACTTAGATTCAGCAAGAGAGATCCGATCCGGGTCATCATATACAAGACCCAGAGCTGCGAAAAACCTATCCACTGACTGGAGAGCCGGGGAGCCCGGGGGGAGAGAGAACGCCCAGGATTGGGGGTCCCCTTGTAGGAGCGAAATGACAATCCCCACCCTTTGTTCTTCACTCCCCGATGACCGAGGTCGCAGCCGAAAGTACAATTTACATGCCTCCCGGAAAGCAAAAAACGTGTCCCGCCCAGGGGGTACAAAACCTTGGACTTAACGTCCGCCAGCTCCATGGACAAACTCTGCAACTGCCGAGCTAGACTGGCTACTGGATCCATGGTGGCTGGAGAAAATCTTTAGTGGTCGGTGAAAATGTCACGCTGTTACTGCATACAGGAGGTCCGGGGTCTATGCTGACCCTAAGCTGGGGTCCTGACTAATCCCTCTACCTGGAGGTACTGTTGATGGTACAGAGGTCCAGGCCGCCAGCGTAACCCTATCTCCTGCAGATCCCTGACCCTCAGTAATCTAGTCCTGAGAAGGACCCCGATCACAACACAGGGGACTGGAAGGTATATGCCTAAACACAGTAATAGACGAACGAGACAGTACAAGGGGTAAACTAAAATCCACCTTGCATACAAAACTCACTCCACAAAAACAGAGGGAACACCAACGGGTACGGAGATAAATGATAAAGCGAGGAGGGGAAAAAACCACACCAGGTACTCTTCACTTCAGACTTCACAATACCACGATCCGCTCTGCTGGTCTGCATGAATGCTTTCACCGACACATTCCTAGCAGACTGGCAGGTATTTGAAGGAATCTCATTACTGCAGCATTAACTGCAGCTGGGCGAGGCCGGGCCTCGTTTAGCACAGAGAGAGAGAGAATTAACTCCCTCACTGCCAAAAAACACCAAGCACCAAAAACTCAGCTGCGCGAAGTCAGGTTGTGTAATCGCGACGATCTTCGTGGCGACACACCCGTGACATGACATTATACACACGAGCGCTTTATACAGTGTACAGGTGATCACTGGTGAAATTATACACAGGAGCTCTGTATATATCATATAGTGTATAGTGTCAGTGTACAGGTAATACAGTGATCACCAGTGACATTATACATAGGAGCTCTGTATATAGTGTCAGTGTACAGGTAATACAGTGATCACCGGTGACATTATACACAGGAGCTCTGTATATAGTGTCACTGTACAGGTAATACAGTGATCACCAGTGACATTATGCATATGAGCTCTGTATATACTGTCAGTGTACAGGTAATACAGGGATCACCAGTGTCATTATACGCAGGAGCTCTGTGTATAGTGTACATGTAATACAGGGATCACTTGTGACATTATACACAGGAGCTCTGTATACGCAATATAATATATAGTGTCAGTGTACAGGTAATACAGTGATCACCAGTGACATTATACACAGGAGCTCTGTAGACAGCATATAGTGTATAGTGTCAGTGTACAGGTAATAGAGTGATCACCGGTGACATTATACATATGAGCTATGTATATACTGTCAGTGTACAGGTAAATACAGTGATCACCAGTGACATTATACATACTCTGTATACAGTGTCAGTGTACAGGTAATACAGTGATCACCAGTGACGACTTGCTATTTTCTGGTCCTGCTTTAGGACCAGTCTAGAACAGACAGCTGATCCTAGATGACAATGTGTTATGAATGTGCTAGAGATGGTTTCTGAGCAGAGGCTCCCTCTGGTGGTTACAGACAGTACTGAACCTTTCAGCGAGGAGTGGCAATCTGGGTTCACTGACTGGTCTGATATAAGGGAGGTTCCCTCCCATGATGGTTGCCGGTGATCAATTGTTCTTGTCTCAGTTGTGGTTCCTGGTTCATTTGGAAGTTTGCTGGAGTCTTGCCTGCATCTCCTGCTTTCAGATAAGATATTTTTTGCTTTTCTTTTTGTGCTTGCTTTTTGCATTGTTTTCACAGTTTATCTGCAGCCTCTGTTATTTGCTCATTTGCTTTTTCCTGTTTTTTCAGCGGCTGCGGCTTGGTTTTTGTTCACACTGAGACCTGATTTAGTGGGTGGCGAGATCGTGTGATCTCAGTATTTTTGTAATCAGAATTGTTGGATTTTTGTAGGGTTTTCTGGGTTGCAGAAAGTAATCTCTCCTGTCCTATCCTATTTAGTCAGCTTGTGGCCCCAGCGTTTGCTCAGTCTATTTCTTGCCTATGTTTGTATTTTCATCTTGTCTAACCGCCATTATATGTTTGGGGGCTTCCTATTTTCTTTGGGATCTGCTCCGGGGCAGATAGCTTTCATCTTTCTGCCTTTAGGTGTAGTTATCTCTCAGGCTGTGACGAGGCGTCTAGGATCAACGTAGAACGCTCCACGGCTACCTCTAGTTGTGTCGTTAGTTTAGGAATCTGCAACCCATCAGTTACCAACATCTCAGGTGTTCGGCTGCCCTGCTGTTGTTCCTGTCCTCCTCAGCTACCAAAACATAACAACAATGATTGATTTCAGAGAACTCTACGGGATAGTGTCACGCTGTATAGCAGATATATATATGTGATGACAATAATCTATATCAAAAGGGCAACATACTATATAACATGCGCATAGCTATATGATAACATAGATTTACCTGACAGAAAGTCCAGTGGGTCAAAACGGAATCCGTTATACGCTGTCTCCGGCTAGAGGGTGACCGGGGTCTAAGCTGACCCTAAACTGGGGTCCTAACTAATCCCTCAACCTGGAGGTACTGTTAAAGGTACAGAGGTCCAGGCCACCAGCGTAAACCCTGTCTCCTATCAATCCCTGCCAACTGTATTCTAGTCCTAAGAAGGACCCTGAATACCACCAAAGGGAATGAACAGGTAACGGTTAATGAACAGAAAGACATACAAGAAAGACAAGAAATAAAGTAAATAAAGTCTTACATACAACACTCACACACAGTAGGAACACCTAAGGTCTCAGAGATAAACTATAAGCTGTAAGAGTAAAAACAACTAAGGAGCTCTTAGCTTAAGTATTCCCAGAACCGATCCAGTCTGCTAAACTATATGAATGCTTTCACCGGCATCCAACACCCAGACTGGCAGGAATATAAAGGAAACTAATTAGAACATAATCCAAAGCAGCCGGGCGAGGCTGGACCTAGTCTTAGCAAAGAGCTAGGTAAAATTAACTCTCTCATTACCAAACACAAAGAAACAGCAGCTCAGCTGTGAGAAGTCAGAATGTGCAATCGCGACGATCTTCGTGGCGATGCACCCATGACAGTACCCCCCCTTCTACGAGGGGCCTCCGGACCCTCATGACCAGGTCTGTCCGGGTAAATTGTGTGAAAGGTCCGAACCAATCGATCTGCGTTATCATCAGACGCAGGGACCCACGTCCTCTCCTCAGGACCATACCCCCTCCAATGAACTTCCACGTTATCATTGACTACCACTGAAGGAGGAGGTAGAGGTGACGGTATGACTGGTGCCACATACTTTTTAAGTAATGACTTGTGAAACACATTATGAATTTTAAACGTAGGAGGGAGGTCCAGACGAAATGCCACAGGATTAATTATGGAACTGATCCTGTACGGCCCGATGAATCTGGGACCCAACCTCCAGGAGGAAACTTTAAGTTTTATATTCCTGGTAGACAACCAAACCAGATCGTTCACCTTCAGATCTAGACCAGAAACTCTCCCCCTATCAGCCATCCGTTTGTAACGGTTCCCCGTAACCTTCAGTCTTAAGCGATCTGGAACTATCAGTCTCCCTGGAAGTCCCACAGGGGCGTCCCCTGAGCCCCCAATACCTCCCCCTCAAGCTCAGAGCATACAGCTGACACTACAACTCCCTCCTGAGGAATAGGAACCGGATCATCCGTCTTCCCGGCCCCTGGGAAAGTACGAGATAAGGCATCAGGAAGCAACTTTATTGAGCAGTCATATGCGCGATGAGGAGGTAACTCTTTACACCCCTCCTCTGAGAACATCTCCCCAAAGTCCTCCAGAAAAGGAGGCAAAGTCCTAGGCACAACCGCACCGATGACCGTGCTCATGCAGTTATTCCTGCAAAATTCACCCCACTGGCTTATCTTTCTGGATTGCCAATCAATCACTGGGTTATGTTTAGCCAACCAAGGAAGTCCCAACACAATAGGAGTAGGTAGACCCTCCAACACATAACAAGACAATTGCTCTTTATGAATTGCCCCTACTCGAAGATCTATGTTATGAACAGCTTGTACCAAGCTACCTTGACCAAGAGGTCTAGAATCAATAGAGAGTATAGGGACCGGTTTGGCCAATACACTCAGTTGCATACCATGCACCTGGGCAAACCGAGCGTCCACCAGATTAGCCCCGGACCCACTATCAAGAAAAACAGAAATCCTCTCAGTTCTAGTACCAATCACCACCTCCGCAGGCACGAGAAACTGAGAGGGATTTGGGGACGAAATACACACTCCCAGGTTAACTCCTTGGTTCAAAGAGGTCCGGGATGGACACCCCCCAACAAAATGTCCCTCTCTCCCGCAAAAGAAACACCTTCTAGTCTTGCGGCGCACCGCTGATTCCCTCCTACAAAATGATGTCCCTCCCAACTGCATGGGTTCCTCAGAACAGACCAGGGGAACCTCAGTATAAGGGACTTTAGTAGTAGGTGGAGTCATCACGGGGGGCGGAGTTACCTCGCGTCTTCCCCGAAGACGTCTATCAATGCGAATAGCGAGGGCCATAGCAGCCTCCAGTGATGGAGGAGAATCATACTGAGCCAACACATCTTTTAATTTGTCAGACAACCCTTGACAAAACTGGCTCCTAAGAGCTGGGTCATTCCACTGAGTATCTGTTGCCCATCTACGGAACTCAGAAGAATATTCCTCCGCTGGACGATTTCCTTGCCGTATTTTACGCAACCTTGTTTCAGCAAGGGAGACTCGATCCGGATCATCATATACCAGACCCAGGGCAGTAAAAAATCGATCCACTGACTGGAGATCTGGGGAGCCTGGAGGAATAGAGAACGCCCAAGATTGAGGATCCCCTTGTAAGAGCGAGATTACAATTCCCACCCTCTGCTCTTCACTCCCAGATGACCGAGGCCGCAGCCGAAAGTACAATTTACATGCCTCCCGGAAAGTAAAAAATTTGTCCCGCCCACCAGTGAACCTGTCCGGGAGAGCAACCTTAGGTTCAGATCTGGTTTGCTCCGGGGGAGACAAAACCTTGGACTTAATGTCTGCCAACTCCATGGACAATCCCTGCAACTGCCGGGCCAGCTGGGCTACTGGATCCATGATAGCTGGGGAGAATCTTTAGTAGGGCCGGTGAAAATGTCACGCTGTATAGCAGATATATATATGTGATGACAATAATCTATATCAAAAGGGCAACATACTATATAACATGCGCATAGCTATATGATAACATAGATTTACCTGACAGAAAGTCCAGTGGGTCAAAACGGAATCCGTTATACTCTGTCTCCGGCTAGAGGGTGACCGGGGTCTAAGCTGACCCTAAACTGGGGTCCTAACTAATCCCTCAACCTGGAGGTACTGTTAAAGGTACAGAGGTCCAGGCCACCAGCGTAAACCCTGTCTCCTATCAATCCCTGCCAACTGTATTCTAGTCCTAAGAAGGACCCTGAATACCACCAAAGGGAATGAACAGGTAACGGTTAATGAACAGAAAGACATACAAGAAAGACAAGAAATAAAGTAAATAAAGTCTTACATACAACACTCACACACAGTAGGAACACCTAAGGTCTCAGAGATAAACTATAAGCTGTAAGAGTAAAAACAACTAAGGAGCTCTTAGCTTAAGTATTCCCAGAACCGATCCAGTCTGCTAAACTATATGAATGCTTTCACCGGCATCCAACACCCAGACTGGCAGGAATATAAAGGAAACTAATTAGAACATAATCCAAAGCAGCCGGGCGAGGCTGGACCTAGTCTTAGCAAAGAGCTAGGTAAAATTAACTCTCTCATTACCAAACACAAAGAAACAGCAGCTCAGCTGTGAGAAGTCAGAATGTGCAATCGCGACGATCTTCGTGGCGATGCACCCATGACAGATAGGTTCTGGCACAAATCAAATCAGAGAGGGAGCAAAAAACATTAAATGACCTGAGAAATGAAAACAAGGCCTCACATAAGGTTGCAGCAACTTGTTAGAGGGATGAAAAAGGATTTGCCACCCTCTTACAAACCATGGCTATGTGAACCCCCATTAGAATATGTTGAACTATCCCAGACTGTCCTAATGCCATGTTGAGCTTAATATCTGTTGTTATATGCAATGCAATGTATTATACAATGCATTGTGTTAATATTTTTGCTGCAACAACTGTGCAACTGAGCTACTAAAGTGCTGCAGATGTGATGTGAGGAATTACTTTTGTGTTCATTAATACATTTGTTTCGCACCTGTCTCCTGTCCCCGATCCGGGCTTTGCTCCCCTCTCCCTGGTCAGCTGCACTCTGTTGTGTTCCATGTCAGGCTTTGCAGATGGTCCGGCGTGATCCCACGTGATCATCTACTTGGGCTTATATAAGTCTCCTTAAAAAATACACACCTGTGTCTTAGTATTAAGACTTCTAAATTCTCTAGAGTCCTGTGTGCCTGCAGCCTCCAGGACCACGACCTGTTCCTGGTCTACTGGACCTATTCTACCTGTCAGCAATTTCTATGGCATCTGCTATTGAGTCGCACTTAGTACCAGGGCAATGGGGTACTCGGCACCGAGCCCATGAAAGTCTATGGGGTTTGTCACTGGCAGCAGGACTCGGTCCGTGGCCCTGGGCGCTCATACAATGGGGGATATTTACAGGGGATTTGTAGGTAGGTAGTTCGTGACGCCACCTGTGGTATCTGGTCAATTGTACCAGCGCTGCTATAAGGATCTTCACAGGGGATGTTATGGGGCAGCTGGGTGGTAAGTCTCCCACAGGTGAGACTGGTCCCCGGAAGTCTATGGTGATGATGCAGGGTGTAGTAAGAATTCAGTCACACACAATGCAGCTTCTTTTCATACCTTTACTGGTAGATGGTTCAAGCAGGTCCCGGGGAGCTGGTCGGGGTGGAGAATGCACATTCGGGTAACCGCTGAGCAGGTTAGAGGCCTCCTTTACTTCATATATATCTCTGAGTCCAAACTTGCCTGAAGCGAAGTTAACTCTGCAATCTACAGCTTTCTCAATAGCTGCCAAGCCTGGCTGACGTTGTGGTGGAGCCTTCTAAGTGGTGAGAACAGAGTCCTTCTATGCTTGGCCTAGCTAAAAGTCCTTGTTCCTCCTGACTCCGATTACATATCGGCACATAGGGCTGTTCTCTGCGACCTGTAGTCCAGATAACCTCCGGTTATCTTGCTACTAAGCATGAAGCACTAGCAACGCTTCGGACCCCGGTGTCCGGTGAATTAGTGCAGGTAGTCTCGTACCTGAAGCACTTCTCTCTGTCTTCTCCACTGTGCCCTTCACCCTGCTCTCGCTCTTAGCATAAGCACTTGTAGCTTTTGATGGTAAAGTCAGCTTTCTCCAGAGCTCGCTGAGCAGCTCTCAGTATCCTCCTTGTTTCAGCTTCTGTTGAGGTACTGATTAAGGGTAGCTCTGACTAGGCTAGGATGATCCACTTCACCCGTACTAGCCTCCACTTGCTTGTCAGGTGAGCTACGCTAGCTCTGCGAGGATTCAATCCTCTCTCCTCTCCCTCCAAGTCCAGACTGAACTGGCACTGAACTGCACTGTCCTAAGACAGGAAACTGACTGATCTGAGCTCTTCTCAGACAGGAAACTTGAATGAGCTCTGCTACGTGTCACTACCTCCTATACCCCTAGTGGGTGTGTCTGAAAGTGTGAGTGAAGTGAATGGATAGCAAGCTTTTGCGGTTACCTTCCTGTGCATTCTCCTGGATTTATTTGTGTGCCTGACATAGCTGGGCCACACATCCCCCTTGGTTAAACACAGCACTCCCGGGCTGTAAAAGAGAAAAAGAAAACATTTTTGTTTTGCATTAAACATAAACATTTTTAACTCTTCCCATCCGGGAGGTAAGACTTCTTGAACGTTACAATTTGTACATTAGAAAAATACAAAAGTATCAAAGCATCAAAACATTCTCATAATACAAGACAATATTCTTGTGGAGGACCCGCACCAAAAACCTCCCACGTGGGTCCTGGGTGGGCTGCAGGACTTCATTGCAGATCTCACTCTAGGCCACACCATACGGGTTTTTCTTCAGAGGTAGATAGCAATGGTTTAGTGTAAAACCAAGATAAGGCACCGTAGTGCAACTATTTACAAAGCAAGTTCTTGGGCTGGCACAGTCCACAGCCACGCAGTCCATGCATGAGAAAACATTTCACATATAACATTTCAAGAGATATTAACTTTTTACATTCTCTAATGCAGTAAATCCTTGTCTGAGTCTTATTAAACTAGTTTACTAGGACTACTCCTGATAGCGAATAGGTAGTTTTCCTTTAGTAATACGTTCTGACCTACGTGGTGTGGTGTCAGGTATAGTATTCTCTGGCCTATCTGTTCTGCGTACTGGCAAACGGTAATACTGTCTCAACCTTTCTATGGACCTGGCAAGTGTACTGGTGGCTGGGCGATGCGATTCGGTTTCACCAGGGGATTCCACTTCTTGTGGTGCTGCTTCTTGTGGTTCCGCTCTTGGGGTTCCTCTGGTTGAGGTTCTGTTGGAACAGGTCCCTCTGGAACTGGCTCTACTGGCACAATTGGTGTGACTGGATGTAGAGATTCTTCTTGCGGTTGATAAAACTGCAACACAGGAATGATTACAGCATCTCCCAGTCTGGGCCAATCTGCAGGTAAATCTCCCAAATCCGTATGTATGACCGCTTCATCACTCTCTTCCTGATTGACAACAGGGTTTTCTTCACGAAGCTTTAATGGGCCAGGACACAACTTTAAATGATCTCTAGACACAGTTGCAGTCGTTTTTCCTCCATCCTTGCTGATGGTACAGACCTTTCTGTTATCAAATTTGGAATTTTGCACGACATATGGCTCCTGTTCCCACTGATCATCCAACTTGTGCATTCTTCTTTTTCTTTTGAGCACAATATCTCCAGGCATCAAAGGCTTAGCGGGAGCATTTTTATTATAGTTCTTCTCTTGCTTTTCCCTTACTTTGTTGAGACTATCCTCCACACAGGCTTGTACTCTCCTGTACTGTTCCTGTCGAGTTGTGTCCCAATCTTCAGCACTGTCATCAGCCTCTGGTTCTACCACACCAAGTTCCAAATCCATTGGCAGCCTTCCGGGTCTTGCTCTCATAAGGTAGGCTGGAGTGCAGTTGGTGGAACTGACTGGTATGTGGTTGTACAAGTCGATCAGGTCAGGTAACAAGTCTGGCCACCGATTTCTTTCTTCCAGTGGTATAGATTTCAGTAAATCAATGACAATATGATTCATTTTTTCACAAAGGCCATTGGTTTGAGGGTGGTACGGTGTTGTTCTGATCTTTTTACATCCATACAATTGACAGAATTCCTGAAACAGTTCAGCTTCAAAGGCTGGACCTCGATCAGTCAGTACCCGCTCTGGATATCCGTGTGGTCTGCAGAAACTTGCTTGGAAGATCTTGGCTGCTGTCTCCGCTGTCAGATCTTTGACACGGGCGACCACCAGGAATCTGGAATAGTGATCCACCATGGTCAGAGCATAGGAGTATCCCGACCTGCTTGGTGACAACTTGACATGGTCCAATGCCACGATTTCCAGGGGCCGAGTCGTCCGGATAGGCTGCAAGGGTGCCTTCTGACTACAGTAGTCTTTTCGTCTGAGGCCACAGGGTCCACAGTTCCGGCACCACTTCTCGATGGAGCTGCGCATCCCTACCCAGTAGAACCGACACCTCAACAGGGTCTCCAGCTTTTTCCAGCCAAAGTGCCCCGCTCGATCGTGGTAGGCTTCCAGCTGTCTCGACCACGCACCACAATTGTGGGTTTCCAGGGATATGGGGTACTCGGAGTCGAGCCTGTAGATTTCTATAGGGGATGTCACTGGTAGCGTGGCTCGGTCCGTGTCCCTGGCGGTCAGGCGTTAAAGGGGGGTTTATTTACAGGGGATTTAGTAGATAACAGTTCGTGACGCCACCTGTGGTTGTCTGATCACTAAGACCAGCGCTGCAGTAGATCTCTGAGGGGATGTTGTGGCAGCTAGATGACGGGTCCCCCACAGGTGGGACTGGTCCCTCAAAGTCTATGGTATTAATGATGTAGGGTGCAGATAAATGAATCAGTCTCACACCATCCAGCGTCTTTCCATACCTTTTACTTGTCAGATGTTTAGGCAGGTCCCGGGGAGGCTGTTGGGGTGGATGGAGGATGTGTTTCGAGGTAACGGCTGAGCAGGTTGGAGGCCTCCTTTACTTTCCAATATGATGAGTCCAACTAGCATAGAGCTAAGTTAACTCCGAATACTCCAGTTAACTCCATAGCTGTACTGCCCGGTCAGCATTGTGGTCGGAGCCTTCCAAATAATGTGAGAGAGCTGAGTTCCTACTGTTGTCCTGCATCGACTCAAGGTTCCCACTCTCCCTGACTCCAGTTA
This sequence comes from Oophaga sylvatica, assembly GCA_033576555.1. NCBI lineage: Eukaryota > Metazoa > Chordata > Amphibia > Anura > Dendrobatidae > Oophaga > Oophaga sylvatica. The sequence goes on from JARQOD010000003.1 coordinate 584,444,824, forward strand.
CGTACCGACACTCCAAGGGCTGCTTTCTGCGACCTAAGGTCCAGTAAGACTCTGGTTTTCCTGTCACCACGCCTGAAGCTGTAGCGACAATTCGGTCCCCAGTGACCGGATAATTTGTGCAGGTATCCTATACCTAAGGCACTTCTCTGTTTCTTCCACTGCGCCTTTCGCCCTGCTCGCACTCTTAATATCAGCACTGACTAGACTAGGATAATATTCGGTTATCCGTACTAGCCTCCACTTTTGTACCGTCTCTCTGTATTGACAGGAATCTCGGCTCTCCAACAGGCACCAGTCCTGACTCCCTCCACACTCAGGAGAAACTTTTAGACTCTATTGTGCTACAGGACACTCCCCTATACACCCCTACTGGGTGTGTCCGAAATGTGTATGAGTCATGTCGAGCCTTAACCGTTACCTCTCCACTCATCCTCCTGGTATTGTGTGCCTTACATACCAGGGCTACACACAGCACCATTTGGATGTCTGCTCTGGGGACCACTATTTGCCAAACCATCTCATGGGTCCTTGGGTCGACGTATCTCCTGCACAACTTCTCTCGGTAGATGAACAACCGGCTTCTCTCACTCCACAAGAGCTTTGCTGGTATAGGTGCATCTTTCTCCAAGGAGGAACCTTCCTGTCTTATCAACTCCTTGACACGGCTGACCACTGGATCGCTGTCCTGAGTCTCCTTCCAGCTATGATGAGGTAAAGGGTTCAACATCTCACCACACCGCTTTCTGTAGACTCGTTGCTCTTGGACCATCCCATTTCGGTGGAACGCAGGTAGCTCGATTTCTTCCAGATCATCTGATTCTTCCTCCGTGTCGGATTCGTGCGGCATTCTGGACAAGGCGTCCGCGTTAGCGTTTTTACGGCCCGCTCTGTACTTGATGGTAAACTGATAGTTTGACAACCGAGCCATCCAACGTTGCTCCATGGCTCCCAGCTTGGCTGTTTCAAGGTGCGTCAAGGGGTTGTTGTCTGTGTACGCAGTGAACTTGTTGGAGGCAAGGTAATGTTTGAATCTTTCGGTAATGGCCCAGACCAGCGCTAGGAACTCCAGTTTGAAGCTGCTATAGTTTTCGGGGTTTCTCTCAGTTGGCCTGAGCTTTCTGCTGGCATATGCGATGACTTTTTCTTGGCCATTCTGCTTCTGACTGAGGACTGCTCCCAATCCCTCGTTACTGGCATCGGTGTACAGCAGGAACGGTTGGCTGTAATCTGGGTAGGCTAAGATTTCATCGCCTGTCAGAATCTCTTTCATCTCTTTGAATGCCTCAGCTTGTTCTTTTCCCCAATTGAATGGAGGGTTTCTGCTCTTGAGAGGTTGTCCGACCAGGAGGTCCTGTAAAGGACCCGCTTTCTTGGTGTAATCTTTTACAAACCTCCTGTAGTAACCTGTTAGTCCCAGGAACTGACGCACCTCCTTTAGATTCTTCGGCTCCGGCCATTTCTGGATGGCTGTGACCTTCTCGGGGTCCGGCGCTACTCCTTCGGAACTGACAATATGTCCCAAGTACTGTACCTTCCGTTTGAGCAGATGGCACTTTGAGGGCTTCAGTTTCATCCCATACTTGGACAGTGACTCAAATACCTCTGCCAGGTGCTTCAGATGATCTTCATATGTCTTGGAGTACACAATCACGTCGTCCAGGTACAGCAACACGGTTTCAAAGTTGAGATGTCCTAGGCAGCTCTCCATCACTCTCTGGAATGTTCCTGGGGCACTGCTGAGGCCAAACGGCATTCTGTCAAACTCGCAGAGTCCCATTGGGGTGGTGAAAGCAGTTTTCTCCCGATCCCCTCAGCCACAGCTACTTGCCAGTACCCACTAGTAAGGTCGAGGGTAGAAAAGTAGTTAGCCGTTTTCAGAGCAGCTAAGGATTCCTCTATGCGTGGTAATGGGTATGCATCTTTATGTGTTATGCGATTTACTTGTCTGTAATCTACACACATTCTCATGCTACCATCCTTTTTCTTAACTAGAACTAGAGGCGCTGCCCAGGGGCTACAACTATCCCTTATCACCCCGGCTTCCTTCATGTCACGCAACATTTCCTTAGCTTTCTGATAGTGTGCTGGAGGTATAGGCCTGTACCGCTCTTTGATGGGAGGATGACTGCCTGTAGGGATATGATGCTGTACTCCCTTAATTGTCCCAAAGTCAAGTGGGTGTTTGCTAAATACTTGTGCGTACTCTTGTACCACCCGTAGTACCCCCTGTTTCTGGTGGACGGAAGTGGTGTCTGTCCCTATATGAAGCTGCTGACACCAATCCGCTACCGGGGTTGCCGGATCATTATTCTCCGCTGGTTGGCGGGAGGCTAAGGACTCGGTTGTGAGAATAGAATTGTTATCTACGGCATGTAATTTAGCAACTGTGGCATAACGTGGTAAATTTACTTCATCGTCTCCCCAGTTGAGGAGTCGTACTGGTACTCTCCCATTTATTACTTCCACTACCCCTCTAGCAGTCAAGAGTGTAGGTCTGTGCTCGGAACGATGGGGCTCTACTACTGCTTGGTAGTTCTGTCCTCTCAGACCTATGGCTGCCCTACACCATATTAACATTTCACTCATTGGGGGTATCACAATGGGATTCGAGTCCGTGACCCGTACATTACCGATTTCACCATCTGTAAGCTTCGCTTGCTGCTGGCACATCAGGGCCCGGATCTCCCTCTGGATCACTCCCTTCTGCTTTGGCTTGGCAATTTCAGCGAGCTGTTGGAGCAAAAACACAACTTCTCCCAGACAGTTACTGATAATGTTAGTACCTAATATCACATTTAGGCCATTTTCCTCATTTACAGTCCTGACTACTAGAAGTCCCTGATCCTTCAGCTCCACTCTGCCCACTTTTACGTCCACATTTTTGGCTCCGAGTACCTCAACGGGAGACCATTGGTGGCGTACACCGTAAAGTCAGGGCTCTGGGACTGGAGACTGTCCTTTGACCAAAATTTATTATAAAGGACATCAGGTATTATGGTTACCTGGGATCCAGTGTCCAGTAGTGCAGGAATTGCAATCCCGTCCAGAATGATGGACAGGTAGGGCCGTCCACCCACGAACCTGCGGTTCCAGTCTAAGGGGCCTGATGAGTCTACTCCTGGGTGTTGGCCCTTGGACCCAGGATCGGCTCGTTTAAAGGACATTGCTGAGCCATATGACCTTTTTGGTTGCAGCGGTAGCAGATGATCTCCCGGCGAGGATGGTGTTGATCAGGAGTCGCTCCTGGGGGTGGCGTGGTCCTCCTCCGGTGAGGCGACGTCCTCCATTTCCTCCGGTTCATCCAAGGGACATCCTCCGGACAGTCGGCTAGTAGGATCTTTCCTCCTTCCTCTTTCCGCAGTTGCAGGGCATCCATTACAGTGGCCAGGTTCTTAGTCAGCTGGCGCACTTCTGAGCGCAGACATTCCAACTCACTAGGGGGTGCCACCTGCATTGTAACTTCTGCCACCTGCGGGGAAAAGGTGGGTACTGCCGGCTTTAGAGTGGCTTCACCCGGGTGATACTGATTTGCCACCTCAGGCTTTTCCAAGGGTCGCAGTCCTTTTATTGCCATGTCTTTTAGGGCATCAAAAGTGGCATCTGGATGATCTAAGGACCACCAGTTTACAGTCCTGCCTTCCGCTGGAGACCTCAGTCCCCGCACGAATTGCTCTTTCAACATTTGGCTCTCATCAATGGGACTTGTAGGGTTAGCCTGTTTAAGAGCTCGCAGGGCCCCCTGTAGTCGGCAGGCGTAGTCCCTAATACTGTCACCCGGTCTCTGGAAGCACTGATAAAATGCCATCCGGAGATCCGTTTCTGTGCGGTCCTCAAAGATGGCCTGTAGCTTTAAGAGAATCGCAGGTACCGACTCCTGGTCTGCAGTGGGCCAAGTCTCTACTTCTCTCTCAGCCGCACCAGCTAACTGTCCTATTACCACAGCAGCTTTTTGCTTTTCAGTCATTGAGTACATATCCAAAATACTACATATCTTCCGTTTAAATCCTGGCAGGGTGCCTGGCTCGCCGCTGTACTGGGGAAGCCACTTCGCTCCAGGCATGTATGGGAGCGTTAGGGGCATAAGCGGGACCACCGGACCAGGTGAGGGGCCTGCACCCCCATCCTGCGGTACAACGCCAAGCGGTGGGCTATTGGGGCCTCCGGCGGGGGCCGCTCTGTCTGCCGGTTGATGCGACATGTTGATGCCCCCTTGGTTAATCTGAGCCTACCTCTTTCACAGGCTGCAGCGTCACAGGCACAGCGGTGGAGACAGGACCTTTGTCGCTGGCGCTCTGATGTCAGAGCGTTCACTTCCTGTTTCACAGGACCTGCCGCCGCGTCAGAGTTGGGGGCGTGTCCAGGCAACAGCGCGCTTTTTCAGGTACGCCCCCCTTCTTCACCAGCGCCTGAGGGCGCGAATATTGCGGTAAAGATGGTGGTATTATGGCGCCAAACGCAGCAAACAGTCTTTTTCACCAAAAACAGTTCAATAGGCACACAGGACTCACAATTGCAAGTTTCGCATCCTGTTCGTGACGCCAGATAGATGAGTCGCACTTAGTACCAGGGCAATGGGGTACTCGGCACCGAGCCCATGAAAGTCTATGGGGTTTGTCACTGGCAGCAGGACTCGGTCCGTGGCCCTGGGCGCTCATACAATGGGGGATATTTACAGGGGATTTGTAGGTAGGTAGTTCGTGACGCCACCTGTGGTATCTGGTCAATTGTACCAGCGCTGCTATAAAGATCTTCACAGGGGATGTTATGGGGCAGCTGGGTGGTAAGTCTCCCACAGGTGAGACTGGTCCCCGGAAGTCTATGGTGATGATGCAGGGTGTAGTAAGAATTCAGTCACACACAATGCAGCTTCTTTTCATACCTTTACTGGTAGATGGTTCAAGCAGGTCCCAGGGAGCTGGTCGGGGTGGAGAATGCACATTCGGGTAACCGCTGAGCAGGTTAGAGGCCTCCTTTACTTCATATATATCTCTGAGTCCAAACTTGCATGAAGCGAAGTTAACTCTGCAATCTACAGCTTTCTCAATAGCTGCCAAGCCCGGCTGACGTTGTGGTGGAGCCTTCTAAGTGGTGAGAACAGAGTCCTTCTATGCTTGGCCTAGCTAAAAGTCCTTGTTCCTCCTGACTCCGATTACGTATCGGCACTTAGGGCTGCTCTCTGCGACCTGTAGTCCAGATAGCCTCCGGTTATCTTGCTACTAAGCATGAAGCACTAGCAACGCTTCGGACCCCGGTGTCCGGTGAATTAGTGCAGGTAGTCTCGTACCTGAAGCACTTCTCTCTGTCTTCTCCACTGTGCCCTTCGCCCTGCTCTCGCTCTTAGCATAAGCACTTGTAGCTTTTGATGGTAAAGTCAGCTTTCTCCAGAGCTCGCTGAGCAGCTCTCAGTATCCTCCTTGTTTCAGCTTCTGTTGAGGTACTGATTAAAGGGTATGCCACACTAAACAATATCGCTAACGGGATCGCTAAAAAACGTCACTATTTAGCGATCCCGTTAGCGATATTGTTCAGTGCGGCAGCTTCCAGCGACGAGCTTCCTGCTGTGATCTCGCTCGTCGCTGGAATCGTTCCGGACCCTATTTTCTCGTCGGCGCTCCCGCTGGGTAAGTATCTTATCGCTGTGTGGCACCTTTTCTTAGCGATTTAGCGGTACTTTTGTACCGCTAAAGTCGTTAAGAAGATCGCTAACGGCGATAGCGTCGTTAACTATATCGCTAAATGTGGCCGCATTTAGCGATATAGAAACAATCCCGCTAGCGATCTCATTAGTATGCAACGCTAACGAGATCGCTAGCGGGATAGCTTAGTGTGGCAGTACCTTAAGGGTAGCTCTGACTAGGCTAGGATGATCCACTTCACCCGTACTAGCCTCCACTTGCTTGTCAGGTGAGCTACGCTAGCTCTGCGAGGATTCAATCCTCTCTCCTCTCCCTCCAAGTCCAGACTGAACTGGCACTGAACTGCACTGTCCTAAGACAGGAAACTGACTGATCTGAGCTCTTCTCAGACAGGAAACTTGAATGAGCTCTGCTACGTGTCACTACCTCCTATACCCCTAGTGGGTGTGTCTGAAAGTGTGAGTGAAGTGAATGGATAGCAAGCTTATGCGGTTACCTTCCTGTGCATTCTCCTGGATTTATTTGTGTGCCTGACATAGCTGGGCCACACACTACCTGTTACCGGTCTCCTGTCCACCTGCAGTCTCCAGGACCTCTGCTACCTGTTTCCTTGTCTCCTTTCCACCCATGGTCTCCAGGACCTCTACTACCTATGTGTAGCCCTGGTGTGAAGGCACACGCAGTACCCTGGAGAATGTGTGGAGAGATAGCAGTTTAATGCTCAATGAACATTCATTTCAACACACACTTAGACACGCCCACAGGTATAAAGTCTAGTCACAGGGAGTGTTCAGGCAGTCTGTGAGAGTTATTCAGTGCAGTCATTCAGAGGTCTAGTCAGTCAGCAGCAGAGCTGAGTGCAATCTGTGTGCAGTTCAGAAAGTGGAGGCCAGTACAGGTGAGCCAGTTCACCTCAGCCTGGTCAGAGCTGTGCCCCACTGATAGACAGACTGAGACATTCTATTAAGAAGAGGGAAGTGAGTTGCAGATATACTTCAGTCTCCTGTCCCAAGGACGGTGAAGGTTCAGAGACGTGCTCCTGCCTGGAAGATTACTGAGATTCTGGCAACAAGCTCAAGAAAGAAGTTAAGAAAGGGACTGACTTTTATAACCTTTGAAGTGAGAAATGCTTATGCTACAAGCGCGGACAAGGCGAAAGGCACAGTGGTAGGAATTCTGAGTGCTATAGGAGTGGAGAAGTCCTGCACATTGTTACCGGTCACTGGAGACCGAAGCACCACTATAGCTTCACGCATGGTGGTAGAAAACCCAGAGGCTTACTGGACCTTAGGTAACAGCAAGCAGCCCCTGGAGTGTCGGTACGTAACTGGGGTCAGGGGGAGTGAGAACCTTGAGCCTGATCAGCAAGAATAGGAACTCAGCTCTCTCACAGGAAGGCTCCGACCACAACACTGACCGGGCAGTACAGCTTTGAAATAGCTGGAGTTTATAGAGGGAACTACGCTTTATGCTGGTTGGACTCACCATTTTGAATGAAAAGGAGGCCCCTAACTTGTCCAGCTGCTAACTCAAAACACATTCTCCATTGGATCAGTCTCCCTGGGACCTGCCTAACCATCTTGCAAGTAAAAAGGTATGGAAAGACGCTGATGTGTGAGACTGTGTTATTTGATTGCGTCCCTGCACTACCCCACCATAACTATAGACTTTGAGGGAAGAGTCCCACCTGTAGGGGACCCGACATCTAGCTGCCTCACCATCCCCTCAGAGCTCTACAGCAGCGCTGGTACAAATTACCAGAAGACTACAGGTGGCGTCACGAACTGTATATAAATCTATCCCCTGTAAATATTCCCCCAACATACGCCAGACCGCCAGGGCCACAGACCGAGCCACCGCTACCTGTGACATCCCCATAGACTTCCATGGGCTCGGCTCTGAGTACCCCATTGCCCTGGTAATCCACAATTGTGGTGGCGGGTCGACACAAAACTTTGGCGTCACGAACAGGATGCGAAACTCGCAAAATTGCGAGCCCTGTGTGCCTATGGAATTGTTTTTGTGAAAAAGAACTGTTTGCACTTTTGGCGCCAAAAATCGCCATCTTTGTCGCCATATTCGCGCCCTCAGGCGCTGGAGAAGAAGGTGGGCGTACCTTCGTGGGCGTGTACCCCCCTGTGGCGCGAAGAAAATGCCTGCCCTCTCAAAGTGCTATTACAATATGCGATCCTGCCCTACAGCAAAGGAGGTCCGCCTCCTCTTCACCTTTCCTGCAAAGAGGAGGAGACGCAAACCCCGCCTCCACGGAAGAGACCGGACGTCTCTGGAGGAAGATGAAAGAACGCTCTGGAACATCATGGAAGCAGGACGTGTGCAGCCGAGCAGGGAAGCGGAGGAAGGCAGGCCCCGTTCCCCAGCCAAGCTGCCACCAGCACCGGAATCATCCGTGGTCCTGCACCTGCAGCAAGCATTGCTGGAAATAAAAGAAGAAAATGCACGACTGAAAAAGATGATTTTGCCACAACCTGGATTTGAAGAGATTGAGAGACGCCGACGTACCCTGGAGCAGCGGCGGCTGTGGGACGCGGTGATCTCTCCCTTCGATGACCCCCTACGTCTGGAGTTACCAAAACTTCTGCTGCCCAAGGCAAAGGAGCAACCGGAGGCTGCCCCCGAAAGTACCGATCCTGATCCCACCGGTGAAGCGGTGGAGGCGAAGGAGGTTGAGGAGGTACCGCCAGTTCCGGAACGCCCGCCCGGCCAGGAGGCCGCAGCAGATGATCGATCCCCGGCAGGGACACCGGAGGGGTCCTGTCCGTCATTACCAGACGTGGACTGGGACGAGATGGCGCGCCTGGATGACGTCGCCTACACTGCCCAGTGGGAACGTGAGTGGCAGCGTCGTGAGGAGAAGCAGCAACGCCAGCAGGAGGAAGAGCGGGAAGCTCAGCGCAACCGACAGCGGCAGCATGCAGAGCTGATCGCGGACAAGGAGAGTGTCCGTCGAGAAAAAGGTACTCTGAGGGAACCGCGGCGGCAGGGGTGTGTGACAGAGTTCCAGCTCCGGAAGGGCTGGGGCTTCATAAGAGAACCGGGCCTCTACCCAGGGGTCTTTGTCAGCAGACGTGATGTAGAATCCCACCTACCGCAAGGCCATCCCGGGAGGGACCTAATTAATGGAGACATTGTCACCTATACACGACACAGGGGTATGAAGGGATGGTATGCCCTTAATGTCACAATTGTCCGTGACCCCGTCCCCGACGCAGGTAACGTCACCACTACCGCAGCGTCCCCGTCTCCAGTTCAAACAGCACCAGGCCGTGCCCCAGCATCGCCCCTGCAAGCTCCTCGCAAATGGAAGCAACGTCTACATACTCTTCATTATCTTGTCATCCTTCTACATCGCAACTTGCGACCCAGTTTCCATCGCAATCTATGACACGATCGATATCGCTAACTGTAACGCAAATTGAAACGCAATCGGTGTCTCGCAAGGAGAAAGTACCCGTTGCGCCCCTAGAGGTTCGCACGAGAACTGTGGCGACCCAGACCCTAATAGCAGGTCACGACTTGTTAGTCATGGGATCTAGGGACCATCGCATTGTTCCAGCCCCCGGGGTGGAAAGTGTAGTTGAAATAATTAAACAGTAAAAGAAAAACCGGTAAGATCCAGACAGGGGTCTACCATATGTAATGTTGTAAAAAGTTTGAGAATTTTTACCAATTTTGCACTTTATTGCTAGAGATAATTTCTATGTTTTCTATATTTAGTAGAATGCCCGGCTGGGTACCAAAGTAAAAAGTTGAAAATTTAATGCATATTAGAAATGTATTTATATCTGTGTCTTTTTCTTATCGTGTTTTACAATGGACTCTGAGGCTGAGGACTGAGCCAGCCCAAGAACTGATTTTGTAAATAGTTGCACTTTATGCATTATCTTGGTTTTACATAAAACCAGCACAACTACCTCTGAATAATAAAACCCGTGTGGTGTGGCACTGAGTGAGGTCTGCATCCAGATGTCCTGCAGCCCACCCAGGACCCACGTTGAAGGTTTGGTGCGGGTCCTTCACAAGAATATTGTCGTCTCTGTATATGAAAATGTATATTTAATATTTTGAATTTTTCTATGTTTAATGTTTTATCGCAACGTTCAAGAAATCCTTACCTCCCGGATGGGAAGAGTTAATGTTTAATGCATAAACAAAATTTCTGTCTCTTTGTATTTTACAGCCCGGGAGTGCTGTCTTTTACCATGGGGGAATGTGTAGCCCTGGTGTGAAGGCACACGCAGTACCCTGGAGAATGTGTGGAGAGATAGCAGTTTAATGCTCAATGAACATTCATTTCAACACACACTTAGACACGCCCACAGGTATAAAGTCTAGTCACAGGGAGTGTTCAGGCAGTCTGTGAGAGTTATTCAGTGCAGTCATTCAGAGGTCTAGTCAGTCAGCAGCAGAGCTGAGTGCAATCTGTGTGCAGTTCAGAAAGTGGAGGCCAGTACAGGTGAGCCAGTTCACCTCAGCCTGGTCAGAGCTGTGCCCCACTGATAGACAGACTGAGACATTCTATTAAGAAGAGGGAAGTGAGTTGCAGATATACTTCAGTCTCCTGTCCCAAGGACGGTGAAGGTTCAGAGACGTGCTCCTGCCTGGAAGATTACTGAGATTCTGGCAACAAGCTCAAGAAAGAAGTTAAGAAAGGGACTGACTTTTATAACCTTTGAAGTGAGAAATGCTTATGCTACAAGCGCGGACAAGGCGAAAGGCACAGTGGTAGGAATTCTGAGTGCTATAGGATTGGAGAAGTCCTGCACATTGTTACCAGTCACTGGAGACCGAAGCACCACTATAGCTTCACGCATGGTGGTAGAAAACCCAGAGGCTTACTGGACCTTAGGTAACAGCAAGCAGCCCCTGGAGTGTCGGTACGTAACTGGGGTCAGGGGGAGTGAGAACCTTGAGCCTGATCAGCAAGAATAGGAACTCAGCTCTCTCACAGGAAGGCTCCGACCACAACACTGACCGGGCAGTACAGCTTAGAGAAGCTGGAGTTTATAGAGGGAACTACGCTTTATGCTGGTTGGACTCACCATTTTGAATGAAAAGGAGGCCCCTAACTTGTCCAGCTGCTAACTCAAAACACATTCTCCATTGGATCAGCCTCCCTGGGACCTGCCTAACCATCTTGCAAGTAAAAAGGTATGGAAAGACGCTGATGTGTGAGACTGTGTTATTTGATTGCGTCCCTGCACTACCCCACCATAACTATAGACTTTGAGGGAAGAGTCCCACCTGTAGGGGACCCGACATCTAGCTGCCTCACCATCCCCTCAGAGCTCTACAGCAGCGCTGGTACAAATTACCAGAAGACTACAGGTGGCGTCACGAACTGTATATAAATCTATCCCCTGTAAATATTCCCCCAACATACGCCAGACCGCCAGGGCCACAGACCGAGCCACCGCTACCTGTGACATCCCCATAGACTTCCATGGGCTCGGCTCTGAGTACCCCATTGCCCTGGTAATCCACAATTGTGGTGGCGGGTCGACACACCTATTTCCTGCTTGCCTCATCTGCCTGCTGCATTAACACCTGTGGCCCGTGTGCCAACTTGGACATTGGGCTTCAAGGATCCACCTCACCAGTTGAGCCTTACAACATTTTGAAGAAGAAGAATCCTTGGTCTAACATGCAAAGACAGCAGGCCACTGAGTAGCAGGAGTGACGTCTGAAGTGATGGATACAGAGCATAAAGAGTTAACACACTAAGCTGCTGTGAGACAAGTTTATGCAAGGGGAATGTGGAGTTAGCTTTTGCATGTAGGCTCAGAACCCTTTATGGGTACAAAGTGTGGTGTGTTGTTTGAGCTCGGTATTAGCAGACAAGTTGTTCGCAGAAGAAAGAAAAAAACCAAGATAGAAAACTAACAAGAAGCTGTGAGAAACACTTGCCAACTAAGAAGACCCAAAGAGATTCATGCAAGAAACTGCATCTTGAACTTCAGCTATTGTAGTCTGCCCCAGGAGGAAGAGATAAGCCCTGCAGGATGAGAGAGGTTCCAATATAGAGAATTGTCACCACAGAGGGGAGCATTGGGGCTTATTCCTGTGAGTGATGATGAAACACAAGCAAACACTTCAGCAGCTCTTCCTTCACAGAAACACAGCCTCTTTATCTCTTTCATAGTGCAGCGCAGCTCATCACTGCCCATTCTCATGGTCACTCATGGTCACTTCCCATAACAATAACGAAAATTGTCTCTTGTTTGGCAAACTTGCAGCCTAGCGCTCAACTATCGTCTCACAGATCCTCATACACATGTACTTTATTCTGGCTGTCTCTGTGATACTTCTCATCACATTCAGGCTTTAGACACTATTTGTGTGGCAAACCTCACACTCTATGCTCCCCGCCATATCCGGTATTGCTGCTAAGACAAGTGACCTTGAGAATGGACAGTGACCAGCTGCGCTGCACTGTGAAAGAGATTAAGAGGCTGTTTCTGTTTGAAGGAAGTGTTGCTGAAGTTTTTGCCAGCAGAATGTCACAGTGTATTCTTAGTATTTTAAGGGTTACACCACATCACCCATCACACCCTATATAAACTGACCACAGGACAGATAGTCTTCTTGGTTGTCACTTGCAGGGAGAGGAACAAGTAGTGTTGTGGGCACAGAAAAGACTGGAGTTGCTAGATGGTTATGCTTGATGATACCACTGTAAAGTGCTCCCGAACGTAGTCGATACCAAGCTGCTCTCCGGTTGCGCTCTGGCACTTTACAGACAAGGGGTGTTCCAGTCTCAGTGTGCCGTAAGGTGCATAACACTCACTTGTAGGCCGCAGGTCTCCGCTGCCTCTAGGCTTTCATCCTCAGGACCTGCCTCACACAATCCATGGGACACCAGGTTCTTTGCAACAGTCAAACTTTTACTAAACAGTCCAAGTTCTTCAGGGGAATACAGATGAGGTAGTGCTGTCACGCTGTATAGCAGATATATATATGTGATGTCAGTAATCTATATCAAAAGGGCAACATACTATATAACATGCGCATAGATATATGATAACATAGATTTACCTGACAGAATGTCCAGTGGGTCAAAACGGAATCCGTTATACGCTGTCTCCGGCTAGAGGGTGACCGGGGTCTAAGCTGACCCTGAACTGGGGTCCTAACTAATCCCTCTACCTGGAGGTACTGTTAAAGGTACAGAGGTCCAGGCCACCAGCGTAAACCCTGTCTCCTATCAATCCCTGCCAACTGTATTCTAGTCCTAAGAAGGACCCTGAATACCACCAAAGGGAATGAACAGGTAACGGTTAATGAACAGAAAGACATACAAGAAAGACAAGAAATAAAGTAAATAAAGTCTTACATACAACACTCACACACAGTAGGAACACCTAAGGTCTCAGAGATAAACTATAAGCTGTAAGAGTAAAAAACAACTAAGGAACTCTTAGCTTAAGTATTCTCAGAACCGATCCAGTCTGCTAGACTACATGAATGCTTTCACCGGCGTCTAACACCCAGACTGGCAGGAATATAAAGGAAACTAATTAGAACATAATCAAAAGCAGCCGGGCGAGGCTGCACCTAGTCTTAGCAAAGAGCTAGGTAAAATTAACTCTCTCATTACCAAACACAAAGTAACAGCAACTCAGCTGTGAGAAGTCAGAGTGTGTAATCGCGACGATCCTCGTGGCGATACACCCATGACAGTACCCCCCTTCTACGAGGGGCCTCCGGACCCTCAAGGCCAGGTCTGCCCGGGTGAGTTGTGTGAAAGGTCCGAACCAATCGATCTGCGTTAACATCAGACGCAGGGACCCACGTCCCCTCCTCAGGACCATACCCCCTCCAATGAACTAAGTACTGAAGGGATCGGCGACTGAGACGTGAGTCAATGATTTTCGACCCAAGAATTTCCACGTTATCATTGACCACCACTGAAGGAGGTAGAGGTGACGGTATAACTGGTGCCACATACTTTTTAAGTAATGACTTGTGAAACACATTATGATTTTTAAACGTAGGAGGGAGGTCCAGACGAAATGCCACAGGATTAATTATGGAACTGATCCTGTACGGCCCGATGAATCTGGGACCCAACCTCCAGGAGGGAACTTTAAGTTTTATATTCCTGGTAGACAACCACACCAGATCGTTCACCTTCAGATCTCGACCAGAAACTCTCCCCCTATCAGCCATCCGTTTGTAACGGTTCTCCGTAACCTTCAGTCTTAACCGATCTGGAACTATCAGTCTCCCTGGAAGTCCCACAGGGGCGTCCCCCTGAGCCCCCAATACCTCCCCCTCAAGCTCAGAGCATACAGCCGACACCACAACTCCCTCCTGAGGAATAAGAACCGGATCATCCATCCTCCCGGTCCCTGGGAAAGTACGAGATAAGGCATCAGGAAGCAACTTTATTGAGCAGTCATATGCGCGATGAGGAGGTAACTCTTTACACCCCTCCTCTGAGAACATCTCCCCAAAGTCCTCCAGAAAAGGAGGCAAAGTCCTAGGCACAACCGCACCGATGACCGTGCTCATGCAGTTATTCTTGCAAAATTCACCCCACTGGCTTATCTTTCTGGATTGCCAATCAATCACTGGGTTATGTTTAGCCAACCAAGGAAGTCCCAACACAATAGGAGTAGGTAGACCCTCCAACACATAACAAGACAATTGCTCTTTATGTATTGCCCCTACTCGAAGATCTATGTTATGAACAGCTTGTACCAAGCTACCTTGACCGAGAGGTCTAGAATCAATAGAGACTATAGGGACCGGTTTGGCCAATACACTCAGTTGCATACCATGCACCTGGGCAAACCGAGCGTCCACCAGATTAGCCCCGGACCCACTATCAAGAAAAACAGAAATCCTCTCAGTTCTAGTACCAATAACCACCTCCGCAGGCACGAGAAACTGAGAGGGATTTGGGGACGAAATACACACTCCCAGGTTAACTCCTTGGCTCAAAGAGGTCCGGGATGGACACCCCCAACAAAATGTCCCTCTCTCCCGCAAAAGAAACACCTTCTAGTCTTGCGGCGCACCGCCGATTCCCTCCTACAAAATGATGTCCCTCCCAACTGCATGGGTTCCTCAGAACAGACCAGGGGAACCTCAGTATAAGGGACCTTAGTAGTAGGCGGAGTCATCACGGGAGGCGGAGTTACCTCGCGTCTTCCCGAAGTCGTCTATCAATGCGAATAGCGAGGGCCATAGCAGCCTCCAGTGATGGAGGAGAATCATACTGAGCCAACACATCTTTTAATTTGTCAGACAACCCTTGACAAAACTGGCTCCTAAGAGCTGGGTCATTCCACTGAGTATCTGTTGCCCATCTACGGAACTCAGAAGAATATTCCTCCGCTGGACGATTTCCTTGCCGTATTTTACGTAACCTTGTTTCAGCAAGGGAGACTCGATCCGGATCATCATATAACAGACCCAGGGCAGTAAAAAATCGATCCACTGACTGGAGATCTGGGGAGCCTGGAGGAATAGAGAACGCCCAAGATTGAGGGTCCCCTTGTAAGAGCGAGATAACAATTCCCACCCTCTGCTCTTCACTCCCAGATGACCGAGGCCGCAGCCGAAAGTACAATTTACATGCCTCCCGGAAAGTAAAAAATTTGTCCCGCCCACCAGTGAACCTGTCCGGGAGAGCAACCTTAGGTTCAGATCTGGTTTGCTCCGGGGGGGACAAAACCTTGGACTTAATGTCTGCAAATTCCATGGACAACCCCTGCAACTGCCGGGCCAGCTGGGCTACTGGATCCATGACAGCTGGGGAGAATCTTTAGTATGGCCGGTGAAAATGTCACGCTGTATAGCAGATATATATATGTGATGTCAGTAATCTATATCAAAAGGGCAACATACTATATAACATGCGCATAGATATATGATAACATAGATTTACCTGACAGAATGTCCAGTGGGTCAAAATGGAATCCGTTATACGCTGTCTCCGGCTAGAGGGTGACCGGGGTCTAAGCTGACCCTGAACTGGGGTCCTAACTAATCCCTCTACCTGGAGGTACTGTTAAAGGTACAGAGGTCCAGGCCACCAGCGTAAACCCTGTCTCCTATCAATCCCTGCCAACTGTATTCTAGTCCTAAGAAGGACCCTGAATACCACCAAAGGGAATGAACAGGTAACGGTTAATGAACAGAAAGACATACAAGAAAGACAAGAAATAAAGTAAATAAAGTCTTACATACAACACTCACACACAGTAGGAACACCTAAGGTCTCAGAGATAAACTATAAGCTGTAAGAGTAAAAAACAATAAGGAACTCTTAGCTTAAGTATTCTCAGAACCGATCCAGTCTGCTAGACTACATGAATGCTTTCACCGGTGTCTAACACCCAGACTGGCAGGAATATAAAGGAAACTAATTAGAACATAATCAAAAGCAGCCGGGCGAGGCTGCACCTAGTCTTAGCAAAGAGCTAGGTAAAATTAACTCTCTCATTACCAAACACAAAGTAACAGCAACTCAGCTGTGAGAAGTCAGAGTGTGTAATCGCGACGATCCTCGTGGCGATACACCCATGACAAGTGCACAGCAATGCAGACTTTCTCCCTCCAATACAACTCCTCTTCTGTTCTGCCACACATTCATTTTAGACTACCCCTAATCCCGCTGACTCAATCAGCCTCAGGGATTTGCTGTCCTGGGACCGGACACCTGCCCCCATGTAAATCCATGTCCACTGACCTTGTGATGTCGGAAGACCAGTGTTCTGTAGTTTGCTGTAGCACGTGTGTGCTTATCTCCTGTTCTCTTTTCCCATTCAGTTTATTCCTCCCTGTCCCTATCCTCCTCCCTATTGTTGATTAGTGCTTTTGTATGATAGAGGTTTTCTGTTATCCCTGTTTTGTTTTTGTGTCTGGTTTACCTTTCATTTCTGTCCCATGCCTCATGGGTCGGGAAAGGGACAGATTAAGGTTTTTACAGGAGCATAGTAAGGTCAGAGACTCGGGCCTCTCTAACTTTAAGAGTACCCCCGGGACAGGGATAGTTGAGGTCCCAGGTCCAGGGACAGTTTGAGGCCCCTCTTTCTTACTGAAGACCATCACAGCATAAGTATTTATATAGTGCATCTGTTGTCTTCAGGGGCAGGAAGAGTCCACATCCCTACACCACCATGCTATCAAAAAGCGTGATATTTACAGTATAATTGCTTTGTAATTAATGATATATTGGCCATAATAATATTTTACATGTGACTTTCATATACACAGTTTTTTTTAATCATATTTTAAGGACCCGCTAAGTACCAGATTTATATGTTGTTTGCTGTTAAGTTCAGATGTATTCTGGTAAATAGTCCTGTCCATAAGTCATACATTTTTTTATTTGAAGATTGTTTTTTACATCATTACTTTGCAATATTTGTACAGACTAAAAAGGAAATTCTGTTTTATTTCTGGAAAACAATACAGAATTGAAATAGCCCTGTAAACAGTTTATACTTTGGCATGGAAACGATGTAAGCAAAGACAAAAAAAGTCAAATAGATAAATAAGCAAAAGAAAAGTAATTTTTCCCTGTGATTAAGAGGAGTGGAAAAAGTTTAATTTAAGATTCTAGTAGAGGCTCATCCACGTAGAAGGGAGCTGAGTGCTAAAATATGAAAAAGAAACCTTAAGTTTCATTCACCTCCCTTTTCCCAATTTAAAAATGACGAAAATTAAAAAATAATGTTTTGTATCAATGTATCCCTAAGGGTCAGAATATTACATTATTTAACCCATTCGGTAAATGCCATTAAAAACATCAAAACACCAGAATTGCTGTTTTCGGTAATTGAAGCAGTCCTGAAAATGCTATTAAAAACAGTAAAAAAAATAGTCTTGGATTAGCTTTTCAAGGTTGTATCAAACTAGGTTTTCTTATTATTTTAGTGTTTAACGCAATTCTGAACTTTGGTTAGAGTTGCCATTTTCTGAGACCAGTCACTTTTTTATTTTTCCGTCAATGGAGCTGAGAGCTTTTTTTGCGTTCTGAACTGTAGGCTTTCTCTTGGGACTTCTGGCATGATGCTGATTGACAGGCAACTCTCCGCTGCCTAACTACGGGGAGCCAGGTGTCCATCAGCATGATGTCAGCAGTCACGCCCCGTTGACAGAGCTGCCTGGAAAAATGAGAGCTGCTTTGTTGACCATGAGCAGCTGAAATACCAGTAGAAGCGGTCACTCACTGCTCTGAGCCTAAGCCGGGTAGAACAGGCAAGTAATTAAAGAAGCACTCCCATTAAAGATTTTATCCTCTTAATATATTGCAATTGTCATATTACCGTATTTTTTGGACTGGACTATAAGACGCACTATTTTTTCCTCAAAAAATTTGCAGGAAATGGGGTGTGTGTCTTGTAGTCCGGATATACCTGATGTTAATGGGGAGGTGGGGTAGCGGCAGCAGCAGAGCAGCAGGTCACAGGAGGCAGGAGCCATAGGCTGCGTCTAATCCCTGTGCTTGCTGCTAAAGAGAAATAAATATTCACTTCTGTAACGGGTCTGGGAGGCGGAACCTCTGAGCTACTATACAAAGGGGCGGACCTTGTAAGAGAGCGGGTGGCGACCAGGGTGGACGGGCAGGTAGTCACAGCAGATAACCGGGGTCGTCTCTGGATGAACGGGCAGGAAGTCGCGGCAAGTGACCGAGGCAGTCTCTGGATGAGTGGGCAGGAGGTCACGGCAAGTGACCGGGGCAGTCTCTGGAAGAGTGGGCAGGAGGTCGCGGCAAGTGACCGAGGCAGTCTCTGGATGAGTGGGCAGGAGGTCACGGCAAGTGACCGGGGCAGTCTCTGGAAGAGTGGGCAGGAGGTCACGGCAAGTGACCGGGGCAGTCTCTGGATGAGTGGGCAGGAGGTCACGGCAAGTGACCGGGGCAGTCTCTGGATGAGTGGGTAGGAGGTCACGGCAAGTGACTGGGGTAGTCTCTGGAGGAGTGTAGATACGACCTGTGATGGCTGAGCCTCCAGGTAGGCTAGCAGGCAGGTAACAGATGAGCGCTCCCAGGTGAGCGGGCAGGCAGGTAACAGATGAGCGCTCCCAGGTGAGCGGGCAGGCAGGTAACAGATGAGCGCTCCCAGGTGAGCGGGCAGGCAGGTAACAGATGAGCGCTCCCAGGTGAGCGGGCAGGCAGGTAACAGATGAGCGCTCCCAGGTGAGCGGGCAGGCAGGTAACAGATGAGCGCTCCCAGGTGAGCGGGCAGGCAGGTAACAGATGAGCGCTCCCAGGTGAGCAGGCAGGCAGGTAACAGATGAGCGCTCCCAGGTGAGCGGGCAGGCAGGTAACAGATGAGCGCTCCCAGGTGAGCGGGCAGGCAGGTAACAGACAGCGACAGACAGGTATCTGGCAAAGACCCTGAGGACTGAAGCAGAGTAGTGAACTGTGCAACAACATTGCTCGGGCACCTTTTGGAGGAGGGGCCTTATATAAGGTGAAGTCCTCCGGCCATTGGCCGGGACTCCTTAGGACGACGCGCGCGGCCCCTTTAAGAGGGAGGGCAGCGCGCGCGCCCTAAGCACAGAGGCAGGAAAGGAGCGTGCGCCGCCAGCAGAGCAGCAGGAGGACGCCGGACCTGGAGCAGAGGGGTGAGGGGAATAGCGTCCCTGCCTCGCAGAGGGCAGGGACGCCGACGCCGGCGCTACAGTACCCCCCCCTTTAGGCCCCCCTTTTTTAGGCTAGAAAGAAATTTAGCTAGGATGAGAGGGGCATGGATGTTCTCCCGAGGCTCCCACGTTCTCTCCTCAGGACCAAACCCCTTCCAGTCCACCAAAAAATAGGTCTTCCTTCTTACCCTTTTGGTGGCCAAAATGTTCTCTACCTCAAATTCGTTTTCAGCTGAAACCGGAGCAGGAGGCGTACCTGTAGACTTGGAAAAAGAGTTAAGTACCACCGGTTTGAGTAGAGATACATGGAAGGAGTTAGGGATCCGCAAGTTGGCCGGCAGTTTCAATTTATAGGCCACTGGGTTGATTTGACTGATGACCTCCAAAGGACCGATGAATCGAGGCCCTAACTTATAGGAAGGAATCTTGAGCCGGACATACTTGGACGAGAGCCAGACCTTATCCCAGGACGGAATTGAGGAGGATCCAGACGTTTTTTGTCAGCATGTCTTTTCATACGCTCGGATGACAGAAGGAGTGCGGACCGGGTACTCTCCCATATGGAGGAAAATTTGTTAACAAGAGATTCCGCAGCCGGATTGTCCACTGAGATGGAGACGGGAAATGGGATCCGAGGATGCTGACCGAAGACTACAAAAAACGGGGATTTGGAGGAAGATTCGCTCTCGTGATTGTTGTAAGAAAATTCGGCCCATGGCAGGAGATCCACCCAGTCAGAATGGTGGACATTAACGAAGTGCCGGAGGTAACTGGTCAGGATCTGATTGACCCGCTCCACTTGACCATTGGACTGTGGGTGGTAGGCGGAGGAGAAGTCCAAGGTGACGTCTAGCAATTTACAAGTGGCTCTCCAGAAACGTGAGGTGAACTGTACCCCTCGATCCGACACGATATGGCGGGGCAGGCCATGAAGACGGAAGATGTGGCGGATAAAGTCTTTAGCCAGCTTGGGTGCAGACGGGAGGCCTGGCAGGGAAATAAAGTGAGCCATCTTGGAAAAGCGGTCAACGACCACCCAAATGACCGTACAACCGGCAGAAACGGGGAGATCCGTTATGAAGTCCATGGCTATATGCTGCCAGGGAGCAGCGGGTACAGGAAGCGGAAGGAGACGACCGGCAGGCAGATGTCTCGGAACCTTGTTGCGGCCACATGAGGCACAGGCAGAAACAAAGTCTATTACGTCCTTGTGCAGGGTAGGCCACCAGTAATGCCGAGTAATAAGCTGGAGGGTCTTTTTTTGACCGGCGTGGCCAGCTAATTTAGACGAATGGCCCCAGTGTAGGATTCTCTCCCGATCGGGTACCGATACGAACGTCTTACCGGGAGGGAGAAGATTTAGACTCACGGGAGCCACCTGCATTACTCTGGCGGGATCGATGATATGTTTAGGTTCCTCCTCGAGATCCGACACCAGGAAGGATCGGGACAAGGCGTCCGCCTTGATGTTCTTGTCTGCCGGGCGAAAATGTAGAACAAAATCGAAACGAGCAAAAAACAAGGACCACGGGCCTGGCACGGGTTAAGTCTCTGGGCATGCTGGAGGTAAGCCAAGTTTTTTGTGGTCAGTGTAAATAATTACCGGATGAAGAGCCCCCTCGAGTAGGTAACGCCATTCCTCCAATGCCAGCTTGATGGCCAATAACTCTCGGTCTCCTATGGAATAATTGCGCTCAGAAGAGGAGAAGAGTTTGGAGAAGAAGCCACAAGTTACCATCCTCCCGGAAGATGATTTTTGAGTAAGTACCGCTCCGGCTCCAGAGGAGGAAGCGTCAACCTCCATGAAGAACTGCTTGTTGCTGTCCGGGCGATGCAGCACCGGGGCGGAAGAGAAGGCCTGCTTTAAGGAAAGAAAGGCCTCCTCTGCTTCGGGCGTCCACTCTTTGGGGTTAGTACCCTTACGGGTAAGTGCGGAAATTGGGCCAGTCCGGGAAGAGAAGTGCGGTATGAAGAGGCGGTAGTAGTTGGCGAAGCCCAGGAACCGCTGAATGGCCTTCAATCCCTCATTTCTCGATGGCCGACATTTTCTCTGGATCCATTCGTAGGCCGGTCTGAGAAATAACGTAGCCCAAAAACGGCAGCGAGGTCTGCTCAAAGAGGCATTTCTCAAATTTAGCGAAGAGGTGATTCTGCCTGAGCCTGAGCAGAACCTGACGAACGTCCTCCGGTGAGTCTGGAGATCCGGAGAGAAGACCAAGATGTCGTCCAGGTACACCACTACGCAGGAGTAGAGAAGGTCCCGGAAGATGTCATTGACCAACTCTTGAAAGACGGCAGGAGCATTACAGAGACCAAAGGGCATCACTAGATATTCATAGTGGCCGTCCGGGTGTTAAATGCAGTCTTCCATTCATCCCCTTGACGGATACGGACCAGGTTGTACGCCCCACGGAGATCCAGTTTGGTGAAGATTCTAGCCCCCCTCAAACGATCAAATAATTCTGGAATAAGCGGAAGGGGGTATTTATTCTTCACCGTGATCTGGTTAAGACCTCTATAGTCTATACAGGGGCGAAGAGAGCCGTCCTTCTTTTTTACGAAAAAGAAGCCTGCTCCTGCCGGGGAGGTAGATTTCCGAATGAATCCCCTGGCCAAATTCTCCTCGATATATTCAGACATCGACCGGGTCTCAGCAGGATAATGGGTAAATACGCCCACGGGGAGGCGTAGTACCAGGTAACAGGTCGATAGGACAATCGTATGGTCTGTGAGGAGGTAATGTCTCTGCCTCTTTTTTATTAAAGACATCAGCAAATGACCAATAGGGATCGGAAGTCCAGGTAGATTAGTTGGGGTAGGAGAAGGACAGACAGGATGAACAGGAACCAAACACGTCTTATGACAATCCTGTCCCAAGCGAAGAACCTCTCCGGTCTGCCAGTCGAGCACGGTCCATGTCTCT
>JARQOD010000003.1:584467102-584486524 GCA_033576555.1 Oophaga sylvatica
CCTTCTGGGACAAGTACCCCACCAGCTGCTGTCGGCGCTACTGACATTCAAGGAGCATCTACAGTTGGAGAAACTTCTGACACAGTAAGTGTACAACAGAACTGCCGTTAACTTGTTCATCATCTCTGCATATTATTTACACCTGAACTGTTTATTTCCTGTTTAACCCTTTACCTCCCTGTGTGGCGTATTCCCCTGTTAAGTAAAATTGTTAAACCTTTGCTCTGCCTCCTGTCTGTCACTGCATCTCACAACCTGCTCACACCCATACCAGTCTAATAGGTCCAGAAACTATCCCAGTTCTTATGTTCTGTAACTTGCCATCCATTCTTCCTGTTTATGCATTCTGCCAGTACTATGGGTGCTGGAACTTGTTTTTCTCATTTTCCATCATACATTGCACCTGCCATAATATGCATTAAGTACAAAGGCCCATGTTCCTGGAACCATTTGGCAGCAGAAATAAATTGGAGTGAAAAGTGGGCCGCTTCTGACTTGGTTACAAGTCCTCTTTAAATATAGTGATTTGTCTACTATCTATCAAATGGGATAAAGTTGTCTGAAAGTACAGAGATCATTGAATGCCCAACAACTTCCTAAGCGGATTGTCAGTTTTACTTGCATTTTCTAGTCTTCAATTCATAGCTGTAATATCATCATTTGCCACAGGAGGCTCCACTGTTCCATGTTAAGACCCTTCATACAGAGCTGCTTATGATGACACTCATTTTGTTACATTTCTGGATACATTGTTCTTGTTTCTGTATTTTGGGAAATACTAATTATAAATGAAGCTCTTGTTACAATATTTACCCTGTACAACAGTGGCTTCCAATCTGTAGCCCGCCAGCTATTGTGAGACTACAATAAGAAGCATGCTGGGAGTTGTAGTTTTTCAGCAGGTGGACAGGAATTGGTGTAGGACCACTTCTGTAGTCTCCAGACCTGAAATGACGGGCACTGAAGACACTAATGTAGACAGTGTTGGGTGAGGCTTCATCTTTCCTCCAGAAGTCATGGTTCTGAGGCCCACCTTCCATCTATATGTGGGCTTGTCCATTTTTAATTTCATCATAAACCTTGTTTTTATTATTAATATGACCTAATAGGTTATTTGTGAAGCATCCCATAAGAAATAGACTCTAGTGGCAAGTGACAGGCCTCACATGAGGTTGTCTTCTGCTGGACCTTCGGGTTTATTATTGTGTCAGACCCTACGCTCATTGTAGGATACTTTTTTACCCTGACTCTCATGTTTTAGGAGAAACTGGTGCATAGAAGACCAATTCCCAACACGGGTCCACTGATAAAACCTACTGAAATCGTCCAGTCTACGTGACAGACTACTTATGTCATATTCCTAACCAGAGGAAGATAGTAAAGAAAGTAGGTTTCAAGGTAAGAGCAAAATGAGATTCCCTCCTGGTAGTTATTCATGTCGCTGCTCCATCTTGGTACCATCAACGTACTGCGTGTTGGTGCTACTTAACTATTGCAGTTTTGTGGCCCCTGGGCTTCTTTCTCCTTCTGTTTTGGTTAATGTAGAGGTCCCTGTAGAGGATAAGTAGATTACAGTTTCAGACTACGAGTCCTCTACTTTCATGGACACCGCAGCAGTCATCTTGACAGTTTCTATGGCATGTACGCCCTTGCGTATTCTGTATGGGACAGGTCAAAAAATATTTTGGAACCTTTGTGAACACTTTGCATTTTGTGTGAGCTAGAAACGCAAAATTTCCTTTATCTTATACTAACATACAACCAATGATGCCAAAGAAAAAAATCTTCATGGTGGAGCAGATCTCCAGAAATGCACACGGTGCCAGTCTACTGAGCTATGTTGCCACAGGGAAAAAATGGACCATGGACATCTGGCACCTGCTCAATGAGGTCAGTGATTTTTTTCAGCGGAAGTGTTAACTAAGGGTCGTCTATTACTGCCCTAAATAAAGGACAGAGGTGGCGAACCCACTTTCTGGCAGATGCCCACATGATACAGTGCTGTAGTGAGTTCTGGCCAGGGCTCATTGTCCAGGTGGGTGGTCAAGCGGACATTTTATCATGTTTCGTATGCTGAGCGGACAAGTTCAACTGAGGTATCCAGGCTCTGCCAGTGCGGTTGTAGTGCAATATTTTCTCAGTAGCATCATTGTTCAAAAGCCAAGAAGAGGGCTATGTCAGAAAGTTAAACTCATCAAGGTTTCCTGGAAAGGAGGACTGTATCAGCAGCAATGTTCACACTATCCTTCAGATGTTTCCAGCCATGTAATTACTGCCAGCATTATCAGAAATGACACTGCTGCAGTGGTGGGACAAGTTCTCTTGGTACCCATGGCAGAACTACTTTTTTTTCCAAAGTGTCCCACTACCCTTTCAGGAGTTCAGAATGATAGATCTTAAAATGTACATCAATCATTGTACACAGACTCACTTTTTGCTCAAAAAGTTTATTTTATTCATTATTTAATCCATAGCTTGTGACCCAAGGGTGCACCTGGGAATTTTACTTTTGGATGAAAGTCAAGGGGCACCCTGACTCCAACGTGTTGGTCTATCCCATTCCAACTCACAATAACACGTGAAGGTCAAGAGAGAAAGATCTGGGACACAGCCAGTAATATTCATAATTCTGATATCAAACCCCAAAATTAATTTGTACCTCAGACCAGACCCCCTAGTTCCTGCCCCTAAACCCAAACGTACAGTTGTGCTCAAAAGTTTACATACCCTGGTATGGCTTCACCCAAGCACTAATCATGAGTGGAAGAAAAAGTTTTGGTGTTATCATTCATATTCTCTGAAAAAAGGCCAAGAAAGCAAAAATTCTGCCGGGGTATGTAAACTTTTGAGCACAACTGTAAATACAGAACATGGCATTTACCTACCACTCATTGTCCTCATATCCTGTTTGGTGTTAGGACCCAGGGTGATGGCGCTTGGAAGAGAAAGGACCTTGGTCAGAGACAATGTTATGTTTTGGATTATGCAAATCAAATCTAATAAATATTGGTTAAGTGCCTTAAAAAAGGTGCCTGGTGAATACAGACCCCCACGGGGGGTGGACCACTGTCAATATATCTGCCCAGGTACATTTTCTAATATTTGTGATTGCTCTGCTGTTGTATGTGTCCTAATACTTTTGGCAGGATTGTAGTTTTGACATGAGATTCATGAAACAGAATGCTTAGGATGAACATGGCTTTAGGCTTCAAGGAGAAAACAAAAATATTGAGAACAGCGTGAGTAATCCCTAACAACATAGTGTGTATCTCCTGATGTTACACATACCACGGGTTGGGAAACCCTAGGAATAAACAACGCTGTGGTCTATAGCAATAAATGCCTTCAGCGATGTTCCACTTATTACCTGAGCAAACAAACCCATGAATCGTGCTGAGCTGAGTTGCTGCTCTGAATTATCCTAGAACTAAATGCCATTAAATTAAAATGGCAAATTGTACTTTTCCTAATTTTTGTAATATGCCCTGGATTGGAGCATCTGTAAGGGTGGTTTCTAATTTTCGCCTATTCAGTGAATCTGCTCGGTAGTTCTGTTATAACTAGGTGAACTCTATGAGTAGATGTGTAACCGCTGAGCTCTGTGTCTCAACACTGTCTATAATTTGTTGTTTAACTATCAAGCTTTGTGCCCCAAATCCTAGGTGTAACTGACAAGCTCTGTGCTTCAAGTCTGATGTGCAGCTGCCAAGCTTCATAACTCAACTCTGATATGTAACCTCCAAGCTCTGTGCCTCAACTAATACGTCTAACTGTCAAACTCTGTGCCATAACTCTGATGTGTAACTAACAAGTTCTGCGCCTCCATTGTGATCTGTAACTGCCAACTTTTGTGCTTCAACTCAATTGTGTAATCTCCAAGCTCTGTCCTTCAATTCTGATTTGTAGCTACAGAGCTCGGTCTTCCAACTCTGATGTATAACCTCCAAGCTCTATGCCATAAAAAAATGTGCAATTTTCAAGCTTTATGCTTAAACACTGGTGTGTAACCGCCAAGCTCTATACCTCAGTTTTGATTTGTAGCTGCCAAGCATTGTGCATCAAATAATGTGTAACCACCAATCTCTGTGACTTAACTCTGATGTTTAACCACCAAGCTCTGAGCCTTAGCTAAAATGTGTAAGTTTCAAGTTCAATGCGTCAACTCTGAAGTGTAACCACCAAGTTTTGTGCCTCAACTCTGATGTCTAACCACCAAGCTTTGTGCCTCAACTATGATGTGTAACCATCAAGCTCTGTGCCTCAACTCTGATGTGTAACCACCAAGCTCTGTGCCTTAGCTAAAATGTGTAAGTTTCAAGTTCAATGCGTCAACTCTGAAGTGTAATCACCAAGCTTTGTGCCTCAACTCTGATGTGTAACCACCAAGCTCTGTGCCTCAACCGTGATATGTAACCACCAAGTTTTGTGCCTCAACTCTGATGTCTAACCACCAAGCTTTGTGCCTCAACCATGTTGTGTAACCATCAAGCTCTGTGCCTCAACTCTGATGTGTAACCACCAAGCTCTGTGCCTCAACCATGATATCTAACCACCAATCTCTGTGCCTCAACTCTGACGTGTAACCACCAAGCTTTGTGCCTCAACTCTGATGTGTAACCACCAAGCTCTGTGCCTCAACTCTGATGTGTAACCACCAAGCTCTGTGCCTCAACTGTGATGTGTAACCATCAAGTTGTGTGCCTCAACTCTGATGTGTAACCGCCAAGTTCTCAACTAATATATGTAATTGCCAACCTCCTTGCCTCAAAACTGATGTGGGACCATTAAGCTCAGCGTCTCCACTTTGTTGTGTAACAACAAAGGCTCTATGCTTCAACACTGATGTGTAACAACCAAGCTCTGTGCCTTTATTCTATTGTTTTAACCACCAAGCTCTGTGCCGTTATGCTGTTGTGTAACCGGCAAGCCGCATGCTCTGTGCCTTACTACTGTATGTAATTTCCAAGATTGTGCCCTCATTAAGAGACTGTGACTGCTACACTAGTTGCCCCATACTTTGTACACATCTGTCCAGGTGAATATTGAAATCATTGTGCCATCTTTGAGAGGAACCAAATTAAATGTCATAGACCACATGCCCAGGACTGAAATACTAGGCTTCATTAAGCATTTATAGGAGAGGTGGATTTCCCTACATGAAAGGGGTTATGTTCTATATAAATATGTAATTTCCAAGGAAGAACTGGGAAAAAAATGCAGATTTTCAAGTTTTGCACTGTGTGGCCAATTTTTGCCTCTTTGCACAACTGTTTATGCCTGGTACCTACATGTGGGACCAAAACAAAGCTATTACTTTGAAATACCATGATCTGTAACATTCTGTCCAGCCATAGGAATGTAATGCTGAGTTACACCAGAATATCATTGGGACACAGGATATGCAGGTCAAGGTAAGAGAACATGATGTGTGTCACTTCCCCTTACAGAACATATGTTTGTGGTTTAGGAAAAAAAAACAGATCACAAATGAAGTTCAGTACGATCGATGTCACAAAATCACAACAAAACAAACCCATCACAGATGTTATACCCCATTAAAAATGACCATGCATTCACCCAAAAACAACAAACACCATAAATGTAAGAGATAAAAAATTATTTATTTTATACCCTTTAGAGGCCACATACGTCAATAAAGATCTTCTGACCTCACATGGCTAGGATATGTTCACATACAGCAGATTTTTTTCAGACATTTCGGTGACTACAGCTCCATTCACTTCTATAGGAGTTAAAGAGTTAGCCTGGGTGTCAATCCCATAAAAATGAGTAGAGCAATGCAGATCACTGCTTTATTCACACAGGGGACTTTAGGATTAGGACCTATCTTTTCAGGAATGGTGGGGGACCCTATAGTCAGACTGTCAGAGATAATATATTTATTACCCATCCCATGATTAAGTGATACATTTATTTAGTGCATATTTGTCAACTTTAGGTGGTTTGCAGTATTTCCTTGAATTGGACTTGGCTCCAAACTGAAATCAAACATTGTGCAAAAGTTTGTGACTTGCGAAAATTGTTTCATGACTTCGCCCCTATATGTTTAAATTTCTCTCCATTTTCAAGATCTCTATTTTCTGTCAGCGAATGAAAATATTTACACTCTGAAGTTAGAAATTGGCACAAACCTAATATTTATTCATTACATTTTTTCCAGTCTAGACAATTCTCTGTGAGTTAAAGAGCCCGATTCCTATTTTACGCACCACTGATACATTGTTACAAACTTTCAGAACAGGATAGATTGCTGCTATTTTAGGAGGGGAAAAAATCTACTCTCCTATCAGTTATGTTCCAGTGTTTTTGTCCCAGGATGCAAACAGACTAGTTTCGATCACTTTACAGCAAGCAAACATCTGAAGAACTGAATTGAATCATAAAGTTTTTTAGAAAGTTACAGAACTTTTAAGTGTGCAATAAAATATCCCTTGTGACATCATCTCCGTCATGCGAGAAGCAGATTCAATCTATTGGGATCCAAGGCATTTTTGTTGCTTCTACTAATAGTACCATAGGTCTTGGGTAATTGTTTGGGTGAGGACATTTGGCCACACTGCTTGTGTGACACTAGTTTTGTTACTTCGTTACCTTGTGCAAGTAGATGCGTAAATATGGACGCACAATATGTATTTTACTTTTACTTATTGTTTTTTTCTTTTGTGTCAGAAGTTGCAACTCTGCTGCTTCCAATCATCAGGACAATTACGCAATTGATGGGAATGATGCAACAAGTTTTTCACACCTGGATTTGGGGATCCTCTGCCATTCTTCCTTGCAGATCATCTCCAGTTTCGTCAGGTTGGATGGTGAATGTTGGTGGACAGCCATTTTCAGGTCTCTCCAGAGATGCTCATTGGGTTTAGGTCAGGGCTTGGCTGGGCCAGTCAAGAATGGTCACAGAGTTGTTCTGAAGCCACTCCTTTGTTATTTTAGCTGTGTGCTTAGGGTCATTGTCTTGTTGGAAGGTGAACCTTCGGCCAAGTCTGAGGTCCAGAGCGCTCTGGAAGAGGTTTTCATCCAGGATATCTCTGTAGTTGGCCGCATTCATGTTTCCTTTAATTGCAACCAGTCGTCCTGTCCCTGCAGCTGAAAAACACCCCCATAGCATGATGCTGCCACCACCATGTTTCACTGTTGGGATTGTATTGGGCAGGTGATGAGCAGTGCCTGGTTTTCTCCACACATAACACTGAGAATTATCACCAAACAGTTATATCTTTGTCTCATCAGACCAGAGAATCTCATTTCTCATTGTCTGGGCGTCCTTCATGTGCTTTTTTTTAGCAAACTCTATGCAGGCTTTCATATGTCTGGCACTGAGGAAAGGCTTCTGTCAGGCCACTCTGCCATAAAGGCCCGACTGGTGAAGGGCTGCAGTGATAGTTGACTTTGTGGAACTTTCTCCCATCTCCCTACTGCATCTGTGGAGCTCAGCCACAGTGATCTTAGGGTTCTAGGAAGACTTCAGGTGGTCCCAAACGTCTTCCATTTAAGGATTATGGAGGTCACTGCGCTCTTAGGAACCTTGAGTACTGCAGAAATTCTTTTGTAACCTTGGCCAGATGTGTGCCTTGCAACAATTCTGTCTCTGAGCTTCTTGGCTAGTTCCTTTGACCTCATGATTCTCATTTGGTCTGACATGCACTGTGAGCTGTGAGGTCTTATATAGACAGGTGTGTGCCTTTACAAATAAAATTAAAGAACGATCTCGAGGAAGATCACAAGGAAATGGACAGCATGTGACAAATAGGAGTGCCTGAGCAAAGGGTCTGAATACTTATGACCTTGTGATATTTCAGTTTTATTTTTTGATAAATTTGCAAAAATTTCTACATTTCTGCTTTTTTTCAATCAAGATGGGGTGCAGGGTGTGCAATGAAACAAAGAGTGAAAAATTTAAAGGGGTCTGAATACTTTCTGTACCAACTGTACCTCCCCTTGATAAGCTCTTCTTGGGGGGCTGGTCGTAATATGTACTAGGTCTTTTAGAAGTTTATGAGATCCCTAAGTTTCAGGATATCTTTGCCCCTGGAGGTCCCAGGCAGGATATATTATTCTCATGATTCCTATCATGATTTTACCTTTTTATAAAGACAAAAAATGGCATGGATAGCACCATCCATCTCTCTGATATTAAGTTGGAGGTGTTCGGCTGGCCTTACGGTGACGTGAGTAAATGCTTATGTTCATACCTTTGCTACGACACTGAAAATATATCTCTCATAAATATTATATCGATGCAAACCAGAATATTCATTACTCACCACCTTATCCAGGGAGTCTGAGATAATTCCTTTGAACAGAGAAAAAGCCCCTGTACATCTCTACCTCTAAGTATACGAATTCTAGACTTGTTGGCTGATTCTCCACAGATCCCTTGTTGTAATTACCTGTACACGGCAGGAGGTCCAACATCAGTGGAGGTTGAATTGTCAGCTCTTACTTCCCCAGTAATAATTAATCTCATGTTCAATGTGAGAGTAATATGTCAATTTTCCAGAGATGTCTTTATGGATTTTACAATTTCTTCTCTACGACATTTTGTATACATTTTTTTTGGTGCTGTCTTTTAGCTGTATTATTGTAATGATGCTGAAATACAGATGGTAAAAAAAGAAATAATAATACTTCCATGTGAATATTTGGTTCGAGCAACACAATAAAAAGCTGGGTATCTAAAAAAAAAAGAAAAAAGTAAAAGGTATAAAAAAAATTGTAAATGTAAATAAAACCGCTGAAATGTATCTATAGAAAATAAAATGTCGCCATAGTCCAGTAATATGACTGAGCCCTTATGCTACCTTTTTTCTCCTATTACAGTCGATGGGAGGAAAAGAGGTGCTTAAAAATAACCGATGCTGTTTATTGCTCTTAAAATCTGAAGACGTGGATGTAAACGTGTTAAACAATCAGATACAGTGTGGTAAACCGTAGCGACAGTGAATATGTGACGGTTTAATCATTTAGCCTCGCTGGTTAAATAACTGTTTGCACACTGGTTAATAAAAGAGCAGAGGTCAGTGGTGCTTGGTCTACCTGCTGGGGGCCACAGAGAGGAGGAGGAAGAGAGAAGAGGGGAAGGAAGGGGGTTTCCACAATCAACTGCTGTAAGTCACTCTGTAGGATGCTGTCTAGGGAGGAGTTCTGCAAAAGTAACTTTTTTTTTCCCCTTAGTCCACCTCACAACTTCCATCCACTGGGCTGCAGTCAGCAGTGGGCTGGCACTACTCTATGAAATTGGAGCAGGCTGGTTGCAGTTCACACTGGTAGAGGGGCAGGACAGGAGTTCTCTGATACTATCCTATGGAAGCTTCAGGGAGAAAGCTGAAAGAATGAGTGTGAAGTTGTGCGCGGTCCTTCTCCTTGTCCTCCTGTGTAAGGTGGCAGTGCCAGTCAGCTTCCATTACCACCGCTACCAGGAACTGATCCAGGCTCTGTATGATGTTCACCATGCCTGTCCTTATATCACCAAGATCTACAGTATTGGCAGAAGCCACCAAGGGAGGCACCTATACGTCATCGAGTTCAGTGACAACCCGGGCACCCATGAACTGCGTGAGTATCTGGGCATGGGGATGTCTTGTGGCAACTTATATTCTGTGATATAACTTTTATTTTTTAGATCGGATTCAAGAAAATGTAAGTAATTATATGTCATCGTAATATACTATGTTATAATGATAATGATGATAATAATAATAATTAATAAGAAGAATATACCATGTAATACATAATGATAATATACCATATCATATCCTATTATTATTACACATGTGTGTTACAACTAATCACATGATTGTCAGGAGCGGAAATCAATTTTTAAGGAAGCGTATAATAAAATATCTATTAATCTATCTATTCTTCTATCTATCTATCCATCATCTATTATCTATCTATCTACCTACAGTATCTATCTGTTTTCTGTTTATCTATTATCTATCTGTCTATCATCTTTCTATGTATTGATCTATTTCTCCACTGCCGGACACAGACAGAAAAGGGCCCCTGTGCAAGAACAATATATTTGCCCTTTGCAGCCAAAGAAGTAATAAAAAATGCAAAATTACACCTGCTTTGGAGGTATAAATGGGCCCCCTTACCTGCACGGGTTACACCAACAATATGTCCGTCTACTATCTATCTACTACTATCTATCTATCTATCTATCTATCTATCTATCTATCTATCTTTCTATCAATTATCTATCTATTAATTTATCTCAATCTATCTATCTATTGTCTATCTATTATCCATCTATTATATATCTATCTATTATCTATTCTATCTATCATTTCTATCTATTATCGATCTCTATTATCTATCTATCTATCATATCTATCTATCTATCTATCTATCTATTATCTATCTATCTATTAATTTATCTCATATCTATCTATCTATCTATCTATCTATCTATCTATCTCTATCTATTATCATCTATCTATTATCTATCTATATATTATCTATTACATATCTATCTATTATCATATCTATCTATTATCGATCTATATTATCTATCTATATCTATCTATTATCATCTCTATTATCATCTCTATTATCTATCAATTATCTATCTATCTATTAATTTATCTCATATCTATCTATCTATCTATCCATCTATCTATCTATCTATCTATCTATCTATCTATCTATCTATCTATCGTCTATCTATATTATCTATCTATTATCTATCTATTACATATCTATCTATTATCTATATCTATCTATTATCTATCTATCTATTATCGATCTATATTATCTATCTATCTATCTATCTATCTATTATTTCTATCTATCTATTATCTATCTATCTATCTATCTATCTATCTATCTATCTATCTATCTATCTATCTATCTATCTATCTATCTACCTATTATCTATCTATCTCTGCCTGTAGTGGGCCATTCACCTGAGATAACTGGTCACTGAGGACTCATTGATTCATTGGACAGACAGCTATCTTTCCTAGCTCCCAGGTACATGAGTGCTCGGGATGGCTGAGCGTTCATGCGTACATCAGACCCTGAAGCATTTGGTAGGTTTTCTGCCTTACATCTAATATATGGAGGCTGTTGGTGAATCTGCATATCTATCCGGCCATCTACCTGATGTTAGTTATTTATTGGTGCAGCCTGTGATCCTTTGCCACTTTCTTACCCTCCACCCATCTGCTGCTATATTGAATACATTTTGAGGTAAAGTTTCACCTTTTCAGACACTTCACAAACTTTACTTACCTCAAATTTTTAGGCCCCAGTTCATCAAGACTGGTGATTGGTATGTCGGTCTCGATGACCAGCCCCCTGGAATAAGATACACCATATTGATTAAGCGTCCTGGACCTCATAAGGAATTTGGCACATCTTTCAGCTGCCGTGTGCCACCTAAATAAATGTACATCAGTCATAGGCATGCATGCATTATAATGAAGAAAAAAATGAAAATTTGGCAGCATTTTAAGCAGTTTTACACCAGAAAAGTGTCATAAACGGCTTGATGAATGAGCTTCTATCCACCTTCTATTCTCATTGAATTATTCCTATATAAGGCTTTGTTCACACATTGCGTTTTTGCAGCAGTTTTTTTTAATGATTTTGTAATGTAAATTTTCAGCTGCTTTTCACAGTACCAGCAAAGTCTATGAGATTTCAGAAATGCACTTTGTTTTTTTTCCTGACTGTTTTGTCAAAGAGCTGCGTTTTTGCAAAATGCAGCACATCACTTCTTTCAGCATTTTTGCAGTGTTTTTCACCCATTGAAAGCAATGGGTAGTGCAAAAAAACCTGCAAAAACTCTGGAAAAAACGCAGGTATCAGGTTTTGCTGCATTTTTGGTGTCAAAACCTGATGAAATTGAATCAGAATTTTTTTTATGCACTAAACATGCGCAAGAGACAAATGTAGCCTGACAAAAGGCTGTAAAAAAATGCATCAAAAATGCTGCAAAAAATGCGGCAAACACTCAGCTCATGCAAAAATGCAATGTGTGAACATAGACTAAGAAAGAGAGAATTATGTCATGGACAAAAAAGCAGCAGAGGGGACAATGAAACCCCTGTGCCTGCCCCATATAGACCCTGGGTGACAGCAGTCGCCTCCAAATGAGATGTCACCTGTTCCCTAACATATAGGGTTTATGTAATGATACTGTATGATGTCAGGATGGGGGGTACACAGAAGTATTACACACTGTCGATCTCCACTGATCGCAGTGTGGATTGTTTGCATTCGTACATGGACAATTGTCCCATATAATAGCTCTTATTGTGTTCTTGACTTATCGCTTCTGCTGTTTTATTACCTGTCACGTGTACCAGCAGCGCCTGCACAGGTTCCACATTGTAAAACATTTCATAGCAGCAATTAGCAATTGCCGGGAATGCCAAGAATCAGAGATTATATGCTAATCACATATGTATAAGTTCCATTGTATATTTGTATATACTGTATACTGTATATATACTCGTATGTCTGTATACAGATGTGTGCAAAAATTTTGAGACACACAAAGTCTAGTTTTCACAAAGTTTGTTGGTTCGGTGTTTTCAGATCATGTAGTCTGATGTTTCTATGGTTATTGAAGGACAATTATCAGCATTTCATACGGTTTTAAACTTTTATTGATAGTTTATGCAAAGACTCAATATTTAAAGTGTTCACCTTATTTTCAAGATTTCTGCCCTTCGCTATGGCAGCTGGATATCAACATCAGGGCCAAACCCTAACTGATGGCGACCCACTCTTACCTAATTATTACTTGGAGTTTATCACAATTTCTGTTTTTTTGATTGTCCACTGACTTTTTGCAAATTGATCACAGGTTGTGTCAACGGGATTGAGATCTGGAAATTACAGCCACTTCACTGGCTGTACACTGAGCCACTTAGTTATCATTTTTTGACTTGTGACATGGTCTTCTTCATACAGAAAAAAGTATTGTGCATCACCAAGTTCCTCCTGGATAGTGGGGAGAACTTGCTCTTCTATGATGTTTTAATTTCATTCTTTTATTCATGGCAGTGTTATTAAATAAAATTGTGAGTGAGCCCCCTCAATGGATGAAAAGCCCCCACATATCAATGATCTGAGAAATGCTTTATTGTTGGCAGGACACAGGACTCATAGCAGCGCTCATCTTTTCTTCTCCGGATAATCATTCTTCCATATGTTTCAAACAGTTTTCATCAGAGAAAATAACTTTACCCCGGTCCTCTACAGTCCAACAAAGATATTTTAGGCAGGTGTGGAAGAAATACTGTAAAGTAAGACCAAATAATATAAAATCAACCGAGCCAATTCAATATTTGGTGTGAGCAACGTTTGCCTTCAAAACAGCTTCAATTGTTCTAGGTTCACTTGTACCGAGATATGGATTTAGTAGGAATATAGTCAGGTATGAGTAACAATTATATGAAACAGGTGATAATGATCATGATTTTCATAAGTAGGTTAAAACACCGTCGTTAACTGATACAGAAACAGCTGTGTAGGAGGCTTAAAACTGGATGAGAAACAGCCAAACTCTACTGCAATGGTCAGGTTGTGTAAAACAATTTCATGTCACAGGTTACACTAATGCTAAACTAAGTACAGTAACCAGACACAACGTGGTTACGCAAGGTAGTTATACTGCATCAGCAAGGTCTTCCTCAGGCAGATTTCAAAGCAGGCTGGGGATTTAAGATGTGATGTTCAAGTTCTTTTGAAGAAGCACCAAGAAATGGACAATGTTGAGGATTGTACAGACGGTGGTCAGCCAAGGAAAAATAGTGCAGCAGATGAAAGACACATCATGCTTACTTCCCTTTGAAATCGGAAGATGTCCAGCAGTGCCATCAACTCAGCACTGGCAGCAACAATTGGGACCCTATTACACCCATCTACTGTTCAGAGAAGTTTGGCCAGTAGTGTTCTTCATCTATTGATCCAAAGATCCATATCTTCGACAAGGAAACAAGGCCTAGTGGCTGAACTATGTATGAAAACATAGGAACTGGCGTGCAGTAAAATGTCAGCAGGTGCTCTGGACTGATAAGTCAAAATGTGAAAGATTTGGTTGTAACAGAATGACCAGAGAGTGACACAATACTGATGGTCTGCAGGGACAGTAAAGCACGCTGGAAGTTCCTTGCAAGTCTGAGGCTACATTTCAGCAAATGGAGTGGAGGATTGGTCAGTATTAATGGTAATTTCAATGCTAAGAAATACAGGTCAATACTGTACTTATCCATCATGCAATACCAGCAGGGAAATGTTTGATTGGTGCCAAATTTATTCTACAGCAGGAGAATAACCCCAAACATATAGAAATGTCATTAAAACTATCTTCAGCAGAAAGAAGGACAATGAGTCCTGGAAGTGATGATCTGGCAACACAGAGACCTGATCTCACATCATCCAGTCTGTGTGGGAACACATGAAAAGACAGAAGGATTTGTACAAGCGACATCTACAGAAGATCTGTGGTTAGTTCTCCAAGATGGTTGGAATAACCTTCTGCTGAGTTCCTTCAAAAACTGTGCAAGTTTAACTAGAAGTGAAGCTTTCATGCTGTTTTGAAAGCATTCTTACATTGCAGAATTTTTTCTCACACCTGCGTAAACATCCTATACCAGAATGTATATACATTCATTTGTTGGCTAGATAAAGAGGACGGTGGCCCCCACATCCTGGGACACAATGTGGGCACATATGTGCTTTTAGTCCATTCACTGGGAATTGCAAAAAAAAAACAGTGGAGAAGTTGACACAATTCGTTACAGTCTAGGCAATCATCTAGGCAATCATCTGTAAGCTAAACTTTGGATTCAAGACTATTACATTTTATCTCCACTTATACATTGCAGCAAACTGTCTAGACAGTACAGGGATTTGTGCTGCTGATCTGTTTACTTGACTAAAGCCCCCCACATACATTACATAGCTGTCCGCCGAAAGCTGTCTCCCCCCGACTCTCCCATACAGAAGAACACTCGGCTTGGTTGGGCGCTCCTATGTTCATTATGAGAGTGCCACTAATGGACTGCTCTCGCGGGGTTTATCTCACAAAGAACAAATTGTTCGGCCAATAGATATCCATCATGCCAGATCCTTCTCTTCCCTAACATCAATCAGCACACATTAGAATGTTCACCAATCACAATGATGTAGGCAGGTTTGGCTAATTTTAGTCCAAAGTGTATGGAAGCCTTATTGAGCTGCATTTCAACCTGTAATATGGCTGCATTATACTTCAGAGCTGAACTCTTCCTGCTTTCCTTGAGTTTGATAGTGAATTGAAATTTTCGAAGTAATTGTTACACCAAACGCTGCACAAATATATAGTGCATGAAGATTAAGCTTCCCTCCGCACAATAGGAGCTCTACTAATTGTTAGAAATGTGAATAATGACTAGCTTATCAACTGTTTCCAACATTGTGAATAAAGCTCTGGAGTATAATACAGAACATAACTCAGGATCAGTAATGTATGTACAAAGTGACTGCACCAGCAGAATAGTGAGTGCAGCTCTGGAGTATAATACAGGATGTAACTCAGGATCAGTAATGTAATGTATGTACACAGTGACTGCACCAGCAGAATAATGAGTGCAGCTCTGGACTATAATACAGGATGTAGCTCAGGATCAGTAATGTAATGTATGTACACAGTGACTGCACCTGCAGAATAGTGCGTGCAGCTCTGGAGTATAATACAGGATGTAACTCAGAATCAGTAATGTAATGTATCTACACAGTGACTGCAGCAGCAGAATAGTGAGTGCAGCTCTGGAGTATAATACAGGATGTAACTCAGGATCAGTAATGTAATGTATCTACACAGTGAATGCAGCAGCAGAATAGTGAGTGCAGCTCTGGAGTATAATACAGGATGTAACTCAGGATCAGTAATGTAATGTATGTACACAGTGACTGCACCAGGAGAATAGTGAGTGCAGCTCTAGAGTATAATACAGGATGTAACTCAGGATCATATGTAATGTATGTACACAGTGACTGCGCCAGCAGAATAGTGAGTGCAGCTCTGGAGTATAATACAGGATGTAACTCAGGACAGTACGGATCAGTAATGTAATGTATGTACACAGTGACTGCACCAGCAGAATAGTGAGTGCAGCTCTGGAGTATAATACAGAATGTAACTCAGGATCAGTAAGTAATGTATGTACACAGTGACTGCACCAGCAGTAGAGTGAGCGCATCTCTGGGGTATAATACGGATGTAACTCAGG
Organism: Oophaga sylvatica; assembly: GCA_033576555.1. NCBI lineage: Eukaryota > Metazoa > Chordata > Amphibia > Anura > Dendrobatidae > Oophaga > Oophaga sylvatica. Next base: position 584,483,359 of record JARQOD010000003.1, read on the forward strand.
ATCAGTAATGTATTACACAGTGACTGCGCCAGCAGAATAGTGAGTGCAGCTCTGGAGTATAATACAGGATGTAACTCAGGATCAGTACAGGATCAGTAATGTATGTACACAGTGACTGCACCAGCAGAATAGTGAGTGCAGCTCTGGAGTATAATACAGGATGTAACTCAGGATCAGTACAGGATCAGTAATGCAAGTATGTACACAGTGACTGCACCTGCAGAATAGTGAGGCTAGGATATATCCTCACCAATCGTTTTACCGATTCTTCTACCTTGTCAGTCCTTACATGGTTACCTATCCACTCAAATTCAGTATAAACTTATTACCCTCACCCACAAAGCACTGCATGGCTCGCACACCCTCATTCCTCCCTCGTCTCAGCCTACCACCCTACCCGTGCCCTCCGTTCTGCTAATGACCTGAGGTTAACATCCTCATTAATCAGAACCTCCCACTCCCGTCTCCAAGACTTTTCACGTGCTGTGTCAATTCTTTGGAATGCACTACCCAGGTTAATACGATTAATCGCCAATCCCCACAGTTTTAAGCGTGCCCTAAAAACGCATTTGTTTAGACTGGCATACCGCCTCAACGCATTAACCTAAATATCCCGTGTGGCTCATTCAAAATTTTTTACAATAACCGGTTCCCACTTCATGTTCTCACCCGCTTTTATGCATTTAATAGCCCTCTGTGTCTGTACTTTACATATTTAGACTGTTATCTTGTTCATGCAGCAACAGGAACACCCGATTCTTACACTATGGTGGCCCAAGCAATAAAAGTAAATTGTTACCATCTACCTTTCGTGTCTCCCCTTTTCCTTATAGATTGTTAGCTTGCAAGCAGCAGGGCCCACATTCCTCTTGGTATCTGTTTTGATCTGTGTTTATTGTTATGCTGTAATGTCTATTGTCTGCAGAAGTCCCCTCTATAGTGTAAAGTGCTGCGGAATATGTTGGCGCTATAGAAATAAAATTATTATTATTATTATTAGTGCAGCTCTGGAGTATTATTATTATTTATTTATATAGCAACCATTGATTCCATGGTGCTGTACATGAGAAGGGGCTACATACAAATTAAAGATATCACTTACAGTAAACATAAGTATAATACAGTATAATACAGTATAATAAGTATAATACAGGAAGTAACTCAGGATCAGACAGGATCAGTAATGTAATCTATGTACACAGTAACTACACCAGCAGAATAGTGAGTGCAGCTCTGGAGTAATAATACAGGATGTAACTCAGAATCAGTACAGGATCAGTAATGTAATGTATGTACACAGTGACTGCACAGCAGAATAGTGAGTGCAGCTCTGGAGTGTAATACAGGATGTAACTCAGGATCAGTAATGTATGTAACAGTGACTGCTCAGCAGAATATGAGTGCAGCTCTGGAGTATCATAGTGGAAGTAACTCAGGATCAGAATGTAATGTATGTACACAGTGACTGCACCAGCAGATAGGAGTGCAGATCTGGGGATAATACAGGCTGTAACTCAGGAACAGTAATATAATGTATGCACATAGTGACTCCACCAGCTGAATAGTGAGTGCAGCTCTAGAGTGAAATACAGGATGTAACTCAGGATCAGTAATGTAATGTATGTACACAGTGACTGCACTAGCAAAAAGTGAGTGCAGCTCTGGAGTGTAATACAGGATGTAACTCAGGATCAGTAATGTAATGTATGTACTACACGTGACTGCTCAGCAGAATAGTGGGTGCAGCTATGGATATCATGTGGATGTAACTCAGGATCAGTACGGACAAGTAATTAAATTTTTCGACATAAGACTCCACCAGAGAATATTGAGTTCAGCTCTGCAGTACAATAGAGGATGTATATTTATGCATGTAAATATTTGAGCAAAGTGACTCAACTTTCTTATATATTACATATTTTTAGAAAAAGCGATTGTGCCAATTACTTTTTCTGTTCATGCTAATAAGCACTCCTTTCCGTTGCATTTGTGTAGATATAACCCTTATCAGATACTTAAATATAAAAATATCTTCCATTTCCTTTATGTGGAGCCGGAATTTAAATATATTGCAAATATGCATGGAAATGAGATCCTGGGAAGGAGTGCTCATTCAATTTCCGAGTTTTTATGTGAGGGAAAAATCGAAAGGCAATCAGAGGATCATTGACCTAATCCCAAAAAACAAGGATAATATCATGCCTTCTATGAATCCAGATGGATATGAAGTAGCAGCCAACCAGGTATGGATTACAGATCTTACCTTTCTATATGATAGAATGTTTACTTTGCTTTTCCGCTGGGTATTGGAAAAAGAAAACAGTCTGGTTGCAAAACACTTCAAAGGAGCAGCGGAATAATGTTGACACCCCGGTGTAAAATGTGTCACACAGGTTGTCATCAATCAAGTAAAGTGTCCTCCAGGGGTTGAGCAGGTGTCAAACAATATGCCCTTTTTTTCCTATACCTCCAGTGCAAATTAAAAACTGTTCTGACCCCAACTTTTCTTCTATTCCACGGTCCTGTTTCAAATTAATATCGGGGGAAAACCAAAGGGTTTGGAAAAGGGGGGGAAGCAGACAAAGACCGATCGAAGCATTGGAAGGACAAACAAAATCCACGACATATTGGATGTAGTGGATTAACCCCCCTAATAAATTCTGGTGAAACGCAGAGTAAACCCTGATGGCATGTGGGAGGTTTTTGATAGTGGGTCTTTTTAGTGAAAAAGTATACATAGTCCTCCTCCAAGTAAAAAGTGTAATTAGGGCAAGTAACAAAAATTTTTAAAGCACTTTGATGTGAAAGGAAAAAAAGGCAAGATAAACCAAGATCAAATGAAGATACGTGAAAACTTTGCAACATTTTCTCTTTACGGGTACATCCTTTAAAAAATAAAAATTTCCCCTGCAGAAGGTATCTCAAAAAGTTCTAAAAACAATGGCTTTTGTTTTGAACAGTGTTTAAAATTTTTTTTTTTTTTTTGGGGGGGGGTTCGTAAATTTTTGTCCTAGGCGCGTTTAGTATAAAAAGAACAAAACCCCTTTACCGTCTTCCCCTTCCGCGTTTTTCAATGATGCCCTCAGAGGTTTGTCTGCAGCGCTGGACAAAGTCGACAGCACACAGCCCATCACTGATTTCGTCTACACTGCAAAAATTTTAAAGA
>JARQOD010000003.1:584486624-584504478 GCA_033576555.1 Oophaga sylvatica
CAGGGTCCCTAGAACATTCGGTAATTTTTTGGGGTTAAAAAACTAATTTTTCTAACTCCACAGGGAAATCATGGACAGGGGAAAAGGGTTTGGGGAACGTCTAAGACAAAACATCTTTACAAAAACTTGAAAAGGGGGAATTCCTAGGCCCCAATTTTAAATTTTGGGGTTTTTAGTCACAAAGGGAATTATATGGATGGAAGCAAAAAAAACCCCACAAGGATTGGGGCCAATCCTAGAAATGTGAAGGAGGTACAGCGCTTCATCGGGTTCCAAAATTATAAGTTTTTTTTGAAATTTCTCTGAGGAGTGTCACCTATCATATTAAAACCCGGAAAGAGTCGGGGGTTTTTCCCTGGCCCCCCAACCCGGGAAGTTTTTTCCCCCGCAAAAAGATTTACCACTGCACCCCCCATTAAAACCCCCAACCCCCCGACTTGCCTTCTAATAGGGGGGGATGCTTTCGAGGCCCCTTGGGGAGCTTACTCCCAGAACAGGAAAAATGCTCCATCCCGGCCCCTTTTTCCCCCAGCAGTTTTTTTCGGCTGGGGAAACGATATGGGAAAAAGGGGGTTTTTTTGGCCCCATTATCCGCCTTCAAAGAATGGAACATTCTTCAGGAGCGCCAAAATATCGCCTGACAGACCATCGTAACTTGATTTACAGGGGGGCTAAGTCCTACCCCCCAGGCTCGCGGAATCTTTTTTAAACCAATTTAATTTTATCATTCTTATAGACCGGACCCCCAAATGGAAGCGATGCCCCTTCTAATTTACTCCGAGAACGTCCAATTTTCCCCTAAGCATTTTTCCCGACTCTAGTTTTCCAGGGGTAATTATAATCAAGACCTATTAAGGACAAAAGGGAAGCTACCACGGACCCTTTTTGGACAACCCCCAGGACGTAAGTCTTTTCTTAAAATGGTGTGTGGATTCAGGGCAAAGTCTGTTATTCCTGAAACATCAGATTAAGAGTATTGCAAACATTCACGACCAAGTAGTGGGCATAGAGGAATTCTAAAGACACGGAATTTTCTTTTCTCGTTCTTTTGGTGGCCCACTTGCGGGAAGGGAAATGTTTTAAATTTGTCACTTCAGTGAGGTCTGTGCAAGATGCAAAAACCTCGCTCCTCCCACTGGCTGTTACAGCCTCTTCCCACCCCGTCCCGCCGTGGGGATCCATTTCTATGGAATTCATTGTGGATTCCCAAAACCTTCAGGGGAAGAAACCATTTAGTGGGGGGTTGACCGTCTAACAAAGGACTCATTTACCCTTGTGTCGGCTTACCCACTGCAAAACAGAATCGATTTGATATTAAAAAGTGTGTTTCGCTTACATGGAGTACCGGAGAGGTTTATTCGGATCGAGGGTGCAATTAATTCTAGGTTTTGGCAAAATTTCTGTGCAGCATTGGACTTTAAGAATAAACCTTTCTTTGCTTTTCTCCCCAACTAATGGACAGACCGAACAAAACCAACCAAACCTTGAGCAGTATCTCCCTGCTTTATCTGCCACCTCAGGATGTTGGGTGGATCTACTTCCTTAGCTGAGTTTTCGTATAACAACTCTCGAGTGCCTCCACTAAACAGTCCCCTTTTACTCTAACGGTTATCCCTAACATTACCACGATTTCCCATAAAACGCCCTTTACCACAGTGGCGAAAGAATCAGCCCTTTACAGAAGAATATGGATCTTCTAAAGAAAATCTGGTGGCTCAAAAAAAGGACAAAAAAGCAGCAGATAAATTTCGAAACCGCACAGCTTTCAAGGTAGGAGACTTGGTCTGGCGTAACCAGAAATTTAAGTTAAGGGAAATTCCATCGTCTAATTGGGAAAAAAGTACATTGGACCCTATAAAATCAAATAAAATTAAAGTGCCGTTTCTTGTCGTCTTCAAATGCCCAAACTATAGAAACCACCCCGTTTTCATGTTCCCTACTAAAGGCTGCGACACCCAATAATTTCCGGCGTTCCTCTCCTTGCCCGACCCAGTGCTAAACGATGGTCAGGAAGAAAATTGTGGGGGAAAGGGGTTTTAGATTCCAGGTTGTATAGAAATCGTTACAATATCTGATTAAAAAGGCAGGGCTAACCCCCGTGGGGACCAACTCAGGGAACCGGTATTACGTTAATCTCCTCGCTTGCTCCGTCAGTTTCATCAGAGGTACCACCACAAGCCTGGCTGAGGACCGGAGGTTGTCCTTAAGGGGGGAGTAATGTAAGGTTCTATGTATATATTCCTAAACTCAGTTTGTTCGTCAGCCATTTATTTCTGTCTTGCTGCAGTATTTGCCCTCAGTCAAAATGGAGTTTCCCTTGCATGTTCCCCGCCCTGATTCTTCCTTTGCTTCTTAAGCAGCCACAGCTGAGCAATCAGTGCTTAAATCTAGCCTGCATGAACCGTATTTCCGTAAGCCTTGGGGCCTTGACTCCAGCTATTCCAGAGGAATCTGAAGCACTTGGACTCTGAACCCTGCTCTTTGAAAGACCAGTTTGCATGGATTACGGTAACAGAGAAGAAGATCCTGAATCTGTATTGGAGATGATTCTGATTGGATTCACTGGCCTGCTGTGTCTCCCGTTTTTTGTGTCTGCAAACTGTGTGACTATTTCTGCCAATTGTATGAAGCAATACAGGACTTTTCTATATCAACCTGTGACTCCTGTGTTTTCATCGCAACCCAAGCACAGACGCTATATGAACGACTACAAACATTACAGTGGGTGCATCACACTTATGTACTTCTTCGACTCGGAATCCCCTCTTCTGAACCGGGCAGAAATAAATCCAGGAGACACGAGTTCTAATAACAACCAAACTTTTAATTTGGGGAAAGGAGTATTTACAGGCGATGTGGGATAAGGCCCAATGGGGTTGTCAACTTTCAACAGGTACTGGAAAACAACTTCAGCCCTGGTTCTCGGATAGGTAGACGTCCCTTTTCACTGGCTTCTCAGCCCGGGGGAAACTTCCAACCAATAGCCGTATATTTGGATTGCAATACCTTCCGCCCCATGTAGTCGGGTCCATCTTTCCCTGTAGTTTACAGGCGAATGGCCCCAGGCCCCCGACGTCTCTCGAAGTTGAACGCAAGCCATTATCGAATACATGAAAGGTATTTTCGCAATCCCTCTCCGATATTACCCAGTGTCCAAATAGCCCTGACTTTGGTCGCTGCTTCACACACGCTCTCCAAACACTGACTGACTCTGTCAGTTCCCAGATACCACTAACTCCAGCTTCCCCCCAAACTGAGCTGGCCATTACAGTTAACCCGTCTAAGCTAACTGCAGCCCCAGTGGGACTCCTTTTATAGCATACATAAAACAAATAAATTTAACCTTTAGAGTGTAGGGGCAGCCATCAGCTTCACCATCCTAAAATCAAAGGGGTGCCCAAAATGAGGGAAGTCGGCTGCCACTGGGAATGATGTTGATGCCGTCAGGGCCATGAATCTTTTTTGCTCAACCCTAGTACATAACATAGAAACCTCTTGTTACCTTCCATGTCTGGTCAAATATGGAAACTTGTGTAGGGCTCATACATACAGCGTGGTTATCAGAGCTGGGTTTCCAATTGAAGTAAACGTAAAAATTTCCTTTTAAAGAATTGATACAAACGTACAATACAAATTAAATAAATCATCATTTGCAAAAAAAAAAATTTTTGCCATAACGAAAATACCATTTTTAATAACGGATGGAGAATTTCAGAATTCCCCATTCATTTAATAACTACTGTCACTAATAAAAAAACAAATCTTCACAGCAACTTTTGGAATCAGAGAGGTTTTTGAGATCTCAAGAATCTGTTTATTTCCCTAAATAGCAACCCCTCCGAAAACGACTCCTTTTTCTAAACTTAAAACAACCCAACCTCACCCCTCCCATCCCCTCAACTTTTTCCAAATAATAAGTTGTGCATTTCCAAATTTTCATCTCTTTATCACCAAACAAAGACAGTGGTAAGAATTTGACAGTTGGCCCGACTTTTTGATTTATCGCTTTGACTTAATAAATCGTTTTCTTTATTTAGTTTGTGCTTGCCAAATTTTACGGCCATTATCTTACAGTTTAGTGATAGGGATTTTGGCAAAAGCATTGCTTGAAAGGAAAAAGTGAGTGATAAAAACAGAAAAATTTGATCAAATATAAAAACCCCCACCAACATCCTTTTCCAAAAAACAAATTCGTCATGTATTTCTCAGAGGGAAAGTACCCCATTATACTCTTTGGAGCTGTTCAATTTCCGCTTTTTTACAATCGAGTGATCCTCGAAAGAGAAGGGACTTGTTTGTTTTTTGATCAAATCGCCAATGCAAGCTACGGATCGTGAAACGCACGAATACCACTGTGTGCTGTCCGTTTTTAAAATTGGTAGGAAAACTTTGCAATTTTTTCATTAACATAAGTAAAACATGTGAAATATGATCCAAAATTGGTCTGTTTTTTTGCATATGAGAAAAATCAATGATTGTCTGAATGAAGCCTAAGTCTTTAAGGCCATGTTCTCTCTAGGTTGATGTAGACGCCTGGCCACCCTGTCTGCAGATTGGAAGTTATAGTTTTGCAACAGCAGAATTATCAAGATAGAAATATTAGTTATTACCAACATTTACAGTAATCACTTATTCACAGAATAGGCAATGACTTAGGAATAAATGGGGGTTTGAACACATGGGACCCCAACTGATTCAAAGGACAGAGATAAACCGAAGTACCACACATGCCATCACGCCCTTTTCTTCCAGAACAGTGGGCGTCCCAGATGTCGAACTGCCTCTGGTGCAAAGAATCCCCCCACATAGGCTTTGGAAAGGCGATAACTTTCAATGTTGAACCAACCCTTTATCTACAAATAATGAAATTCATTATTTCAGTCCCTTACATGTAACAAAATAAGCAAAAGGAACCTGTAAGGGATACAATAAGTTATTACCCTTCAATAAGATAACTGTAGGTCGTCCGGGTCCCAGGCTGAGGCTCCCGTGTCCCTTTTTGGAACGGAGTAGTATGTGGAGCAATTGTAGTCAATTCAATGTGTTGGGAACGATGGAGAAGCCAGTGGTGGCCATCTTCACCTGTCCCAAAGACTATGATTGAGTAAAGAAAGCATTCAGTTCCAATAGTAGACTCCCAATCTGGAGATCGATGGGGGTCCTAGCAGTCGGCCTTCACCAAAGTAGAAGTTATCACCTATTCGGTATTGGTCCTCCTGTCATGCTTATTAATTGAATCTATTTTTTCCAGGTGGAACCAGAGACACTAGCCCTAATCTATTGGATGATGAGATTAATTTTGTCCTTTCAGCAAATCTGCACGGAGGAGCCGTGGTGGCAAACTATCCATTGATAAAACCAAGGACATTCGGAACAGAGGTACCGCCGCATGACGAGCTATACTGCTACCCTGATGACAAGCTGTTTCAGATCGGTAATTAATCCAATGCTGTTTCACAAATGTTCTAGAACAGGGTTCCCCAACTCCAGTCCTCAAGGCCCACCAACAATCATGTTTTAAGGATTTCCTCCTTAGTATTGCTCAGATGAAATTGCATCACCTTGCAATACAAAGGAAATCCTGAAAACATGATCTGTTGGTGGGCCTTGGACTGGAGTTGGGGAACCCTGGTCTAGAAGCATTGGATGATATGAGGCCACGCTCATATCCCGCCATGTCATAAAAGCACATGCACATAATTATCCCATCTAAATACCAAAACAGGAAAATGGTTGCACTCAATCGTGTTGAAGCATTCAGTGTGAAATGTGAATAGCAAAATGGCTTTTGAAATTTAGGAAAAATACACTAGACGCTTCGCACAAAATTTGGCCAAATAATGTGAGCCCATCCACCATCGCAAGGTAATTCATGAATTGGATGGGTCCCTGACCTCCCTGTCCAGTATGAACACTTACCTAAGGCTAATATCTGCATGTATGGGTGAATGTGGACTCTTCTCTCAGTAAACCCTACATATATGGGTTGGTCGGACCTAGATGTAAATAGATGTAATTATAAACATCACATGGTGAAGGGCAAAGTGCTCCGTCAGAAAGCTTAGCATATAAATGACAAAAAAACTGACTGAAACACCCAAGAACTAGTCTGAACAGGTGCATACCAAAAAAAAAACTTTACATATCAAAATAGGAAAATGGTTGCACTTCAATTGTTTTAAAAGCATGTCAATGTGAAATACGTGAAATATGAATAGCAAAATGGCTTTTGAAATTTCGAAAAATACAACAGGAGCTGCAGTCAACTAATATTTAGCGTGGTTGATCTGCTCACTTGGCTGAACACTCTCCTGTAGTCTTCCTCTCCAGACCTCAACACCCAGACTAAAGCCCCCGTCACACTAAGCGAGATCGCTATCGAGATCGCTGAAGCGTCACCGATTTTGTGACGCAACAGCGACCTAGCCAGCGATTTTGCTTAGTGTGACACGCAGCGACGATCAGCCCCCCTGCTGGGTATCGCTGATCGTGTCGAATGTCCTGGACCATTTTTCATCGTTGGTTCCCCGCTGGCCACACGTATCGCTGCGTGTGACAATGGGAGACCAACGATCACGAGCTCCCCAGCACGTACAGGAGAAGCGGGAACTGGTACCAGGGTACTATACGGGTAACTAAGCACCGCACGGTGCTTAGTTACCCGATGTGTACATTGGATACCAGCTCCCAGCGTGTACAGCAGAGCTGGGAACTGGTATCCAGGGTACATATCAGGTAACTAAGCAACGCGCGGCGCTTAGAAAACCCGATGTGTACATTGGATACCAGCTCCCAGCGCGTACAGCAAAGCTGGGAGATGGTATCTGGGGTTACACATCGGGTAAACTAAGCGCGGCGCAGTGCCTAGTTACCCAATGTGTACACTGGATACCAGCGTGCTCGCTGGTCCTGATCGCTGGTGATCTGCCCATGTGACAGCTCACCAGCGATCAGAAAACGATGTCCCAGCGATCCCACCCACGTCGGATCGTTGGTGGAATCGCTGGGGACATTGAAAAGTGTGAATGGGCCCTAACCCTGGAGTTCAGCTATGAAAGCCACACCTTTGTGATCTCCATCATGTGTTTGATCACATGATCCTGACATCACACAGGTCCTGTAAGGACGCTGCAGGGCGAGATATGTGAGTCCCCTCCTTCCCTTCCCGCTCTATGGAGGTCCACTAAAACCAGTCCATAATATAACTTTCAATAAACGATTCTGGTTTTACATCACTGACGCCATCATGCGCAGTGAAACGTATCTCCCCTCCATCATTCACCATGACTCCATCACATAAGATTAAAAAAAAAATTTAAAAAGTCTAAACTTACATATAGAGGGTTCAGAGGCTTACAATAAACAGCTTAAAATATGTGATGTATTTTAAAGGGTTGTCAACTTTGGATTTCAGGGAGAGTGTCATTAGAATGTAACTTATTTAACTCAAGTTTTTATGTAAATGTATATTTAAAAATCTTGATCATTTTTTTATTTTCCTTATCACTATTTCCATTTCAGTAAGCCAAATATTAGCTTATGCCTGAAAAAACATCTTCTTTAGAAGTCAATAAGTCAGTCTATTCCTGAGAGCAGCAACTTTCCCTTTCAATGTATTTTTTGGAATTTTAAATGCAATAGGAAACCCTTGCACCCTAAGAAATGAGCTAAGATTCCGCAGGAACGTTACCGGCAGCTGGTGTCTGGCTATGCATGACTTCTGCGCAGGTCATAACAGCCAGAGGGCTTCTACTAATACTTAAGACACTTGTATTAAGGGTTGAATGTTTCTGAGTTGCAGTAGCCATAGCATTTTGCAATGATTTTGGAGAAACCTTTTGTTATATTATTTGTGTTCGGTCTTTACATTGTTCTTTTTAATTACCGCAATATATTGCAAACACAGAAAGATTGTAAATTTTGCTAAAAAAAAAATAATTTGCAATGGATTTTGAATAATTTTGATTGCAACGGTATGATCTTGTCTATGGTCACTGAATCAATCCTCATAGACTCATATTTTGCAGAACTTACTTAGAAGTTAGCTTACTCAGAAGTCAATAACAAGAGCGCCACCATCTGCTTTTCCAAGTAAAGTGGTTGATCCTTCTTGACATCTGGTTTGGGGTTATTGGGTGTTTTGGGGCACATATGGTTTGGGGATTGACCTTTGTGTACTCTTATTGTGTAGTACGTGACATTTCTAGGTACATATGGGATATGGTTGACCTGCACACTATATTTCAAAGATTAAACAAAGCTGCCTAATAGTGGACTGTGATAAGCAGCTGTATTGTATGAGTAGCGATTAGTAAAAAAAATGTTTTTCTTAATTTTTTTTGGAATGATCCATAAAAGATAAAGTGATCACAAGTGACCCCAGTGATCATCTGTAATCATCACGTCAAACCCAGCAGTAAGTGTTTAATTCTTCTACAGCACCCCCAGAGGTAAATAGAGTATTGCATGGGGGGTGGTCATCCAGAGAAAAGAGAGAGAGATGATTTTCGTAACTATCTCGGCTATGGTTAATTAATGAAATAACTCACAATATTTTTTATTTATTTTCTTTTTTAAAGCATATGCAATTAGAGAGAATTAACAATAAATGTTAAAATATCGGATAAAACATTAATAAATATAAACACTATAAAATAATAAAGAGGATTGACTGAACCTCAAGGGAAACAAAACGCACAGTTATCATTTTATCCATGCATTTAGAAGTGGAATAACACAGGGACAGTGAAATGTTGAGATTGTATAGTTGGTCTGTGGACAATAGGAGGAAATTATCATGACTAGTCTTTGTGGCACACGCATTTAGCACCTTCTGTGCACCAGAAAGTCTACCCCAGCTATAGAGATACGGCAAAAACTTGCTCTAAGTTATAAAACTTGCTGTCTGCTTCCCTTAAGCTGCCAAAATTTTTTTTTTTAAATAACAAATGCAGAGGAAAATAAAACAAATATACAAATTGCTGCGCAAATGAGGCAGCGCCAGAATTTTTATTTTTTACTGTTCTTGCACACAGTCTTTATTAAATTCCCCCCATAGTGTAAATGCTTATTTTTCAGGAGATGTAAATGTTCCTTTACATACTTTAATACTGCCAGTTCTAATCATTTTGTTTATTGCTGAAGATTATCACCCCGTCTGTGAAGACCTTCAGTTGTCGAAATCAAGATCTTCATCTCACGCTAAAACTTTTGTAAGATCCGCAAATTGCCGCAGTCACTCGATGGATTGGCCATGTTATTAGGATTACAGATTTCATTGCAGTGTGAAAAAGGAATTTCTGTAAAACATTGTGCTTTTTCAAGATCAAAGTGAATAGTCGACAAGTATTGACCAACCGACACGTTAAAAATTGTAAATTAGCGTTTCAAAATCGTCCTGGGAGGTTGGGAATATTTTTTGCATAGTCACGCCACCTTTCCAACCCCTAAATGACTACCTCTTAACGAGGGAGCTCACAGTAAAGGGTTGGAGGCTCCTACTTTGCAGAGGATCTCCCCTCCTAACCTTACCACTCTTACCGGGGCAAACAGTACCCCCTCAACTTAGCTGTTTAAAGGGTGTGGCACAGTCTGTGCAGCCCTTCAATTTTCCGGGGTTTTTTTTTTTTTAGCGAGCGGACATTCAAGTTCTTGCAGCTTCCCAATTGTTTAACGCAAAAAAAAAAAAGCTGATTGGTGGGGGGGCAACTGTCTATCTACTATTGTTGAGGGCAAATTTTTAAAGGTTGAAAATCCCAATATTTCTACTATCACATTGTGGGAGCATAGTTGTTGGCATGTGTGGGTCAAAAAAATTTGGTACCTGTACCTTCAAAAATGGGGGGTCCCCTGACTTTTTCACAAATTGATGTTTGGCTTAATCAGGCAGAGAAAGAAAAACCATGTCGCGCATTTTGCAAGCTTTCTCCCCTTCACTCCTTAGGGATATTGAAACAAACAAGCTGTAAACTACCAAAGCCATGGGAAAAATTTTCATAATGACATGTGGTTATGGTTCTTTTTCTGGCAAATTTTTGTGTAAAAACTTTTCTAGCATTTATCTATCGCGGTTTTTTTTCGGGGCTGGTCGTGTTGTGCTGTGGTTTAAATTTTTGGTCATTGTTTATGGTCTAAGACATATTTGACCTTTGGGTTTTTTGGGGGGGAGACATGGTTGATATTGGTCACTTGTGTTTTTTCGTTGACATCTCCAGACATACGATGGCCTTAGCTTTGTTTTACTTCGGTTTATTGCCAAAAGGTTACACCCCAGACATTTGTTGTCCATGGTTATTTTTTTTTTTGCCACCGGGGATGTTTCTGGTCACTTGTGCTGTGTTGACATCTACAATGTAATATTGGCCTTTGTTTTTTTAAAGTTTTTGTCGAGTTTAAGTGTTGTGCTGGGTTGACAGGCGGGGGGGCCCACCGCCATCGGGCACCCGGGCCCGTTAGCGTGAGAGCGGTACCAGCGCCGCCCTGGCCCCCCCATCTTGCCAGGGCCCCGGCAGCAGCCGCCGCAATATTTACCTCCCCCGGCCTTCTGCGCCGCCTCCGGGCCCAGGGGGCACCTGAGGGCGCCCGCGCTTTTCCCGCAAGCAGCGCCGTGAAAGACCATCATTCGCGGGGCTGTGGCAGAGAGAGGCGGACGCCGGACCGGTAGAGTATTGAGGTTGTGTGTGTGGTGTGTGCGGGCTTTGTGTGTTTTTGGAGAGAGTGCTGTGGTGCGGGATGTGTGATGATGGGGGGGGAGGCAGTGATGATGATGATGGGGAGGCAAGATGAATGATGGGGGGCAATGATGAGGGGGCGATGTGTGGGGAGGCATGAGATGATGATGATGGGGAGGCAATGAAATGATGATGGGGACGGATGATGGGGAGGGGGAATGATGAGGGGAGGCAGTGATGATGGGGAGGGGAAAGATGATGGGGAGGTAAGTATGGGAGGCCCCATGATGATGGGGGGCAAGATGAAATGAGGGGAGGCAATGTGAGATAAGGGGAAAAACATGAAAAAGGGGGGGAGCCTTTTTCCCCAGCGCCCTTCCTGAAAAACAGGCAGAATGCCACACACGTGCAGAGGAGGCCCCATATTTTGTAGGGGGCCTTAAGGGGGGCCTATCCGTATGGGGAAAAAAATTTGGGGGCAATATTCTTTAGGGGCATTATATTGGCCCCGTAATACTGTTGGGGGACTATGTGGTGCCCAAATTTTGGGGGGCTGTACGTCCGTCGTACTGGCGTTGGGTTTGGGGTTTTTTTTGAGCATTTAAATTTACAATGGGGATCACCTGTAAGGAAAAAAGAGAATGTTTGGCATTTACTATACCCAATTTTTACAGTATCGTGCATATGAATGTGGTCTCTTAAAGGGGGCCCCTGAACTCTTTGCCCGGGGGGGCCCAAAAAAAAGGACCGGGGCCCGGTTCCAAAGTTAACATGTAATTGGGGTGTTGGGGGTGTTTTGGGGTTAAATAAAACCCTAGTTTTTAAGGGGTTTAAAAGGGAAAACTTTAGCTTTTAACCCACACCTACCCCAACCCCCTAATATTTTTTTTTCAGTGAATGTGACCCCCAAGCCAAATTTCCCCAAATACATTTTGTTTTTAAAAAAAATAAAAATTTTAAAATTTATGTGCCTAATAATTTGGAAAAATCTTGAGTTTTTATTCTTTTTTGGGGATTTACTGTTATCATTGGAGGTTTTTTTCCCCAAAAAAATTCGATGTTACTTTTAAGGGTGAGATTTAAAAGATGCGGGGATTTTAAAAAGAAATTTTTGGGAAATTAGAAAAAATATCATTTGAAAATAATTTGGAACATGGTGTAGGTATAACTGGTAAAAAAAAAATCGTCTGTACCCATCAAAATTTTTAACCAACCTGCTCTGTTGGGGTTATGACGCTCCTGCACATGGGGCCCACTGGAGAATTCACCGTACCCTGTGGGCCAGCTAGCCTGAGAAAAACAGGGGGGGGACAAAATAAGGAAAATTAAAAAAAAGTTAGTTTAAAGGGTGGTCCCCCTTTTGCAGCGATACACCAAAAATTCCCGAGGTTGGATTCTACAAGGTGTGAATTTTTCCCCAAAGTTTTAAAAGCCCATTCTTCAGTTAAAAAACCCCCCCGTTCTTTGGCGCGGGGCGGCGGAAACGGTCTAACTTAATCTCTAAAATTGACATAAATGTCAAAATGTTGATTGGGGAGGGGGGGGCAGATGAGATGCCAAATCATTAGAAGTTCCTGCCCCAGCTTTAACGATTTAGCTGTATTAAAAAAGGTGATTATCATCCTGAAAATGGCTTCCCCCCCCGGAAAGTGCTTGAACCTAGGATCCTTTGGGGTCCCCAAAGTGTAAAATCGCGGCTGTTAATTTTTCCCTAAAGGGATATAAGGGCCCCCGGATCTTCAAATAGCCCCCCCAAACTAAGAACCTCCCCGTTTTACGGTTGGGAAAAGGGCAGCTGGATGGAATCTTTTTTTCCTTTTTTCCCCCAAATACACGGGGCCGGGAGGGGGAAAAAAGGTAACAAGTTTCTTTGAGAATATCACGTTTCCACGGTGGGGGGGCCCCAATTCTGGGGGTTTTTCTTCCCCACTCAAAACCCCTTGGAAACATTTGTCATTGAGGCAACGGTTTTCAAATTGACTTTCCCCCTGGAATCAGATTTGTTCAGCTCCGACGAACAGTTTTCGGGGAAAAAATGGTAAAAAAGGTTTAAAATACATTTTTATATGCGTTTTTGCTTTGGGTGCGATGAAAAAATGAGAAAAGGTTTTGTATAGAAAGTTTGATTACTTTTTAAAAATTGGAAAAAAAAGCACACAGTTTAGACCGAAGCAGGAGACCCGCAGGCCAAGAAAACTAACTCACAATCACTCCCCAAAAAGGTTAGGCCCTTTTTTGTTCCCCCAAAATCCATGAAAAAAGGGGTTTTTTAAAGAGCGGGTTTTAAGCCCCGTCTTCGAGTTCCCCAGTAGGAATAGCGGTAAAAAATCCAAGGTTCAGGGTCAGGTCAAGGGGTTACTGCAGCTAGATTTTTGAAGCATGATTTTCAGTGGGGTTAAAAGCAAGGAGGAATCGGCGGGAACAGCAAGCTGAAAACTCCCCAAAATTTCTGGGAAGATGTGCAGCAAAAAGAAAAAAATGGCTGACAACAAACTGAGTTTTTGGAACTGTATACAGAACCTTACATACCCCCCCTTAGGGAAACCCCCCGGGTGCCCGACCGGGGTTGTGGGGTACCTCGATGAACGAGGACAAGCAGGACATTAACTTATTTTCTGGTTCCCTGATTGTCCTCCATGGGTAGCCCCCCCATTTAATCCGATATGTAAATGTTTCTTACAACCCCGGGAAACTAAAATCCTTTCCACCACAAATTTTCCTGACCATCACAGCACGGGTCAGGGAAAGGGGAAAAACTCCCCGAAACGTAATGGGTTCGCGCCCCTTTTTAGGGGTACGGAAGACAGGGGGGGTTCTCATAGTTTGGGGGTTGAAGAGAAACAAAACATTATAATTTTATGTTTTAAGGGTCCAAGTCTTTGTCCCCCAATTAAAAAGATGGGGAACCTTAACTTTTAAATTTTGGTTGACAGCCAACCCCAATCCCCTACCTTGAAAGCGGTGCAGGTTTTTGAAAAATTTTCTGTCTTTTGTCCTTCCCCAGCCCCTTCCAAATCTCCCCTTGAAGACCATATTTTCTGTAAAAAAGTGATTCTTTCGGCCACCGGTAAAGGGTTTTTTGGGGGAAAACCCGGGAGAAGTTTTGGGTTAAAAACCAGTTAGAGTAAAAAGGAGCGCTTGTGGGGGCACCCGAATTGTTATAAGAGAAACAGTAAGGGGGAATAGATCCCCCAATCATCCTGTGATGGCAATAAAGCAGCGGGATATGCTCCCGGGTTTTGGTTGTTCTCGATAGTTGGGGGGAAAACAAAGAAAGGTTTCTTTAAAATCCAATGGCCAGAAATTTTGCAAACCTGGTTTGCCCCCTCGATCCAAATAACCTATCCGGTATCCCCTTAAGGAAACACATCTTTAATCTAAATTGATGTCGTTTTTCAGGGGAAGCCGACAAAGGGAAAAAAAGCTGCCTTTGTTTTTACGTCACCCCACTAAATGGTGTTCTCCCTTTTGAGGTTGTAAATCCACAATGAAGTCCTAGAAAGGACCCCAGGGGGGGGGGGGGGGGGAAGAGGCGTAACAGACCAGTTTGGGGAAAGGAGGTGTTTTAATTTGCACAGACTTCACGAAGTGACAAGTTTAAAACTCCTTTTAAGGGGCCCAAAAAGAAAGAAAAAAATTTTCCGTGTCTTTAGAATTCCCTATGCCATATCTGGAGCGTGAATGAGTTGCAATACTCTAAAAACTGTTTCAGGAAATACAGGCTTTTTTCCCTGAAAACCCCCCTTCTAAAGACAAGACTTAGCCCGGGGGGGTTTTGCCAAAAAAAACCGCAGGTATGTTCCTTGATGTCCAAGTAGCTTATATGAATCACTCCTAGGAATCAAGCGGGGAAAATAGTTTAGGAGGAATTTTGGACGTGCTCGCTGGAAAATTTAGAGAGTGCATCACCTTTCCTTGCGCATCCGGTTTATAAGAAATGAAAATTAAATTTTTTTAAAAAAAAATTTCCAGCGACCTGGGGGATAGGCACTTACCGACCTTTAAAATTTAAAAGGTTACGTGGTCGTCAGGACGATATTTGCTGTGCACCCCCCTGAAGAAGGTTCTTTTTCTTTGAAGGCGGAAATTGCCAACAACCTCTTTTTCCCACACTTTTTTCCCCACCGAAACAACTCTGGGAAAAAAAGGCACGGGATGAAGATTTTCTTCTCCCTGTTCCGAGAAGTAAGCTCCAACGGCACAGTCGAAGCATCCACCTTTATTATAAGGGGCAAGCGGGGGGTGGGATGTATAGGTAGGTGAGGGAAATTTTCTTTTAGACGGGAAAAGCTTCCGGGCTTGGGGACCCCGGGAACCTAGACCCCCCGGGTAATTGGGTATGGGTGACACTACCTCAAAAAATTTTAAAAAAAACCTTTTAAAATTTTGGCAAACCCGATGAAGCGCTGTACCCTTCAATTTTAGATTGGCCAATCCTTGAGGCGGGTTTTGCTTCCATCCATAAAAATTCCTTGTGTAGACAGTAATACCCAAAAAATTTAATTTTTCGGTCCTATGGAATTCACACTTTTTCAGTTGTTAAAAAAGGATTTTGTCTTAGACGTTCCAAGACCTTCTCAATGTCCATGTGTTCCCTGTGGATTCAAAAAAAATTGATTATCATCCAAAAAAAACCCCCACGAATTATCTAGGAGCCCCCGAAGATGTTTTTCCCCAAATTTTGGGAAAAGGTGGGGCGGTCTAAACCCAAAAGGATAATAGATTTTCAAAGTGCCCCTAGGTCCCCGAATGCGTTTCCATTCATCCCCGGCTAATACGGAAAAAATTATGGGCCCCCCAAGATCTAGTTTAGAAAAAATTTTTTGGCATTTGCACTCTCTCCAAACTCGGGGATTAAAGGCAATGGTAACGGTTTTAAAAGCAACCTTTTTTATTTCCCCTATGTCTCCCGGGGGTTTAGGACCCCTCTTTTTTTTAAAAAAAAGATGGGGCACCGCGGATGAAAGGGGCGTAAGCCCTTGGTAATTTTCGTCTATGAAAACCCTTTAAACCTTTTTGCCGGGCCTCGAGGGGGGAATTTTCCAAAAGGTATCTTGCCCGGGAAAAATTAATTGGACAATCATATGGACGGGAGGAGGAAGGGTCAGCGTTTTCTTCCCCCAAAAAACCCCATAGCCCCGGTTTTAACAGCGGGGAGTTCAGGGAACAGGTTCTTTAGGAACGAGAAACTAAAAATTTTAACCCCGTTTTTTGGAAATGTAATTCCCTTTTGGCTCCCAGTTAATGGAGGATTTGACCTGCAGCCTTTGGGAAACCCAGAAAAAAAAGGGAAAGGGGGGAAAAGGATAAGCATAAAGGACAGTTTTCTTGTGTCTTTCCCCTAAAACCCTTTAAAGGGCTCCGTTTCCGACCAGGGCCAGGGTCCAGGGAGCCCCCACAGTTTCCTTGTATGGGTCCTTTTTCACTGAACGTTCCCCGTTTCAAACAAAGGAACACCTAAAATTTCCCCTTCCCCCGGTGATCATAGCAGAGAAACCCCCAACTGGCCCCCAATTTATGGAAAGAAGAAAATGGAATTTTTTTCTTACAATCAGCTGGGACACCCCCGGGAAATTGAAAAAAAGCAGCGTTCACGTCAAAGTTCCCCAAAGGTAACGGAGTTTTTAAGTCCCCGGAAAAAGATCGTTGCGCAGATTCTCTGGAGCTGAGGCTCCCCAAGTCCCCCTCGCAAAACCCCCGTGAATGAGTGGGGCAGGTTTTACGAGAAAGGTGGGAGCTATAATGAAATCCCTGACTTCCACAATAGAAACAAAAATTTCCCCTTAAAACATTTCCCCTTTTTTTCATCCCCAAACCCCCTGTTGAAAAAGGGTTCCCCGCGGGTTCAGTTCGGTTTCCCCTTAATCCATAAAAAGGTTTTCCCTTTGCTGGAAGGAAGTGGGGGAAGGGTTTTCTTTTTTTCAAACCCCTCTTCTTCCTTTCGTCAAAAGAGGGAAAATAGGTCCGTCGTTTAAAGTCCCCAAGCAGGGGGGGGCGCAGAGAATTTTTAAAAAAATGCGAAACCCCTTTCAAAAATAGTTTTTTTTGGGGGGAAATGCCCCCCCGGGGGATAAGGGCCCCCCCCCTAAAAAACCCAAAAATATTCACTCCGAGTGCTTCCTTGGCGCAAAGCTACAGGCTGTTTTTCGTTGCACCCGTTGGGGGGCACAAACCCCTCCCAGGCTGAAATAAAAGATCAAGGTGATTAAAAAATAAAATTTCTCAATCAGGGGGTTTTCCCCCATAAAACCCCTTTTGGGAACAACAAATTTAGTAAGCACCTTAGATGTTCAGGGGGAAATTTGAAAATGTGCAGAAAAAAAAAAAAATTTCATTGATTAATAAATCCCCTGAATTTTTTCAGCCCCAAAACAAAAGGGGGCAACTTTTGGGAACCAGAATCGGGGTCGGCGGAGCCCCCTCGCCCCCGAACCTCAATCCTGGTCCAAATCCTGGGAGTCTGTCCCCCAAAACTTGCATATTGGATAGTGAGGTCCTTAGGTTTGTAAAACGGGCTTTATATTCTGCAAATCTGCAAAAGGTATTTTCAGCATCCCCAAAATTCCTTTTTGGGGCCTCCATTTTCCCTCTTTAAGACAGGATAAGGAAGGAGAGGAGAAAAAAAAAAAAAAAACTAGATTTTTCCCGTGGTAACATGCAGAGAGAAAAAAATTAAGGAAATGCTCACCCGGGAAGGTTGTGGAAGTACAACCATATCATACGAAAGTTCAACCGGGTCTGTAACACGTTACAGAGACAAAAAAAAAAAGAAAAGAAAAAAAAAAAAAAAAATATGTTTACCTGTGGGGAAAACGCAGAAAAAAAAAAAAAAATTTTAAAAGGGAAATTGCTAAATGGAAAGGTTGTGAGAGTCCAACCCCTGTCACAAGAAAGTAAACCCAATCCCTTTTTTTACATTACAGCAACACAG
Source organism: Oophaga sylvatica (assembly GCA_033576555.1). NCBI lineage: Eukaryota > Metazoa > Chordata > Amphibia > Anura > Dendrobatidae > Oophaga > Oophaga sylvatica. Next base: position 584,504,226 of record JARQOD010000003.1, read on the forward strand.
TTCCAACCCCCAAAAACACTAACGTTTGTTTCAGAAACTTTTAATGGTAATACAGTTATAAGCGTTTGTGTTGGGCAGAAAAACGAACCAGGTTTGATAAGAAATCTTGTATTTCTTCATACAAATGCAAAAATAGTCACACAGTTTTCAGACCAGAAGCAGGAGACACAACCAAGGTAATCTAAGCTCAGAATACTTCCCAACAGGTTCGGACTTTTCTTGTTTGAAAACCCCTAAAGTGGGGGCTTTCAAA
>JARQOD010000003.1:584504578-584648743 GCA_033576555.1 Oophaga sylvatica
AAAAAATACTAAAGGTAGGTAAGTGGTAATTGCAAAACTCTCTTGGTTAATACTACAAATCAATACAGAATTCTATTACCTGAGATCGTAGTATGGAGGACGGACACTCAAAAGGTACAAGCCAGTGCAGTATAAGGTAAGACATACAGAAAAGCAGTGAGAATGTAATACCATATGAAAATTCACATAATGATATCAATGCACAGTGGCATGGAGTGCACCCGACGCCTGTTTCGCATCAAGCTTTGCGGATACGCTGAGTTTTATGTACAGATTCTCCCTATAGAATTGCATTGGATGCAGAAAATCTGGAAGTTTTTAGTGTCTTTCTGCTGCGGACGCTCACTAATACTGCATGAAATCCGCACACGACAGACCATATCAATCAAGTTTTCTCAAACTCAAATACCAGGAAGTATCAAAAACAAAGCAACTTTATATAAAACATGACACAACAAGAGACAAAAAACACAGCGTCAAAAATGCATGTAAAAAAAACACACACTAAAACACAATGAAATAAGAGCAAGTACCCAACAAACGCTTGGGTACAGTTCTGTAACAATGTCCCATGTACTGTAATAGCGTCTCCCATCTTGTAATAATGTCCTCTGTCCTGGCCTCTTTCTGTAGCAATATTGTCCCGACCTGAGTGTCACACATCCTGTAATAACTCCCCTTGTCCTGGAATAACGTCCCCAAACCTGGCCCATTCCTGAAAGGTTTCTACATCCTGGCCCCTTTATTTAATATTGTCCCCAATCCTGTAATAATGTCTTCCGTCCTGTCCCAGTCTTATAATATTGTCCTCCATCCTGGCCCCTTTCTGTCATAATGTCTCCTGCCCTAGCCCCTTCCTGTAATAATGTCCTTTGTCCTGACCCTCATCCTGTAACAATGTCCCCCATCCTGGTGCTCTTCTGCAATACATTTAAAAAAAATAAAAGAATGATTTTTCTCACCTGTCCCTGCTCCCATGATTCCTACTGTTCTCTTCCTCCTCCATGGTCGGCACAGGGGGCTGGGCATCGCGGGTAGTGACGTCTTGCACTGCCCTCAACCTGTCCGTCGATATCATATGCCAGCTTTTGATTGACTGGTGGTTTGTATATCTATTTGGGTGCAGGGAGCCAGTTGATTTCTGCACTGCAATACATGACATTGGTATTGTCAACTCTCTGGTGGTTCCCATGACCATTAACCCCCTAAGGAAAGAACCCCCACCCTTCACCAACCCTTCTGATAAAAATAAAAAACAACGGACACCATAGGTTGGATAATATTGGCCACAGCGGCCTTTTATTATAAACATTACAAATATTTATACCCATGTTTCAAAACATGCTAAGGTCCTTGAAGCTACAAAAATCTTATGGCCCAAGAATTGACCGACCACACTTACCCCCAGCAGCAACCCACAGCTTCAGGAGCACCAAACCCAAAGGGTTCATTAACGGATAACTGCAAACCAGGACTCGACATTCCGTTGCCATAAGCCACACCAATCGCCAGAACCAAAAAGCAACTTATAACAGAGGGATCCATGTCCTGATAAACCCCCCATACCAATTTACAACCAACTTCATGGACCCCGATACACGCCACCATGAGAGTATTTGAAAACCTCAAATGCTCGAGACCCCCTTTTCCTTCAGAAACATTGCTCACTCAATGCCTTCCTGAAGTGCCAAAGACCATAAGTCAATACCCAAGGCATTAAAATGTACTCCCTCTGCTAACCAAAAATTGTCACTACCATTCTCCAACTCAAAATACCGCACCGCTACACCTCCATTACGGGAAACAAGACTCGAAATAGCCCGGTTCTGTTTTATGCATGCTTTATTTAACTTCTCCGCAGACAGCGCATGATGCCATTTTTTCCGTGGTACAATCTCCGACCAAACTGTTATGATCCTGAAAAAGGATGTCCAAAGCCGTAAACAATCGTGCTTTATATCCCTAATTAAATCTCTACATGGGCGGACCCCCAAATCATTACCCCGAACATGCAAAAGCAATACGTCAAGGGAAGATATAAAATTAATGAAATTATGAACTTCCCTTAAAACCTTGTTCCACTCCATACCCCTAAAGCCGAGCTCTCAAAAAACCGAACTGCCTCCCGTCTCTTCTCACATCCGCCCGGGCAGCGCCTCAATAGACGTAGGAATGGCCCATAATCCAAATCAAGAGGGGAACCTGTATAGAAACAATAACATTAGCACCCATAACATACTTATATGTCATACTCTTACCTATGCGTCAGGAATAATGTACGACAAAAAACGTAGAGATTCCCATCTGCCTATTCTTTTCACAATTTGAGGACTCAAACCACAAACTGTGGCCTTGGTCGCTGCACCGATACGGAAAGAATGAGGAGCAAAACTAAAGGGATCCAAACTCAAACGACCTAAACGCCTCCTAAAACTGTCCATAAATTGATATTTTGACAAAAAAGCACTGTCCTCATGGCGCAGCAAAGGGCCATGTGTGGTATTACAAACGCCTAAAACACTCAAAAGTCCGTAAAGGGCATATAACTGACCCTTGAACAGTCCCTAACCAAACCCACTGACCCTTATCCATCTGATCTGTATTTGACTTTCGTAACCAAAATTCCAAACCTGTAACACAACGTCTCTTGCCAAGAGCCCACCAACTTTCTTTTTAGTGGGAGCTATTAATTCACTGACCCCTAAAGCCCCAAAGAATACCAAGGAAAAGGCCAATAGTCGAACCTCAAATTGTGAGCTACAAACACACCTAAGCTCTGACAACCAAGCATTACAACAACTCAAAAGAAACCGGGCACCTGCCATCCCTCTGCGCCCTGCCTATACGAAAACCCGTAATAGCCTGTTTTGCAAAAAAAAAAATTGTTAAATCCCTATAACTCTGCAATTGTAAACCCAAAGCCAGTCCTGAAATTAAACGATTTACCGTAGACACAGACCATTTTTGTTACGCTCCTTCGCTTAACTATTACAACAACAATACTACCTGACCATCTTCCGACAAAAACTGACCGATAACTCCTAACCAATTCTCCCATAACTCCCAGACCGACTGGTAATAATTCCAAATCAAAGTTGTCAACAAGCTCATCCATCAACAGGAAACGTCCATTATAACAATCCAAAAAACTTGCCCAAACTGTCAAATCATCCTTATATTCTCTTGATAATCGAACATTATGGTGTGGGGCTTTAACCCCCACTGTGGAACTGGCTAGCCTACTAGAAGGAATACGCCCCATAGGCTTCTCCCTCCCTCTTTTCTTCCTCATTACCTTTTCATTTCCATCTAAAATCTTATTCTTCATACTTTGATCTATATTAATATGTGTAATTTAGCTGTTGTTATTATATGTATCTTGTATTGACTGTAGTGGTATTAATAACCAGGGGCAGATTACCAGAGGGTCAATCTGGGTGGTAGCCCAGGGCCCAGTGGTGTGGGGGGGCCCACCACAGAGCCGCCATCAGGGCATTACTGCCCTGACTGGCGTATGGGGGCCGGTGGGCAGAGGGGGCCCGCATCTGACCCCGTCTCTTCTGCTCACCGGGCCCCTACCAGCAGCCGGCAGGCTAATGTGGAGCCCAGCTGTGACTGGATCCATATCTTCCAGAAGGGTGCACTGAAAGAAGATACCACTTGAGGTCATTATTCACCTTCACACACGTTCATTTATCCCCAAAGACCACCAGAGGGAGCTGTGTAAGACATATAAAAGAAGAAGTTTCAGTTTAGTTTCAGTTTAGTTCAGCCAGCCACCTCAGAGAAGTCATTCTGCAGAAAGGGAAGTGCAGAGCTGAGGTTAGAGGAGCTGCAGAGCTATTCAGTTTCAAGTAAGTGGAGTCTAGTAAAGAGTGATACAGAGAAATCACTCCAGCCTAGTCAGAGCTGAATCTAGGAGTGTAGCTCAGTAGAAAGCGTGCCGACGCTTAGAGAGCGGCGAAGAGGCAGCCCACCAACTGCCAGTGTGTGATCGTGTGAGGGCCCAGGTAGGCCGAAGGCGAGTGGAAAGAGCAGCAACAGGGGTAGAAAAGCCTTTAGAGCTTACCTCAGCAAGTATTGACCGGACACCGGGGTCCGAGCCTATAGGGATCTCCACGACCCATTAGGAGAACACCGGAGTTCCTGGAGGACTACAAGTCCCAGGAGTACCACAGAGCTGATACGTAGCTGGATCAGGAGGACGGAGTCTAGCAGTGCACTGCAAATAGAGACTGTGTACTTCAAGAGGAGGTCCAATCACAAGATCAGCCAGGTGCAAGACGGAGACCAAGTTAGACCTAGCTACAAGCAGGTCAGGACTTTATCACATAAAGGCAAGGAACAGGAGGCCACACACCTACCAAGTGGAGTAATCTGGATGTGCATCCTTCACCCTACAGCGCTCCGGGAAGTGCCTGCAACATCTTCAGTAAAGGTACTTAAGTGACTTATGTGTGTGTCTCCCTTATTACTCCTGTCTGCCGGGTCCCAGTCTGTCCTGCACCCCTACACATCCATCTGCCCTGGAGGAATCAGCCTTACTTGTGGGAGACTTAACATCTAGCTGCACAATATTAACCCTCCAGTGGATCTGCATAGCAGCGCTGGTCATCCTGACCAGATACCACAAGTGGCGTCACAAATCCCCATATCATCATTCAAGTCACCTGTAAATATCCCCCATTACAGTGAGCGCCCAGGGCACGGACCGAGCTGTGCTACCCGTGACATTCCCCATAGACATCAACGGGCTCGGTGCCGAGTACCCCAAAGCTCTGGCTGTGCGACTCATCTGTTTCTGGCGTCACGAACAGGATTTCGTGCCCTGCAGCAACGGAGTAACTTGTGCCCGTTGCCACCGGGTACTGTGTGCCTCACTAAAAGACTGTGTTTTGTATGTGGTGAAGATTTCCCGCCATTTGCCCGCCATTGCCCGCCATTTACAGCGCCACGGCGCGAAAACTAGTGGGCGTACCTGCAAAAGTGCGCTGAGTCCTGGACACGCCCCCAACGCTGACGCGGCGGCAGGTCCTGTGAAGAGCTACAGTGAACGCTCTGACGTCAGAGCGCCAGCGACGCAGGTCCATATACATCGCTGTGCCCTGCAGAGCTGCAGCCTTCAGAGAAGGTAGGCCACGCTTAACTAGGGGGGCGCAGACATGTCGCAGCAGCAAGCCGACAGCGTGGCCCAGGCCGACGGCCTCAATGACTTACCCAACGGCGCTGCCGCACAGGCTGGAAATGCTGGCCCCCCACCTGGTCCTGTGGCCCCGATAGTACCGCTAACGCTGCCATACATGCCTGGAGCGAAGTGGCTCCCTCAGTACAGCGGCAAGCCAGACACCCTGTCAGGGTTCAAGCGAAAAATATGCAGCATAATGGACATGTACCCTATGACAGAAAAGCAGAGAGCTGCAGTGGTAGTGGGACAATTGACTGGTGCTGCAGAGAGAGAAGTAGAAACTTGGACAGCTGCAGACCAGGAATCAGTGCTTGCAATTTTCTTAAAGCTACAGACTATCTTTGAGGACCGCACTGAAACAGATCTCCGGATGAGATTTTACCAATGCTCCCAGAAACCAGATGATAGCATTAGGGACTACGCCTGCCGACTACAAGGGGCCCTGCTAGCACTCAAACAAGTTAACCCCATGAGTGTCTCCAATGAAAATAAAATGTTAAAGGAACAATTTGTACAGGGACTGAGGTCCCAAGCTGAAAGCAGGACTGTGCACTGGTGGTCCTTGGATCATCCTGATGCTACCTTTGATGCCCTTAAGGATATGGCTATAAAAGGACTGCGACCCCTGGAAACACCCGAGATGGCAACCCAGTGTCACCCGAGTGAAGCCACCCTAAAGCCAGCAGCATCCACCTTTTCCCCGCTGGTTGCGGAAGCCAAAACGCAGGTGGCGCCCCCTACTGAGCTGGACTGTCTGCGCTCAGAAGTGCGCCAGCTGACCAAAAACCTGGCCACTGTAATGAGTGCCCTGCAACTGCCGACGGAGGAAGAAGGAAAGATCCTGCTAGCTGACTGCCCAGAGGATGTCCCTTGGATGAACCGGAGGAGCAGGAGGACGTCGCCCCACCGGAGGAGGACAACGCCACCTCCAGGAAGGACCCGCGACCAGCATCATCCTCGTCGAGAGATCATCTGCTACCGCTGCAACAGAGAAGGTCACCCAGCACGTCGGTCTCCTTTAAACGAGCAAATCCTGGGTCCGAGGGCCAACACCCAGGAATAGACTCCTCAGGCCCCTCAGACTGGAACCGCAGGTTTGTGAGAAGAAGACCATACCTGTCCATCATACTGGACGGGATCGCAATCCCTGCCTTGCTGGACACTGGATCTCAGGTAACCGTCATACCTGATGTTCTCTACAATAGATACTGGTCCAGTGACGGTCTCCAACCCCCAAACCCTGACTTTGCCATATACGCCTCTAATGGCCTCCCTCTTGACTTACTGGGGGCTAAAAACGTAGACGTAAAAGTGGGTAGAGTGGAGCTAAAAGATCAGAGACTTCTTGTAGTGAAGACTGTTAATGAGGAAAATGGGTTGAATGTGGTTTTAGGCACTAACATTATTAGTAACTGTTTGGAGGAGGTTGTGTTTTTACTCCAACAGCTCGCCGAAGTTGCCAGACCAAGGCAAAAGGGAGTGATCCGGAAGGAGATTAGGACCCTGATGTGCCAGCAGCAAGTGAAACTGACCGGTGGTGAGATTGGTAATGTACGGGTAACAGACCCGAACCCCATTGTGATACCCCAATGAGTGAAATGCTTATTTGGTGTAGAGCAGCAATAGGTCTGAGAGGACAGAACTACCAACCAGTAGTAGAGCCCCATTGTTCAGAGCACAGACCTACACTCTTGACTGCCAGAGGGGTAGTGGAGGTACATAATGGGAGGGTGCCAGTGCGTCTTCTCAACTGGGGAGAGGATGAAGTCAAATTACCACGTTATGCCACTGTTGCCAAGTTACATGCTGTGGATAATAACTCCATTCACACAACGGAGCCCTTAACCTCCCCACAACCAGTGGAGGATAACGGTCCGACCACCCAGGTGGAGGATTGGTGTCAGCAGCTCCATGTCGGGACAGACACCACTCCAGCCCACCAGAAACAAGGAGTATACCGAGTAGTTCAGGAGTATGCACAGGTATTCAACAAACACCCACTCGACTTTGGGAAAATTAAAGGGTTTCAACATCACATCCCCACAGGCAACCATCCTCCCATTAAAGAACGGTACAGACCTATACCTCCAGCACACTACCAGAAAGCCAAGGAGATGTTGCGTGACATGAAGGAAGCAGGGGTGATAAGGGATAGTTGCAGTCCCTGGGCAGCACCTCTAGTCCTAGTCAGGAAAAAGGATGGAAGCATGAGAATGTGTGTAGATTACAGACAAGTAAATCGCATTACACATAAAGATGCATACCCTTTACCACGCATTGAGGAATCCTTAGCTGCACTAAAGACTGCTAATTACTTTTCCACCCTTGACCTCACTAGTGGGTACTGGCAAGTAGCTGTGGCTGAGGAGGATCGGGAGAAGACGGCTTTCACCACCCTGATGGGACTTTGTGAGTTCGACAGGATGCCGTTTGGACTCAGCAGTGCCCCTGGAACGTTCCAGAGAGTGATGGAGAGCTGCCTGGGACATCTCAACTTTGAAACTGTGTTGCTGTACCTGGACGACGTAGTTGTGTACTCCAAGACGTATGAAGATCACCTGAAGCACCTGGCAGAGGTATTCGAGTCACTGTCCAAGTATGGGATGAAACTGAAGCCTTCAAAGTGCCATCTGCTCAAACAAAAGGTACAGTATCTGGGACATATTGTCAGCTCAGAAGGAGTAGCGCCAGACCCTGAGAAGATCACCGCCATCCAGAAATGGCCGGAGCCGAAAAATCTCAAGGAGGTGCGACAGTTCCTGGGACTGACAGGATACTACCGGAGGTTTGTAAAGGACTACACCAAGAAAGCAGCGCCTCTGCAGGACCTCCTGGTGGGACAGTCCCTCAAGAGCAGAAATTCTCCATTCCATTGGGGTAAAGAACAGGCTGAGGCATTCAAGGAAATGAAGGAGATCCTGACAGGTGATGAGATCCTAGCCTATCCTGACTACAGCCAGCCGTTCCTGCTGTATACTGATGCCAGCAATGAAGGATTGGGAGCTGTCCTCAGTCAGAAGCAAAATGGCCTGGAGAAAGTCATCGCCTATGCAAGCAGGAAGCTCCGCCCGACCGAGAGGAACCCAGAGAACTACAGCAGCTTCAAGTTGGAGTTCCTAGCACTGGTCTGGGCCATCACAGAGAGGTTTAAGTACTACCTAGCCTCCAGCAAGTTCACTGCCTACACCGATAACAACCCCTTAACGCATCTTGAAACAGCTAAGCTGGGAGCCATGGAACAACGATGGATGGCTCGGCTGTCAAACTACCAATTCACAATCAAGTACCGAGCGGGCCGCAAGAATGCCAACGCTGATGCCCTATCTAGGATGCCTCATGAATCGGACACAGAAGAAGAAGTGGATGATCTGGAAGAGATTGAACTACCTGCCTTTCACAGGAATGGGATGATCCACGAGCAACAAGCCAGCAGGAGGTCACGTGGTAAGACGTTAAATCCTTTACCTCACCACAGCTGGAAGGAGACTCAGGACAGACAGCGATCCAGTTGTCAGCCGAATCAAGGAGCTGATAACTCAAGAAGGTTCCTCCTTGGAGAAGGATGCGCCTCCACAAGCAAAGCAGCTGTGGAATGAGAGAAGCCGGTTGTTTATCTACCGTGAGAAGCTGTGCCGGAGGTACGTCAACCCAAGGACCCATGAGATGGTATGGCAGATAGTAGTCCCCAGAGCAGATATTCAGATGGTGTTAGAAGCCTACCACGATCAAGCGGGACACTTTGGCTGGAAGAAGCTGGAGACCCTGTTGAAGTGTCGTTTCTACTGGGTGGGAATGCGCAGCTCCATTGAGAGATGGTGCCAGAACTGTGGACCCTGTGGCCTCAGAAGAAAGGACTACAGCAGTCAGAAGGCACCCCTGCAACCCATCAAGACGACTCGTCCCTTGGAGATCGTGGCCCTGGACCATGTCAAGTTGTCACCCAGCCGGTCAGGATACTCCTATGCCCTGACTATGGTGGATCACTACTCCAGGTTCCTGGTGGTCGCCCCTGTCAAAGATCTGACGGCAGAGACATCAGCAAAGACGTTCCAAGCGTATTTCTGCAGACCACACGGATATCCTGAGCAGGTGCTAACTGACCAAGGCCCAGCCTTCGAGGCAGAATTGTTCAAAGAGTTCTGTCACTTGTACGGGTGTAAGAAGATAAGAACCACTCCGTACCACCCCCAAACTAATGGTCTCTGTGAGAAGATGAACCACATCGTCATTGACCTGCTAAAGACTGTACCACTTGAAGAGAGAAATCGGTGGCCAGACTTACTACCTGACCTGGTAGATCTGTACAATCACATACCTGTGAGTTCCACCAATTGCACCCCAGCCTACCTCATGCGGGTGTGTAGCCCTGGTGTGTGTAAGGCACACGCAGTACCCTGGAGGATGTGTGGAGAGATAGCAGTTTAATGCTAAATGAACATTCATTCCAACATGCACTTAGACACGCCCACAGGTTTATAAGCTTGTGACATCAGCAGGGAGTGTTCAGTCAGAGAGTGTCCTGTCTTCAGTCAGTTCAGTTTGTCTGAGGAGACAGTCAGTCAGCGAGAAGTCTGTGCAGGAGAGAGGAGTGAGCTGCAGATAATTCAGACGCCTGTCTAGAGGACGGTAGAGGTTCAGAGACGTGCTCCTGCCTAAAAGTATTACTGGTATTCTGCTAGCAAGCTCTGGAAGGAACTAAGAAGGAACTGACTGATATATATATCTGTGAAGTGAGGGATGCTTATGCTACCAGCACGGGCAAGGCGAAAGGCACAGTGGTAGATATTGTGAGTGCTTTAGGATTGGAAGTCCTGCACTGTTAACCGGTTACTGGGACCGAAGCATCACCATAGCTTCATGCATGGTGGTAGAAGAACCAGATTTATTGGAGGGAACTACGCTTCATGCTAGTTGGACTCGTCATATTGGGAGTAAAGGAGGCCCCTAACTTGCCCAGCTGCTATCTCGAAATACATCCTCCTTGGATCAGCCTCCCTGGGACCTGCTTGAACATCTTACAAGTAAAGGTATGGAAAGACGCTGACCGTGTGAGACTGTGTTCTTTATCCGCACCCGACTTCACAAATCCCATAGACTTTGAGGGACCAGTCCCACCTGTAGGGGACCCGACATCTAGCTGCCTCACCATCCCCTCAGAGATCTACAGCAGCGCTGGTACTAATTACCAGAATACTACAGGTGGCGTCACGAACTGTACATAAATCAATCCCCTGTAAATATATCCCCAACATACGCCAGACCGCCAGGGCCACAGACCGAGCCACAGCTACCTGTGACAAACCCCATAGACTTCCATGGGCTCGGCTCTGAGTACCCCATTGCCCTGGTAACCCACAATTGTGGTGGCGGGTCGACACAAAAACTTGGCGTCACGAACAGGATGCGAAACTCGCAAAATTGCGAGCCCTGCGTGCCTATGGAATTGTTTTAGTGAAAAAGACTGTTTGCTATTTTTGGCGCTAAAATCCGCCATTTTGCCGCCATATTCGCGCCCTCAGGCGCTGGAGAAGAAGGTGGGCGTACCTGTAAAAGCGCGCTGTTGCCTGGCTCCGCCCCGGCTCTGACTCATCGGCAGGTCCTGCGACAGGAAGTGAACGCTCTGACATCAGAGCGCCTGCGACGAAGGTCCTGTCTCCACCGAAAAGGAATGAAGGAGATAGAGAGACGCTGGCGTGCCCTGAAACAGCGGCTGCTGAGGGACGCAGTGTTCTCTCCTACAAGCATAATGCCGTCTCCTGAATTCCCAAGTTCCCTGCTGAGGAAGGCTGAAGAGAAACCGGAGGCTGCCCCCAAAAGTACCGATCCTGATCCCACCGATGGAGCGGTGGAGGCAAAGGAGGTTGAGGAGGTACCGCCAGTTCCGGAACGCCCGCCCGGCCAGGAGGCCGCAGCAGATGATCAATCCCTGGTAGGGACACCGGCGGGGACCCAGCCGTCGATGATGGAGAGCGACTGGGAAGAGATGGAGCAGCGACAGCAGCAGGTTAGTGCGTCCTCAATTGAGCCATTGCGCACACCTGCTTCCTGCTCTGCATCACACCAGCATTGTGCGTCCTATTCCGCATCGCCCCCTGCGTACACCTCTGCATCGCAATCGGCGACCCAATCTACATCGCAAACTGCGGTTACAGCTGAATCGCCCCCTGCAACGCAAATTGAGACGCAGTCGGCGTCTCACGAGAAAGAGATACCCGTTGCGCCCCTGATGGTTCATACAAAGACTGTTGCGACCCAGACTCTGATCGCAGCACATGATCTGTTCGTCATGAGATCTAGGGATCATCGCATTGTTCCAGCCCCCGGGATGGAAAGTGTAACAGAAATTAATAAAGAGATGTGAAGAACGGTAGGACCCAGACAGGGTTTACCGCAGCTGAGAAGATGTATATAAGTTTTTATAAAAGTGAAAGTAGTTGTACCGTTAATATGAAAAATGTCTATTTGATACTTTGTGTATTTTTCTATGTTTAATGCAACGTTCAAGATATTCGTACCTCCCGGATGGGAAGAAGTTAATGTTTGTTGTTATGCATAAACAAAATTTTCTGTCTTCTTGTATTTCACAGCCGGGAGTGCTGTCTTTTACCATGGGGGAATGTGTAGCCCTGGTGTGTGAAGGCACACGCAGTACCCTGGAGGATGTGTGGAGAGATAGCAGTTTAATGCTAAATGAACATTCATTCCAACATGCACTTAGACACGCCCACAGGTTTATAAGCTTGTGACATCAGCAGGGAGTGTTCAGTCAGAGAGTGTCCTGTCTTCAGTCAGTTCAGTTTGTCTGAGGAGACAGTCAGTCAGCGAGAAGTCTGTGCAGGAGAGAGGAGTGAGCTGCAGATAATTCAGACGCCTGTCTAGAGGACGGTAGAGGTTCAGAGACGTGCTCCTGCCTAAAAGTATTACTGGTATTCTGCTAGCAAGCTCTGGAAGGAACTAAGAAGGAACTGACTGATATATATATCTGTGAAGTGAGGGATGCTTATGCTACCAGCACGGGCAAGGCGAAAGGCACAGTGGTAGATATTGTGAGTGCTTTAGGATTGGAAGTCCTGCACTGTTAACCGGTTACTGGGACCGAAGCATCACCATAGCTTCATGCATGGTGGTAGAAGAACCAGATTTATTGGAGGGAACTACGCTTCATGCTAGTTGGACTCGTCATATTGGGAGTAAAGGAGGCCCCTAACTTGCCCAGCTGCTATCTCGAAATACATCCTCCTTGGATCAGCCTCCCTGGGACCTGCTTGAACATCTTACAAGTAAAGGTATGGAAAGACGCTGACCGTGTGAGACTGTGTTCTTTATCCGCACCCGACTTCACAAATCCCATAGACTTTGAGGGACCAGTCCCACCTGTAGGGGACCCGACATCTAGCTGCCTCACCATCCCCTCAGAGATCTACAGCAGCGCTGGTACTAATTACCAGAATACTACAGGTGGCGTCACGAACTGTACATAAATCAATCCCCTGTAAATATATCCCCAACATACGCCAGACCGCCAGGGCCACAGACCGAGCCACAGCTACCTGTGACAAACCCCATAGACTTCCATGGGCTCGGCTCTGAGTACCCCATTGCCCTGGTAACCCACAATTGTGGTGGCGGGTCGACACACGGGCAAGACCAGGAAAGCTGTCCATGGATCTGGAGCTTGGTGTTGTAGAACCAGAAGCAGATATGACTACTGAAGACTGGGACACAAACAGACAGGAACAGTACAGAAAAGTACAGGCCTGCGTTGAAGATAGTCTCAATCGAGTAAGGGACAAACAAGAAGATCGCTACAACAAAAGTGCGTCAGCTGAACCTTTCGCACCTGGTCAAGTCGTTCTGAAAAGAAAGAGGAGGATACACAAACTCGACGATCAATGGGAAAGAGAGCCCTACATCATACAGAATTCAAGGTTTGACAACAAGAAAACGTGCATAATTAGCAAGGATGGAGGAAGAACGACTGCAACTGTATCCAGAGATCACCTAAAGTTGTGTCCGGATCCATTAAAGCTTCAAGAAGAAGAACCTGTTGTCAATCAGGAAGAGCGTGATGAAGCAGTCATACATACAGACTTAGGAGATTTCCCAGCGGATTGGCCCAGAATTGGAGATGCCGTAATCGTTCCCGTGCTTCAATTCTATCAACCTCAAGGAGAACCTCTACATCCAGTTGCACCAGTTGTTGCAGTAGAGTCAGTTCCAGAAGAACCTGCTTCAGCAGAACCCCAAGAAGCAGCACCCCAAGAAGCGGAATCCCAAGAAGTCGAATCTCAGGAAGAAGGATCCCCTGCAGAAGTCAAGCCAGTTCTCCCAGCTCACAGTATACTTGCCAGATCTCTAGAGAGGCTAAGGCAGTACTACAACCTACCTGCACGCAGGAATAACAGGGTAACTGACACCTCACCTACCACTACACCACGTAGGTCAGTACGCATAACAAGGGGGCAATTACCTGTTTGGTACAGAGAGTAGGACCTAACACATGTACATAATTATCAAGAACCACTGTATATGAATGTATATATTGTTGTTATAACATGCCTTTGTATACCGTTATTTATTAACCTATTTTTCCTTATAATATTGAAACAAGTGGAATGGACATTATTTTTGCTTGTTTTCTTTACCTCCTTTGAGCATCCTTTTTCCAAAAGAGACTGGGACTTTTATGGTTGCTCAATTCCTCATTGTACTAATGTATATAGTTGTTCATTTACCGTTATGCAACAGTTCAAGAGTGCCTTACCTCCTGTAAAGGAAGAGTTATTATACAATGTTTATTGTTCTTTGTTTTTGTATTTCAGCCCCGGAGTGCTGAGTTCTACTAGGGGGGAATATGGAGCCCAGCTGTGACTGGATCCATATCTTCCAGAAGGGTGCACTGAAAGAAGATACCACTAGAGGTCATTATTCACCTTCACACACGTTCATTTATCCCCAAAGACCACCAGAGGGAGCTGTGTAAGACATATAAAAAGAAGTTTCAGTTTAGTTTCAGTTTAGTTCAGCCAGCCACCTCAGAGAAGTCATTCTGCAGAAAGGGAAGTGCAGAGCTGAGGTTAGAGAGGCTGCAGAGCTATTCAGTTCCAAGTAAGTGGAGTCTAGTAGAGAGTGATACAGAGAAATCACTCCAGCCTAGTCAGAGCTGAATCTAGGAGTGTAGCTCAGTAGAAAGCGTGCCGACGCTTAGAGAGCGGCGAAGAGGCAGCCCACCAACTGCCAGTGTGTGATCGTGTGAGGGTCCAGGTAGGCCGAAGGCGAGTAAAAAGAGCAGCAACAGGGGTAGAAAAGCCTTTAGAGCTTACCTCAGCAAGTATTGACCGGACACCGGGGTCCGAGCCTATAGGGATCTCCACGACCCATTAGGAAAACACCGGAGTTCCTGGAGGACTACAAGTCCCAGGAGTACCACAGAGCTGATACGTAGCTGGATCAGGAGGACGGAGTCTAGCAGTGAACTGCAAATAGAGACTGTGTACTTCAAGAGGAGGTCCAATCACAAGATCAGCCAGGTGCAAGACGGAGACCAAGTTAGACCTAGCTACAAGCAGGTCAGGACTTTATCACATAAAGGCAAGGAACAGGAGGCCACACACCTACCAAGTGGAGTAATCTGGATGTGCATCCTTCACCCTACAGCGCTCCGGGAAGTGCCTGCAACATCTTCAGTAAAGGTACTAAAGTGACTTATGTGTGTGTCTCCCTTATTACTCCTGTCTGCCGGGTCCCAGTCTGTCCTGCACCCCTACACATCCATCTGCCCTGGAGGAATCAGCCTTACTTGTGGGAGGCTTAACATCTAGCTGCACAATATTAACCCTCCAGTGGATCTGCATAGCAGCGCTGGTCATCCTGACCAGATACCACAAGTGGCGTCACAAATCCACATATCATCATTCAAGTCACCTGTAAATATCCCCCATTACAGTGAGCGCCCAGGGCACGGACCGAGCTGTGCTACCCGTGACATTCCCCATAGACATCAACGGGCTCGGTGCCGAGTACCCCAAAGCTCTGGCTGTGCGACTCACTAAAGCGGGCCCTTAGCAGCTCTGTTGCAGTTTAACGCTATTGACGTGCGGGCCCGCACCCGCACTTCAATAGTTAACAGCCGCCAGCCAATCGGAGGCTGAATGCTAGACATGGGGCAGAATGCTGGACATGGGGGCAGACTGTGAGACATGGGGCAGAATGCTGGACATGGGGCAGAATGCTGGACATGGGGCAGACTGTGAGACACGGGGCAGAATGCTGGACATGGGGCAGACTGTGAGTTACGGGGACAGAATGCTGGCCAAGGGGACAGAATGCTGGACACGGGGGGGCAGAATGCGGACATGGGGGCAGAATGCTGGACACGGGCGGGGCAGAATGCTGGACACGGGGGGGCAGAATGCTGGACATGGGGCAGAATGCTGGACATGGGGGCGGACTGTGAGACATGGGGCAGAATGCTGGACATGGGGCAGAATGCTGGACATGGGGGCAGAATGCTGGACATGGGGCAGAATGCTTGACATGGGGGCAGACTGTGAGACACGGGGCAGAATGCTGGACATGGGGCAGACTGTGAGTTACGAGGACAAAATGCTGGCCAAGGGGGAC
This sequence comes from Oophaga sylvatica, assembly GCA_033576555.1. Taxonomy (NCBI): domain Eukaryota; kingdom Metazoa; phylum Chordata; class Amphibia; order Anura; family Dendrobatidae; genus Oophaga; species Oophaga sylvatica. The sequence continues at coordinate 584,520,387 of JARQOD010000003.1, forward strand.
AGAATGCTTGACACGGGGGGGCAGAATGCTGGACATGGGGGGCAGAATGCTGGACATGGGGCAGAATGCGAGACACGGGTCAGAATGGAGATACGGGCATGATTGGAGACAGGGGGCAGGAGAAAAGACATGGGGGCATGACTGGAGACACTGGGGGCATGACTGGAGACACTGGGGGCGTGACTGGAGACACTGGGGCAGGATTGGAGACAGATGGGGCAGGATTGGAGACACGGGGCAAGATTGCAGACATGGGGCAGGATTGGAGACACGGGGCAGGATGAAAGACATGGGGCATAATTGGAGACACTGGGGCAGGATTGGAGACAGATGGGGCAGGGTTGGAGACAGATTGTGCAGGATCATGGGGCAGGATGGATACGATGGAGACAGATGGGGAGATCATATGGGGCAGAATGGATACTCATGAGGGCAAGATGGGAGAACATATGGCTGAAGACATTAATGAGACACATGGGGGCCAGGATGGGGGATATTATTACCATAGGGGCTAATTAAGGGATATTATTACTGCAGTGATGTATTTATTTTATTTTTTGAGGATACTGTTTTAAATGGGGGGCGGTACTGTTACTGTGTAGAGTGATACTATGTCGCTTTTTTTCTTCATGTGATGTAATGTAGAAATTGGGAAAAATTAAGTAATGTGTTCTGCAAGTGGAGCTCTAGATAACTGTGTTATTTCCTGCAGAGACGAGCCGTGGCTGGAAGAAGTGATGGCGGTCTGTGCTGGATGAAAGATGAAAAGCAAAGATGAAGGACTTCACCTAGAAACGTCACTGGTGAGTCAGTGTTACCTGTACACTGACACTATACACTGTATACTATATACAGAAGTCCTGTGTATAATGTCACCAGTGATCACTGTATTACCTGTACACAGACACTGCATGCTAAATACAGATCTCCTGTGTATAATGGCACTTATGGTGATAGTATTGTTTTTTTTTATTACTGATCAGAATTGTAGTATTCAGTCGATATGTGGTGGTAATACCGTATGTGGTCTGGACATGGTGTTGCGGTATTTGTCCCTTGTATGTACTATTTGGTCACTTTGTGGTGGAAATATGTGGTCTGGTCATGGTGCGGTGGTATTTGTTCCTTGTATGTGATATTATTCGGTCACTGTGGTGGTAATATGTGGTCTGGACATGGTGTGGTGGTACTTGATCCTTGTATGTGATATTATTGGTCATTTTAAAAATTGAAAAATAAATATATACCTAAATTGTATTGGATATTTTAACAAATATTTAATAGGTTACAGTAGAGTAGGGCCCGGCCAAAAGAGTCTACCGTGTTGTGGTGGCGGCTTAAAAAATCTTTTGGCCAAAACAAAAGCTCCTGGCTATATGTGTGATCTGGTTATGGGAACAGTTAATGTGTGATAGGTGAGAAGTGGAGTTTTTCCAAGAGAGAGAGGTGTGACTGTGGACAGTTCGAGGGGTGGAGGCGCCTGGAATAATCTGTTTCAGGTTTATGATGACCCCGTCGCATGACCCCATCACATGACCCTGTCACATGACCGGGGGGCCCACAGAGTCTGAACAGCCCGGGGCCCTGGCTACCCTTAATCCACCCCTGTTAATAACTAATGCTATTGAGTAATTTTGGTACTAAACAAAATTACAGAAAATGATGTTACCTACCTTAAGTTCATGATTCAGTTATGACTGTATTCCTATATTGTTTATTTAATTTGATTTGATTTAATAAACATGATTTACACAAATACGCCCCATAGGCTTCACTCTACAGGCAAAATTAAGCCTACCAAGGAGAGATTGAATTTCTCTCAAAGTGAGCTTTTTTAACACGTAAAGCCCTATCAACTTCCGCACTTAAAGCCGAAACTTTCTCTTCTGGTAGTCGAATTTCCCAGTTTTCGGAATCAATAGCTATACCAAAAAAACAAATACAGGAGGCTGGAACCTCGATTTTTTTTAGGAGACAATGGACCTCCGAAAAGCTTTGCAACCAATTCCATGTTACATAATGTGGATTCACACAATGGGGAATCATTGCTACCAAAACACAAAAAATCCTACAAATAATGAATGATAGGTGCCCCACTAGACACATGTCTGACCATCCATTCCAAAACACTACTGAAAGCGTCAAACAACGAACAAGATTGGAAACAACTCATGGGTAAACACAGCGTCACAAAATAAGCCCCATCCCAAAAACAACCAAGTAACCGAACAGGATGAACTGGCGGTAATCTGAAAGCCAACTTTATGTACATTTTTGCCATCAGCGCCCCTTTTCCAAATTTTCTAACCCAACGGGCTGGCTCAAGGGATATTAGAGGTGGTGAATTAAACTAAACTTGTTGGATTCTTTTTTGGGTACAATCCCTAAGGGGGAAACTACCAAATCAGGAAATTGCACACTTTCAAAAGGCCCAGCCATCCAACCAATTGCTACTTCCTTCGCCAGACTATCTGAAATTACGGTAGGATGCTGATATGCAAACTGCAAATTTTTCCCGTTCAAACCTGATAACAACTCCACTTTCACTATATCCGGGAACCTATTTATGAAGGGAAGCATCTTGGGTATCCTCACTGTAGTCACTCCCTTGGGAATTAGGGAGAAGAGCCTTTCCTTTTGACTTTCTAAAACACCGTCCTGCCTCGTGCAAAGACCCCCTACAATAGGAACAGATGTGCCAGATGTGCTTAAATTTACTGCTGGATCCGAATTTACATTGGCTTTCATTAAACTGCCCAACACAAACCCAGCTTCTGCCCCCCCGACTGTCCTGATTGACAGCCAGTCTAATAGCCTTTCGTTGACAAAACTGTTCGTCATATCTCAGCCATATTTGACCCCCGTAACCTCTATATGCCTCATCTATAGAATTGAGGTAACAAAACAGGCCAGAACAGTTCTCGGGTGCCTTCACCCCATCACACTTACTAAAATTGCAAATGCTTGCATCCAGTTCGTAAAAGGTGCCATCTACGAGGCAGAAGGGAAAAGATTTTTATGTATTTGTCCTTCCGAATTTTCCCTTCACCCCTTTTTTTAGGTGGGCCTCCAATGGGTCTTGACTGAAACCGACACGGGTGTTGATCCCTGAGACACCAAGTCCAAACTACTGTTAACCCAACTAGTCATGCCCACCCCCAGCTTGACCGACGCTGACAATTGAGTTGGAGGCCGACTAACGCCTTCTTACCTCGCCAAGCAGTCTTTTATATTCGACAAAACATCCCTTACAGGCTCCGAATCCATATTAGGGCCCATATTAAAGTTACCTAGTACCCCCTGTAAGCTATTATGCATTACGTCCTGAACCCGTTACCCTTTGTGACGGAGAAAAAAACCTAGGTGATGCCACAACACAACCTGTCCCCAACACTGTGCCTATCACCCTCGTACTCTGACTACTTGCTATACCTTGTGACATTAGAATAGGTGGACATGGACAGGATATAGAGTTATACTCACCAGGCCGCATGGGAGCTGTGATCCAACGGGCCAGAAATCCAGCATCCAGACACCTGTCCAGGTCTTCGGTGCTTGAAATCCTTGCAAATTAGTCCTCCGTAGGTGACAGGTGGATGATATGTCACCCACAGGTGACGACAGGGGCACGGAGGGAAAACCCTGCGGTCTAGAGAAATCAGGAAGGCCTTGAGAGAATGGCCCTGGCGCAGGAAATAGACCGACAGGCTGGGCTGCAGCGGGAGACACCTGTATCCCTGCCTGCCGTCCAATATAGATAAGGGGGGCAGCGCCGCAGGTCCTCACTGCATGTGGAGGGGTTCCTGTGCCGCAAGTCCTCATCGTCCCAAGAGGGGATTCTAAGCTGAAGGTCTATCACTGAAAAGCAAAAAATGGACTTCAAAATCCTCCAAAAATTCAAAAAAACAGCAGAAAAAGGCGGGGATGTTTACCTGCCCAGGCCTCAAAACAATTGCACTAACAGGATGCAGTGGACCCACTTAACACAGGTGCAAGAATGCCGATGAGGCAACAGTCTATGTTAGTGTCCAGTAGAAACCCCAAACTTTACCGTTCGGGTTTGCTCATCCCAATTTATCACAGGTCCGAAAAGTCACAACAAACAAGCAAGAACCTCCACAGAAAACGTTAGTAGATTGCCCTTTAGCACCACTAGGTGGCAGCACAAATTAAAATGTTATGCTTCTTAGAATAAGATAAACTGGCGCTACTCATTAGAAGTGACAGGCAATTTTCCTATGAGGCCACCCCACCCTCACATGGTGTTTTTACGGCATTTTATTCCCCAAAAAATCATGCAAAACTTCCTTCAGTATGGTTTGCAGCTTTCTGTTATTTTCCTGTGGTTTTTAATGTTTTTTTCTTTTACAGTTTTTTTTTAATTTCACATGGATTTTAATGGCAAAAAAAAAGTTTTTTCACAAAGTAAAAAAACACCACATCTGGGAATGACATGATTTGGAATGACAAAAGTACAACAAAAACACACACAGATACTACATCAGGCCACAAAAAACACACGTAAAATCACCTGCGTGTGACAGCAGCCTGAGGACTATTTCTTTTATGTAAAACAATAGAGACTGAAATACTTAAAGTTTTTGCTTTTTTTTTTCTCTCACTTTCTTCCAAGAAACAAAACTTTTTTATTTTTCCTTCCACACAGCCATATGAACACTTGTGTTTTTTGCAGGACAAGTTGTATATTTTGAATTATACCGTTCATTATACCATATAATGCACTGAAAAATGTGAAAAAGTTCCAAAAATAGTGAAATAGTAAAAAAAACAACAACACAATTCTGCCATTATTTTTGAGTAAAATTTATAATGCTCACATTCCTTCCAACTTTTAAAAACAAAATAAGGACACACAGCTGCACACACGGTATGCTACTACAGTACATTCCATCTCACATAATGTGATGCCCCCATAGTGTGTACACATCCATACACACAACTCTGCTACATGAATATACACATTCAGCTTTACTACATCAACACAAATACAACTGCACATACGGTATGCTACTACAGTACATTCCATCTCACATAGTATGAGACCGGCCCCTATAGTGTGTACACATCCATACACACACAATATGAATACGCACATTCAGCTTTACTACATCAACACACACACAGCTTTGCTACATCAATACACACACCATCAAAAACATGTTATCTAAGTACAGTATATTATTTTCTGCAGGGTATTTAATCATTATGTTTCTGTCTCTAGTTTTTTTCTGATCAATGGCCTGTATGAACGTGCGCTTTCACGCTACATGCACACCTTTTTATATCCCAATCAATACACACATGCAGCTTTACTACATTAATATATTCTTTATGAACCCTGTACCTAAATCCTAAGTATGTAAACCGAGGTTAAAGAGTGATATAGACAAAATCCTTATAGGTGTGTTAAGAACCTTATTTTATTGAGATATATTTAAAATATCACATAAATATATAAAAAAAAAGATAACTAAAAGAGAAAGGGACAAATAATAATCCAAGCATTTATTGAATACTGCTGCTTACATCAATGGCCTAAGTATACAGTATATGTCAATTCACACAGTAGGACTGCTTATAATAAAGTGCAGACTGCAAAATACAGTGAGGACATTGGTGCACCAGAATAAAATAATACTTAGTCAATAGTTAGATATGATGGTATAATGCCTAAGATAAGGTAACTTCAGTGATCAGCCATTTTCTGAGACCTGTAACTTTTTTTAATTTCCTGTGGATTGAGTTGTGTGATGGCTGTTTTTTTTGTGGAGTGAGATGTAGTTTTTATTGGTACATATGACACTTTGGTAATTTTCTACTTCATTCCTCTGGGGACGCGCTACAACATTTTTCTTTCTCTTTATGACATTTACAATATGGTTTAATTCATTTAACCCCTTCACCCCCAAGGGTGGTTTGCACGTTAATGACTGGGCCAATTTTTACAATTCTGACCACTGTCTCTTTATGAGGTTATAACTCTGGAACGCTCCAACGGATCTTCACGATTCTGAGATTGTTTTCTCGTGACATATTGTACTTCATGATAGTGGTAAAATTTCTTCAATATAACTTGCGTATATTTTTGAATAAAAAAGGAAATATGGCAAAAATTTAGAAAATTTTGCAATTTTTAAACTTTAAATTTTTATTCCCTTAAAACAGAGAAATATGTCACACAAAATAGTTAATAAATAACATTTCCCACATGTCTACTTTACATCAGCACAATTTTAAAAGTTGACCAGCGATTTCTCATTTTTACAACAAAATTTACAAAGCCATTTTGTTAGGGACCACCTCACATTTGAAGTCACTTTGAGGGGTCTATATGGCAGAAAATGCCCAAAAGTGACACCATTCTTAAATCTTCACCCCTCGAGGTACTCAAAACCACATTCAAGAAGTTTATTAACCTTCAGGTGCTTCAAAAGGAGCTGAAGCAACATGGAAGGAAAAAATGAACATGTAACTTTTTAGTCACAAAAATTATCTTTTACAAACATTTTTTTATTTTCACAAGGGTAAAAAGAGAAATGGACAGATAAAGTTATTGTGCAATTTGTCCTGAGTACGCAAATACCCCATATGTGGGGGAAAACCACTGTTTGGGTACACGGCAGAGCTCATAAGGGAAGGAGCGCTGTTATGATTAGGTAACTGAGGAGAAATGGCAAAAAATAGCAAAAGCGGTAATACACCAGAGAGGCTGGAACCTATTGGATTGCAGTAACCTGAACTAACCACACAACTAGAGGTAGCCGTGGAGCGTTCCTACGTTGATCCTAGACGCCTCGTCACAGCCTGAGAGATAACTACACCTAAAGGCAGAAAGATGAAAGCTATCTGCCCCGGAGCAGGTCCCCAAAGAAAATAGGAAGCCCTCAAACATGTAATGGCGGTTAGACAAGAAGAAGCTCGGACACAGACAGAAAATAGAATGAGCAAACGCTGGGGCCCAATCTGTCTAGACAGAAAAGTACAGGAAAGAATTCTGACTGCAATCCAACAAAAACCCTAACAAAAATACCAACACGTCTGATTGCAAAAAACCTGAGATCACTCGACCTCTTCCACCTAAATCAGATCTCTGGTGTAACAAAATGCTATTCAACAAATTAAAAGTAACAAAAGAGCAAAGCAAAAGTGCAGACACAAATAGAGCACAATTGCAGCCCCAAAAGGGGACAGGCTGCAGTCCACTGCAGGCAGCAAACCAGCAGAGAAAATCAAACAGAGAAAAAAAACCAGCAAACACTTATCTGAAGGAGAGCAGGAAACTAGCAGTGCTTCAAGCAAGACCAGAAGAACAATTGATAACCGGCAAGGCTGCTGGGAAATCAGGCAACTTATATCCTACCATTAAGCGCTAGCTGAAGGCCATTCATTAATCAGTTCATTACCCTCAGCAACCACCGGAGGGAGCCCCAGCTCAGAAGCCGCCTCTAGCATATTCACAACAGTACCCCCCCTTGAGGAGGGTTCACCGAACCCTCACCTGCGCAACCAGGCCGATCAGGAAGAGCTCGATGATAGGCACGGATAAGTCTCCCAGCTTGGATGTCCGAAGCAAACACCCAAGAATTGTCCTCCTGACCATAACCTCTCCACTTACCAAATACTGGAGTTTCCATCTAGCAAAACGAGAATCCAATATCTTCTCAACCACATACTCCAAATTGCCCTCAACCAAAACAGGGTCGGGAGGTGCAGCCATAGGAACCACTGGCTCGACAAACCTCTTCAATAAGGATTTGTGGAACACGTTATGGATCTTAAATGTCCCTGGAAGAAGCAAACGGAAGGAAACCGGATTAATAATTTCCATGATCTTATAAGGTCCAATGAACCTTGGCTTAAATTTAGGAGATGCAACCTTCATAGGGATATTCCTTGAGGACAACCAAACCAAGTCCCCCACTTTAAAACGAGGACTATCAGTCCTATGCAGGTTGGCAAACCGCTAGGCTTTCTCCTGAGAGAGAGACAACCTCTCCACCACCTGGTCCCAAATCTGCTGCATACGCTGCACAATGGAGTCAACCCCCGGACAGACAGAAGCCTCCGCCTGTCCTGAAGAAAATCGAGGGTGAAACCCGGAATTGCAGAAAAATGGAGATATCAAGGTGGCTGGCTAGCTCTTTTTTAGTGCAACTCAGCCAAAGGTAAATAAGAGACCAAGACATCTTTATCACCAGACGAAAAAAATCCCCCAAATAAGTCTGACAAGGCACAGGTTGTTCTCTCGGTTGTCCATTGTCCTGAGGGACAATGCAGAAAGAAAAAGACAACTGAGAGAACTAACTTAGAGCAAATGTGCACCAAAACATCTGGAAACACTATGCACAGATTACTGAATACAGTGAACGGTCATTCTTTGAGAGACAGGAAGGTCAAAATAAAATCCATAGAAATATGGGTCCATGGCCTCTTGGGTACAGGTAATGGCATTAACAAACCACTAGAACGAGAGCAAGGCTTGGAACGAGAGCAAGTCCCACAGGACTGCACAAAGTCCCTGACATCACGAGACAAAGTAGGCCACCAAAAGGAGCGACTCACCAAGTCTCTGCTACCAAAATCCCGGATAACCAGCAACGCGGAACAATGAATCTCAGACATCACACTCTTTTTCCACTGGTCTGGAACAAACAACTTCCAACAGGGCAGCGCTCAGTTTATCCTCCTGACACCCTTCCAGAGCCAGTCTCAAATTGGGCGAAATGGCGGAAAGAACCACACCCTCTTTCAAAATAACAGCAGGATCAGATAACTCAGGAGAATCTGCAAAGAAACTCCTCGAGAGGGCATCCGCCTTGACATTCTTAGTGCAGGAAGAAAAGAAACCACAATTAAAACGTGTGAAAAACAAGCCCACCTGGCCTGTCTAGGATTAAGTCGCTTGGCTGATTCGAGATAAACCAGGTTCGTATGGTCTGTGAGGACCACCACCTGATGTTTGGCTCCTTCCAGCCAATGTCTCCACTCTTCAAAGGCCCACTTCATGGCCAATTACTCCCGATTACCCACGTCATAATTACGTTCAGTTGGAGAAAATTTTCGAGAGAAAAAGGCACAAGAGTTACTCTTAGAGGTTTCTGGATCCCTTTGGGACAAAACGGCACCTGCCCCAATCTCAGAGGCATGAACCTCCACCTGAAACGGCAGAGAAACATCAGCTGCCGTAGAACAGGAGCAGAAATCAATCTCTGCTTAAGTTCCTGAAATGCAGAAACTGCCTCAGGAGGCCAATTCACACATCAGAACCCTTTTGGTCACATCAGTCAATGGTTTAACAATACCAGAGAAATTACCAATAAATTTACATAAAAATTGCAAAACCCAAAAATCTCTGAAGAGCCTTCAATGAAGTAGGTTGAACCCAATCACAGATGGCCTGAACCTTGACCGGTCCATTTCAATAATAGACGGAGACAAAATAAATACCAGAAATGAGATCTTCGTACGCCAAAAGACACTTTGATCCCTTCACATACAGTGCATTCTCTCTCAAAATCTGGAACACAGTCCGAACATGTTTTACATGAGAGTCCCAGTCATTGGAAAAAATCAAGATATCATCCAAATAAACAATCAGAAATTTATCCACAAAATCCCTGAAAATATCATTCATGAAGGATTGGAAGAGGAAGGGACATTAGTAAGCCCAAAAGGCATCGCTAGGTACTCAAAATGCCCCTCTGGGATATTAAACCCGTCTTCATTCATCCCGTGCTTAATGCGAATAAGGTTATACGCCCACCTGAGGTCAAGCTTGGTAAACCAACTAGCACTTTTCACTCTGGAAAATAGGTCAGAAATCAAAGGTAACGGATATTGATATTTAACAGTGATCTTATTCAGGAGGCGATCAATACACGGCCTCAATGAACCATCCTTTTTGGCCACAAAGAAAAAAACGGCGCCCAAGGGTGAAGAGGATGGTCTGATATGACCCTTCTCCAATGACTCCTTGATATAAGATCGCATAGCAACGTGCTCAGGTACAGATAAATTAAAAAGGCGACCTTTAGGAAATTTACCACCAGGCACTAATTCAATAGCGCAATCGTAGCTCCTGTGAGGGGGCAATAATGCAGATTTACTTTCACTAAACACATCAGAAAAATCAGTCAAAAAGTCAGGGACATCCTGAGACTGGGGAGAGGCAGAAAAAACAGGAGTGTCAGTATTAACACATTGGCAGCCCCAACTGGTCACAGACACAGATTTCCAATCCAAAACAGGATTATGAGACTGTAATCAAGGGAAACCTAGTACAATAATGTCATGCAGATTATGCAGCACCAGAAATTTGCAACTCTCCTGATGATCTGGTTCAACCCTCATTATCACCTGAGTAGAGAACTGGGGTTTATTCTCCGCCAAAGGAGTAGAATCAATGCCCAGTAGGGGAATAGACTTCTGCAGGGGTATCATGGGAAACCCACAACGTTTGGCAAAGTCAAAATCCATCAGGTTAATAGCTGCTCCTGAATCAACAAAAGCCTGAGCAGAAAATGTGGACAGGGAGCAAATCAGGGTAACAGTCAACAGAAATTTAGTCTGAACACTACCCAAGACAACTGAGCGTGCAAAACGTCTTCCCCGCTTAGGGCAGACAGAGATAGCATGGGAAGCGTCACCACAGTGGAAACATAACCCATTGCGCTTACGAAACTCATGACGCTGAGTCCCAGAAGTCACTCCATCACACTGCATGGGCTCAGGAGCTGACTCACAAGGCAACACTATCTCACGCATACCTCTGCGCTCCCGCAAACGTCTGTCAATTTGAATAGCCAAAGACATAGAATCATTGAGACCAGAGGGAACAGGGAATCCCACCATAACGTCCTTTACTTTTTCTGACAGACCCTTTCGAAAAAGGGCTGCCAAAGCATCATCATTCCATTTGGTCAGGACTGCCCACTTTCGAAATTTCTGACAGTACAACTCAGCGTCTTCAAGACCCTGATTTAATGCCAACAAGGTTTTTTCAGCTTGATCAGTGACATTAAGTTCATCGTACAATAACCCCAGAGCCTGAAAAAATACATCAATATCATTCAAAACAGGATCCCCAGGTGTCAGGGAAAAAGCCCAATCCTGAGGGTCGAAGCGCAGCAGGGAGATGACAATTTGAACCTGCTGTGCAGCGTTCCCTGAGGACTTAGGCCTTAAGGCAAAAAACAACTTACAGTTATTTTTGAAATTCAGAAATTTAGATCGATCCCCCAAAAACAAATCTGGCATGGGGATCCTAGGTTCCACAACTGGCAACCCAGCAAGATAGGTAGCAATACTCCGAACCTCAGTGGCAAGCTGATCCACACGGCTAGACAACTGTGCAAGCTCCATTGAGAGAAAAAAAGCACCCAGAGAGAAAGAGGGAAAAAATGCAACAAACAGAAAAAAAAAATTTCTGACAACTCCCTTTTTTCTTTTCCTTTTTTACTATTTTTCCCTTCTGTTGAGTACCATATAATTTTCAGTTTCGGGCCGGTTATACTGTTATGATTCGGTAACTGAGGAGAAATGGCAAAAAATAGCAAAAGCGGTAATACACCAGAGAGGCTGGAACCTATTGGATTGCAGTAACCTGAACTAACCACACAACTAGAGGTAGCCGTGGAGCGTTCCTACGTTGATCCTAGACGCCTCGTCACAGCCTGAGAGATAACTACACCTAAAGGCAGAAAGATAAAAGCTATCTGCCCCAGAGCAGATCCCCAAAGAAAATAGGAAGCCCCCAAACATGTAATGGCGGTTAGACAAGAAGAAAGCTCGGACACAGACAGAAAATAGAATGAGCAAACGCTGGGGCCCAATCTGTCTAGACAGAAAAGTACAGGAAAGAATTCTGACTGCAATCCAACAAAAACCCTAACAAAAATACCAACACGTCTGATTGCAAAAAACCTGAGATCACTCGACCTCTTCCACCTTAATCAGATCTCTGGTGTAACAAAATGCTATTCAGCAAATTAAAAGTAACAAAAGAGCAAAGCAAAAGTGCAGACACAAATGGAGCACAATTGCAGCGCCAGACCCCCAAAAGGGGACAGGCTGCAGTCCACTGCAGGCAGCAAACCAGCAGAGAAAATCAAACAGAGAAAAAAAACCAGCAAACACTTATCTGAAGGAGAGCAGGAAACTAGCAGTGCTTCAAGCAAGACCAGAAGAACAATTGATAACTGGCAAGGCTGCTGGGAAATCAGGCAACTTATATCCTACCATTAAGCGCTAGCTGAAGGCCATTCATTAATCAGTTCATTACCCTCAGCAACCACCGGAGGGAGCCCCAGCTCAGAAGCCGCCTCTAGCATATTCACAACAGAGTGCCGTTTGACTTTTTCAAACCAAAATTGGCTGGAATTGAGATTGGACGCCATGTTGCATTTGTAGAGCCCCTGATGCACCTAAACAGTGGAAACCCCCCACAAGTGACACCATTTTGGAAACTAGACCCCCTATGGAACTTATCTAGATCTGTTGTGAGCACTTTGAACCCCCAAATGTTTCACAAAAGTTTATAATGCTTGGGTGCGAAAAAAAAAAATTCCACAAAAATTATTTTTTAGTCCCCAATTTTTGATTTTTCCCAAGGAAATTGGACCCCAAAAAGTTGTTGTCCAATTTGTCCTGAGTACACTAATACCCTATATGTGGGAGGGGGCAAAACTGTTTGGGCGCACGGCAGGGCTTGGAAAGGAAGTAACATTTTGGACTGCAGACGTTGATGGGTGTCATGTTCCGTTTGCAGAGCCCCAGATGTGGCTAAACAGTGGAAACCCCACACAAGTGACCCCATTTTGGAAACTAGACCACCTTGGAACTTATCTAGATCTATGGTGAGCACTTTGAACCCCCAAGTGCTTCACACAAGTTTATAATGCCCAGGCATGAAAATAAAAAATCCTATTTTTTTCCCACAAAAATGATCTTTTAGTCACTATTTTTTTATTTTCCCAAGGGTAATAGGAGAAATTGGACCGCAAAAGTTGTTGTCCAATATGTCCTGAGTACGCTGATAACCCATATGTGGGGGAACCACTGTTTGGGTGCACAGCAGAGCTCGGAATGGAAGGAGCGCCATTTGACTTTTTCCAACCAAAATTGGCTGGAATTGAGATTGGACGCCATGTTGCATTTGGAGTGCCCCAGATGTGCCTAAACAGTGGAAACCCCACACAAGTTACCCCATTTTGGAAACTAGACCCTCTAAGGAACTTATCTAGATCTGTGCTGAGCAATTTGAACCCCCAAGTGCTTCACACAAGTTTATAACGTAGAGCCGTAAATTAAAAAATCATATTTTTTCCACAAAAATGATCTTTTCACCCCAATTTTTATTTTCCCAAGAGTAACAAGACCCCAAAAGTTATTGTGCAATTTGTCCTGAGTACACTGATACCCCATATGTGGGGGTAAACCACTGTTTGGGTGCATGGCAGAGCTCAGAAGGGAAGGAGCATTTGAAGAGCCCCTGATGTGCCTAAACAATGGAAACCCCCCAACAAATGACACCTTTTTGGAAACTAGACCCCTCAAGGAACTTATCTAGATGTGTGGTGAGAATGTTGAACCCCCAGGTGTTTCACTAAAGTTTATAACGCGCAAGCATGAAAATAAAAAAATCATATTTTTTCCACAAACATGATCTTTTAGTCCCCAATTTTTTATTTTCCCAAGGGTAACAGGAGAAATTGGACCCCAAAAGTTGTTTTCCAATTTGTCCAGAGTACGCTGATACCCCATATGTGGGAGAAAACTACTGTATGGGCACACGTCAGGGCTCGGAAGGGAAGTAGTGACGTTTTGAATTGCAGACTTTGATGGAATGGTCTGTGGGCGTCATGTCGCGTTTGGAGAGCCCCTGATGTGTCTAAACAGTGGAAACCCCCACAAGTAACCCCATTTTGGAAAATAGACCCCCCCCAAAGGAACTTATCTAGATGTGTGGTGAGCGCTATGAACCCCCAAGTGCTTCACAGAAGTTTATAACATACAGTCGTAAAAACAAAAAAATCTTTTTTTTTTTTACAAAAATGATTTTTTTCGCCCCTAATATTTTATTTTCACAAGGGTAACAGGAGATATTGGACCCCAAAAGTTGTTGTCCAATTTGTCCTGAGTACGCTGATACCCTATATGTGGGAGAAAACTACTGTATGGGCACACGTCGGGGCTCGGAAGGGAAGTAGTAACGTTTTGGATTGCAGACTTTGATAGAATGGTCTGCGGGCGTCATGTCGCATTTGGAGAGCCCTTGATGTGCCTAAACATTGGAAATTCCCCACAAGTGACCCCATTTTGGAAACTAGACCACCCAAGGAACTTATCTAGATGTGTGGGGAGAACTTTGAACCCCCAAGTGCTTCACAGAAGTTTATAACGTAGAGCCATAAAAATAAAAAATCATAATTTTTTTCCACAAAAATGATATTTTTCTCCCCCAATTTTTTATTTTCCCAAGGTAACAGAAGAAATTGGACCCCAAGAGATATTGTGCAATTTGTCCTGAGTACGCTGATACCTACTGTTTGGGCGCATAGCAGAGCTCAGAAGGGAAGGAGCACTGTTTGACTTTTTCAACGCAGAATAGGCTGGAATTGAGATCAGACGCCATGTCACATTTAGAGATCCCCTGATGTGCCTAAACAGTGGAAACCCCCCAATTCTAACTCCAAACCTAACCCCAACACACCCCTAACCCTAGTCCCAACCCTAACCATAACCCTAACCACAAATCTAACCCTGACACACTCCTAACCCTAATCCCAACCCTAACCCTATTTCTAACTTTAGCCCCAACCCTAACCATAACTTTAGCCCCCAACCCTAACCCTAACCCTTCCTCTAATGGGAAAATGGAAATAAATACATTTTTTAATTTTAGTATTTTTCCCTAACTAAGGGGGTGATAAACGGGGTTTGATTTACTATTTATAGCGGGTTTTTATGTTTGACAGCTGTCACACGCTAAAAGACGCTTTTTATTGCAAAAGATAGTTTTTGCATCATCACATTTTGAGAGCTATAATTTTTGCATATTTTGGCCCACAGAGTCAGATGAGGTCTTATTTTTTGCGGGACGAGTTGACATTTTTATTGGTACCACTTTTGGGCACGTGACATTTTTTGATCGCTTTTTATTACGATTTTTGGGTCGCTTTTTATTACGATTTTTGGGAGGCAGAATGAACAAAATCAGCAATTCATGAATTTCTTTTGGGGGGGCATTTATACCTTTCCACGTGTGGTAAAATTGATAAAGCTGTTTCATTCTTCGGGATAGTAGGATTACAGCGATACCTCACTTATATCATTTTTTTATGTTTTGGCCGCTATTACACAATAAAACAATTTTATATAAAAAATAATTATTTTTGCATCGCTTTATTTTGGGAGCTATAACTTTTTTATTTTTTACGCTGATGATGCTGTATAGCGGCTTGTTTTTTGCGGGACAAGATGACGTTTTCAGCGGTACCATGTTTATTTATATCCGTTTTTGATCGCGTGTTATTCCACTTTTTGTTCGGCTGTATGATGATAAATCTTTGTTTTTTGCTTTGTTTTTTTTTTTTAAGAGGTTCACTAAAGGGGTTAACTAGTGGGACAGTTTTATAGGGCGGGTTGTTACGGACACGGAGATACCAAATATGTATACTTTTATTGTGTTTTTTTTTATTTACATAAAGAAATGAATTTATTGGGGAATATATTCTTTTTCTTTATTTGCAGATTTTTTTAAAATTATTTTTACAGATGTTTATTTTTTTTTTTTTTTTACATTTTACTTTGTCCCAGGGTGGGACATCACTGTAATGTCAGATCACTGGTCTAACACTGTGCACAGCACTCTGTCAGACCAGCGATCTCACAGGCACTGCTGCAGGCTTTCTCAGCGCCTGCTCTCAGCAGGCACTGAGGAAGCCGCCTACCTGCAAGACCCGGAAGGACCCCGCAGCCATATTGGATCCGGGGTCCTGCAGGGAGGAGGCCCTCGGAACAGCGCAATCACATTGCACTGTTCTGTGGGCCTCAGGGAAGCACACAGGGATCCCCCTCCCTGCGCTATGCTTCCCTGTGCCCCCGGTACACTGTGATCATGTTTAATGGGCATGGATGGGGTCATGTATTGCGAGATTTTGGCCAACAACCTCCTGAACTCAGTAAGAGCATTGAATATGGGTCGTGGCTGGGTCTTCCAGTATGACAATGACCCAAAACACACAGCCAGGGAAACTAAGGAGTCGCTCCGTAAGAAGCATTTCAAGGTCCTGGAGTGGCCTAGCCAGTCTCCAGAACTGAACCCAATAGAAAATCTTTGGAAGGAGCTGACACTCAATGTTGCCCAGCAACAACCCCAAAACCTGAAAGATCTGGAGAAGATCTGTGTGGAGGAGTGGGCCAAAATCCCTGCTGCAGTGTGTGCAAAATTGGTCAAGAACTACAGGAAACGTCTGATATTTGTAATTGCAAACAAATATTAAGTTCTGTTTCTATTGTATCAAATACTTATTTCATGCATTAAAAATGCAATATAATTAAATGTAATTTTGGGGTTTTTATTTTTAGATTCTGTCTCTCACAGTTGAACTGTTCCTATGGTAAAAATTACAGACCTCTCCATTCTTTGTACATGGGGAAAATAAGTATGCAAGTTTTCCCAAATACAATTTTGTCCCTGGTGTCCTTGGACAGCTCTTTGGTCTTGGCCATGGTGGAGAGGTTGAAGTGTGATTGATTAAGTGTGTGAACAGGTGTCTTTTATACAGGTAACGAGTTCAAACAGGTGCATTTATTACAGGTAATGAGTGCAGAGTAGGAGGCTTCTTAAAGAAAAACTAACAGGTCTGTGAGAGTCAGAATTCTTGCTGGTTGGTGGGTGATCAAATACTTATTTCATGCAATAAAATGCAATTTAATTATTTCAAAATCATACAATGTGAGGTTCTTTTATTTTTAGATTCTGTCTCTCACAGGTGAAGTGTACCTTTGATAAAAATGACAGACCTCTCTATTCTTTGTAGTTGGGAAAACTTACACAATTGGCAGTGCATCAAATACTTAATTTCCCCACTGTATAATTATATTTTTTAAAGCTTTCTTTCACCTAATTTTTTTTACAGTTACCCTAGGAAAATTATACCTGCGATCGTTTGAGTTTTTAAACTATATACTGCAATACTTCAGTTTTACAGTACGTAGTAAAAAGGACGCTGTTCTAGGAAACTCAGTTACGGTAACCCATTTGCTCCCCGCTTTGAAACCATTAAATAGTTTGTCAGAGACTGACTGCGTCATCTGGTTGGTTAAGCAGCAGTAATCAGAGCTAGCTCTAATTGCTTCTGTTAAGGCTCATACAAATGTCCATGAAAATCAGCCCGAGCACGGACCAGAATATACGGACTGTCCGAGTGTCTGCCACCTGAACGCAGCAGTCTAATAGGCAGCCTGAATCCTCACAGCACGTGCACCGCGCGCTACCAGTATTCTCCGGCACCCGCTCTGCAGGAAGAGGGCTCCGCTGCTGAGCCCACTCCATACAACGACAGCACACGGTGCGTGTAGAGCGCCCAACACTCAGGTTTAATCCTTGCTCTTGCCTGCTATGACTTTCTACTTGACCACCATGTTGAGAGAATTCTCTCTGCCTCTGACTCCTCTTTTTGGATCTTATTTTTGCCGCCTCATCATGGCTAACGACGACGAATTCTCTGAGGTTATTTCCTCACCCTGGGAAGTCCAGATTCCTGTAGAGGGATAAAGGCTGAATTATAGAAAGACCCAGGTTACATCACTCCTCAGATTAATCCAAGCCTTGTCTGATACAACTCAAGGGTTCCCTCTACTCCTAAGTAGGGCACATGACAATGTTGTTATCATCCTGTGTGTACTAACTGGGAGGGCAGTAGAGATGAAGCAAAAAAGAGCTACGCCTTCGTTGAGCAATAATGGATTCAAACTGGAGGAAGCGACTGGTTCAGAACCTCACCATTTCAAGATCTCTACTTGCTGTCAACAATCGAACAGTTTCTTTTTGTACATTCAGAACCGTAGACCCATGTTGATCCCGGCACAACTCTTTCTAGTGTAATTCTGTGCTGACACTCATCGAAAAAAAAACGTACTATTGAGTATCATCACAGTAGAGGTATAAACAACTACCTACTAGAGATGAGCAGCTACATTCTCAGGACCCTGGTCCAACATCCATGGCCACCTGTGAACCACCTCCTGCCGGCATCCACGGCTCCAGATTAGCCAAAATTGTGTATGCGTCATGCCGCAATGATGACTTCACACTAGGCTTATGAACTAAAAGAGGTGCCATGGATTCTGGCAAGAAGGAAGCAGGTTCCATTCAATGGCCATGGAAAACATGCATGGAAGCTGGACCATGGTCCTCCTGAGAATTGATTCGCTCACCTCTGCTACCTGCCATTGCTTCCATATCCAGCAGTACAGTCCCCGATTTAGGGAGCTGTTCCGGGAGGTCAGCGGCATGTCCTGCTCTCCTCAACAGATACAGTTGAACATATTGGTAGAGCTGAAAGCATCTGCAGCTCAGAGCAGGAGGATCATTGACATCACTAAATCGCATCTGATATGCCTGGCCATACACAACGCACAGCCAAGATCCTCTCATTGTGGGACTAGGGCTGGGTGAGTATTTTTTTATTGCCAGTGGGGTGGAATGAAGGGGCACTATACTGGGGGATAAAGGGGCATCAGGTGTAAGCATTATATTGTGGGGGGCATTGAGGGTATCATGTTTGTAGGGGAGCAACTGGGGGAGCAGCATCATTGTGTGGGTGCATTGTGATGGGGCCATTGTGGATGCATCATAATGTGTGGGGGGATACACTATGGGGGGCTGTGTGGGAGGGACATTATGGGGGCATCATAATGTGTGTGTAAGTGAGCCCCTTGGGGTCTTCATTCTGTGTGGAAGGACATCACGGAGGTGTCTTACTGTGTGTTGCCATAAAAAGAGGATCAACTGTGAGGGAACATTAAGGGGCTTCGCTAAGGGCACCATTTCTATATGGGTGTACGACACGGATTGGGCAAGGTTAAGAATATGGCTCTTTCCTGTTTCACCCTCTTTCCTGTCCTTTAAAGTTGGGACCAAAATTCTTTTATCTGTCCACTGGCTGGCACTGGATGTAGTGGGAATCCCATGTGTTTCTCTCACAAATACCCTTTTATATGGTCCTAAACCCCCGACCTCAAATATCTGACTCACTTTTGCCCAATGACGACATTAACCATTAAACACCACCGCATGTTTGCATCGGATGAGATGGACATCCCCCTGTGGGTGGAATAGATTCCCACCTCCACCAGCCGTGACTTTTTCTTCTAGGACTTTTCTAACAACGGGTCACAAAAAAAAAGTATCTGAAAACAATATATCCGCTATCTCACAAACTCTTGTGTGCATATAGATTAAAAACAGATTGCACTGCTGGATAAGTTTGCCAAAAGTATTAACCTGTTCCTGGCCTTAAAGCCAATTTTTGTGTGTGGGAGGGCATAAAGAATGAGTCCATTTTGGCAAGGAAAGGGTTGTATACTGGAAACAGGCCCCTCTCTCGGGACGAGACAGCACTGCGGTAATACGGATCCGAGCCAAGAAAGAGGAACTTTACTAAAGAACGGTCCGGAGGAGGTGGAATATTCTCCTCCATGTTGGTGGAGTGAAGAATGTGCGATATTTTAAGACCGAACTGTATGAGGAATGTTTGACATCTTGGAATGTTGAATTAAATTCCTGTAACTCAGGTAAAACTCGATCCTGAAAAAAAATAAACTATTTTCTCACCTGAATGCCATGTATCCAATGAAACAGCTGAAAAAGTTTATTTTTGGGGTTCCCTCAGGGATCCACTCCCATAGGCCCAGTACACACTGTTGCAGAATTTTCTGTCCTTTTATTCCACATGACCAGGTTGTTATATTATCTCACATTAGATAAAAGTTGTCCAGAATGGCCAATTTTGACCATAACGATTGTCGGCTGTTTTGGTGAAAAGAACAATCACTACTAGGGGACTGGAGTACTTTGTGCAAAAGTTTTGCACCTTTTTTCAAAGGTTGCAAATGATGATTTAGATGGAAACATTTGGAAATTATAAACCTTGGCTATAATAATAAACATAAAAAAAACATGAATTCATAAAATAGACTTAAAAAAGGAGAAAATTAAAAAAATAAGGCGCAAAAAAAAGCAAGCGAAGAACAACAAAAATTAGACAAAAAAGGCACAGAAGCAATGATGAACTTTCTATCTCAGTTTGTCATTCATGATCTATTTAATCTATTTATATCATCGTCTTATCCTGTCTGTCTGTCTAGGAAATCCCACGTCGCTGTTTGGTCCGGCAGCGGCCAATCAGCGACGCAGGGCTAACTCTGCCCATGTGGCCATGTGACTCACCAACTGCCCATGATGTACTGAACATGATTTGTCAGTTACAGTGTCTGATATACTTCTGTCACGTTTACTGAACACAGATAATACACAGTGACATGAGGTAATACACAGGTGACATGAGGTAATACACAGGTGACATGAGGTAATACATAAGTAACATAAGGTAATACACAGTAAAATGAGGTAATATACAGTAACATGAGGTAATACACAGTAATATGAGGTAATACACAATAATATAAGGTAATACACAGGTAACATGAGGTAATACACAGTGATATGAGGTAATACACGGTGACATGAGGTAATACACAGTAACATCAGCGACGCAGGGCTTACTCCACCCATGTGGTCATGTGACTCACCAACTGCCCATGATGTACTGAACATGTTTTGTCAGTCACAGTGTCTGATGTACTTCTGTCACATTTACTGAACACAGGTAATACACAGTGACATGAAGTAATACACAGGTGACATGAGGAGTTACATAAGTAACATAAGGTAATACACAGTAAAATGAGGTAATATACAGTAACATGAGGTAATACACAGTAATATGAGGTAATACACAGGTAACATGAGGTAATATGAGGTAATATACGGTAACATGAGGTAATGCACAGTGATATGAGGTAATACACAGTAATATGAGGTAATACACAGTAACATGAGGTAATACACAGTGACATGAGGTAATACACAGGTAACATGAGGTAATATACAGTAACATGTGGTAATATACAGTAACATGAGGTAATACACAGTAAAATGAGGTAATATACAGTAATATGAACATTTAATGATAATGTATATATTTTACCCAAAAAATCCTGTGTATTCATTGCATTATTCTTAAATCTTCATGAATAAACTACATACATATTGTAGAATACCCGATGCGTTAGAATCGGGCCACCATCTAGTTTATTATAAGAGAATGAAATACATTTTTGGGCGATCGGACTTCGTATCTGATATCACAATGAGTCAGGAGGTCACAGATGATTCCATTTTGTCTCGTACTTCGCTTTGTATTCTCTTACTGAACAAAAGTACATGAGGAATTTTATTGTGTCCCAGTGAATGAGATTCATTATGCTTTTGTGCAAGAGCGGAGGAAAAAACCTGCCCTGGATCTCAGTATAAAGCAGATGGAGCGGCTGCAATATGACATAGGGGATTCAGAGGTAGAGGTTGTACTGGGCCCTGGTGCCTGAGGGGTCAATATACCCCCCAGCTACATGAGAAGACAGACGGTACAGGGCATCTGGTATATATTATTCCTCTTTATGCTTATGGATTTTGCCTAACCCTAAAATGTTCACATGTTCGGATCGTAGTATAAAAGCAGGACTGGCTCTAGGCTTATGTTGGCCCTTGGGCAACAGGGTCCCAGTGGGCCCATCTTTGCTTTTGATTTTTTCCTTTTCTTCTTCTATGAACTATGGCCCCGAATCCTCAAAGTGTTTATGCCAGAATTCTCGTGTAAAATGTTTTGAAAGGTGGCAACATTTTTGTACCAAAAAATTTGCGTCTTTAGGCATTTTCACGCCATTTTTGGACAACTTCACCAAAGTGGCTAGAGTTGGGGATAAGCCGAGGTGGGACAGGGTGTGGCAACAACCGTTCGACAAATTCATCAAAAGTGGCAGAGTACATTATGACAAAAATAGAAATGGGAGTAGCATTTTTAACAAGGCGCAGATGGGTGCGCCAAATTCATTAAGTAAATAAATT
Organism: Oophaga sylvatica; assembly: GCA_033576555.1. Classification (NCBI taxonomy): domain Eukaryota; kingdom Metazoa; phylum Chordata; class Amphibia; order Anura; family Dendrobatidae; genus Oophaga; species Oophaga sylvatica. The sequence goes on from JARQOD010000003.1 coordinate 584,542,600, forward strand.
TGGCACATCTTATACACTCCTCAACCTTGATTAAGACTGATGCATGAAACACTAGTCTTAACGGATTGGGGACCATAACTTTCTTATGTTTTAATCATTTTCATAACATTTTCATCATTACATTCTCCATTCTATAGTCCTCTGTACAGTATTTTGGGCCCCACATAGTCCTCCATACAGTATAATTGGCCCCACATAGTCCTCCATACAGTATTATGGGCCCCACATAGTCCTCCATACAGTATTTTGGGCCCCACATAGTCCTCCATATAGCATTATGGGCCCCACATAGTCCTCCATACAGTATTTTTGGCCCCACATAGTCCTCCATATAGCATTTTGGGCCCCACATAGTCCTCCATACAGTATTTTGGGCCCCACATAGTCCTCCATATAGCATTATGGGCCTCACATAGTCCTCTATACAGTATTATGGGCCACACATAGTACTTCATACAGTATTATGGGCCCCATATAATATTCCATACAGTATTATGGACCCCATATAGTCATCCATACAGTATAATGAGCCCCACATTAAAAATAAATGCACAAATACTCACCTCTCTCCATTCTCCGCTGCTCCGGTGTCTGCAGCTCATCTTCTGACCCTCTGCACTGCTGGGCACAGAGGGCTTACCATAGTGACGTCATTGAACGCTCTTCCCTGAGACGTCACAGAGCTCAGACACAGAGGGAATGATGAGAGAGGGAGCATCAGCTGCCGGCTCCCACTCCTATCATTGTTTTCAACTATATCGGCATACAGGACACCAATATAGTTGACAGTATGATGCTGGGCGTAGCAGTGCTGACACTGACTGGGCCCCCTGATTCACGGGCCCCACAGCGGCCGCATGGTCTATCGCCATTGGTATGCAACTGCCTTATCTGTTCACTCCGTTCTGCTAATGACATAAGACTAACATCCTCAATAATCCGAACCTCTCACTCCCGTCTGCAAAACTTCTCACATGCTGCGCAATTTCTCTGGAATGCTCTACCCCAGGCAATTTGATTAATTCCCAGAATCCTCAGTTTTAAGAGTGTTGATACTAGCTGACTTGTCACAATTGCCAGGATCTGACAGGAATCTAATCCAAGTAATTTAACTCCCTTAGATGCTGTGGTTACTTGGGACCATTGCATCTAAAGTGTTTGACAGAGTTTGGTTTCAGTTCGGTTCTGTTCCCATCTGTTTTTTTTTAAGTTTCAGTTTTCTTCTTTCAACTCGATTTAAAAAAAGTAAAAGTAAAAAAGATTCCTATAAAATATATATCACCCTATATTAAATACGGTATATACATTTTTTTAAATAGCGCTCCATTAACAAATATACCGACTTGATACCGCCACAATCACAGCGACCCATAAAATAAAACTAATTTATTAGTTACGCAGCATGACAAAACATAAAACAAAAAAAATCAAATGTCATAATCAATAAATTAATGCATATATATCCCAAAAAGCTACAACTCCATGAAATTCATCATTTGTCAATGGCTCTCAGAGTATGGGATCACAAAAATAGCATTTTTCCGTACAGCAAGTTATGATTGTGCGAAAGTACTAAAACATAGAAAAACATATTTGACATTGCCTACTCATGGAATATTTGTTGTTTTTATCACATGTGAAATGGAGAAATAAATGAAAAAATAAATTGTAGAATTTTATTATTATTATTATTATTATTACATGCCCACAAAGAGTTTATAAAAGTTTATCAATAACTTGAAAATTGGAAATCGTCAATAGTAAAAAAATAAAATCCTGGAATGCAACAACAAAAAAAAACTCAATTTTTGTGTCCCCAATGCCCCAATAGTTGGGTCTACATGACATTAAGGTAAATCTTTCCTTTTTATAATTTTGTGATTTTAAAGCCAAAAAGTGCATTATATTTTTCATATTGTGGTCACAGCACTTTTTATCCCATACTAAGCTCCAAATCTTCGTAGGTAAATACAGGTGCATCTCACAAAATTAGAATATCATCAAAAAGTTAATTTATTTCAGTTCTTCAATACAAAAAGTGAATCTCATATATTCTATAGAGTCATTACACACAGAGTGATCTATTTCACTTGTTTATTTCTGTTAATGTTGATAATTATGGCTTACAGCCAATGAAAACCCAAAAGTCATTATCTCAGGAAATTAGAATACTTTATAACACCAGCTTGAAAAATGATTTTAAAATCCGAAATGTCCTACTGAAATGTATGATCAGTAACTGCACTCAATACTTGGTCGGGCTCCTTTGGCATCAATTACTGCATCAATGCGGCGTGGTATGGAGGCGATCAGCCTGTGGCACTGCTGAGGGGTTATGGAAGCCCAGGTTGCTTTGATAGCAGCCTTCAGCTCGTCTGCATTGTTGGGTCTGGTGTCTCTCATCTTCCTCTTGACAATACTCCATAGATTCTCTATGGGGTTAAGGTCAGGCGAGTTTGCTGCCAATTAAGCACAACTTTTTAAACTGTTTTTGTAAACTAATAAAATTGTTTTTGCATTTTTCTATAAATTGGCTCAGTTTTTCATATATTTTTTGGGTATTTTAAGCACAGTGATACTGTTGTTTGTAAACCAGGTATTGGTACTTTTGGCAGTGTGGACAGGTGCCAAGTCCTGCTCGAGAATGAAATTTCCATCTCCAGAAAGCTTGTCGGCAGAGGGAAGCATGAAGTGCTCTAAAATGTCCTGGTAGACGGCTGCGCTGACTTTGGTCTTGATAAAACACAGTGGACCTACACAAGTGTAACGAATGGAAGCGGAGGCAGAGGTGGTGAAGTTCACATTCGTTTTTATTTTTTAATGTGGAACCTCGAGACCGCGGTCCGGGGGGCTCCGAAGGGGGCGTAACTAGTGAGCCCCGGGTACCCGTAGTAAGGCCCCTCGAACAGGACCAGAATGGAATACCCGGAGGACACAGGTGCTACCTCCAGTTAGACCCCGGACACGTGGCAGCTGTCCCAGAGGGACCAAAAGGGTAACAGGTATTTACAGAGTCCGTGGAGGGTTCTTGACGGAAAAGGGTAAGGTCCTGGTCCAGAACGGATGGTAGTAGGCTGGCTCCAGTAACCTTGTCACGGTCCACGGGTACGGATGGCTGATGGCGGAACGGGATGACACTTGCGCCAGTAATAGCCGAGATTGTCCAGGTTAGCCAGATACGGGTTAGCAATGATCTGAGGAGACAAACAGTATCAGCGAAGCACAGAGACTGCAGACGCAGCGCAGACAGATCAGGAACAGAACCGGATGTAGCAATGATAGAACACGTTGCTCTGGCACTCCCCTAAAGGTGGAGTGACCAGATATAGTACTGAGTGTGCAGCCATTGGTTAATTAGCTATTTCAAAAAATGCACGCTGCCCCTTTAAGAGAGACGGTGGGCGCGGCCTCGCGTCCTAAGCAGACCATCTGGAGGCCTGCCAGCAGCGTGCCAGGAAGTGGAGGAGGACACAGGACGCCGAGGAGCAGATGGGACAGGTGAGTGAGCAGAACGGAGTGCAGAGCCAGCGCTGGGACCGAGTGTAACAGTATCCCCCTCTTTACTCCCCCTCTTTTTCAAGCCTGCGTGAAATCTTTAAGAAGAAGAGGAGCCTGGATGTTCTCTTTAGGCTCCCAAGATCTCTCCTCAGGACCAAAACCTTTCCAGTCCACCAGGTAATAGATCCTACCTCTTACTCTCTTAGAGGCCAAGATATGTTTTACCTCAAAAACATCATCCTCAGAGACCGGATCAGGAGTGGTACCCGGGTCCTTAAAGAAGGAGCTCAACACTACTGGTTTGAGGAGGGAAACATGAAAGGAGTTAGGTACTCGTAGAGAATTAGGCAATTTTAGTTTATAAGAGACCGGGTTGATTTGTCTCAAGACTTCAAAGGGACCAATGAAACGGGGACCCAATTTGTACGAAGGTAACTTCAGACGGATGTACTTGGAGGAGAGCCATACCTTGTCTCCTGGACGAAAGATGGGAGCCTCCAAGCGTCTTTTGTCCGCATGCGTTTTCATACGTTGAGAAGCTTTCTCCAAAGCCGACCTGGTCTCTCTCCAAATGTCCGAGAAATTCTTAGACAAGGTATCGACTGCCGGAACATCAGACAATCCCGAGACAGGAAGAGGAATTCCGGGTTGCAGTCCAAACACAATCTGAAAGGGAGACTTTCCAGAAGATTCACTTACTTGGTTGTTGTAGGAGAATTCCGCCCAGGGCAGTAATTCTACCCAGTCATTATTATGAGCGTTGACGAAGTGACGCAGGTATCCAGCCAGGATTTGATTGATCCTCTCCACTTGCCCATTAGACTGGGGATGATATGCAGAAGAAAAATCTAGTTAAATTTTTACCATTTTACAGAGTCCTCTTGTAATGTATGTAGTACAGTTCATATAGCGTCTTGTGCTTGGGTGCGATGAAAACACAGGAGTCACAGGTTTGATATAGAAAAGTCCTGTATTACTTCATACAAGTTGGCAGAAATAGTCACACAGTTTGCAGACACAGAAACAGGAGACACAGCAGGCCAGAGTAATCCAAGCTCAGCAATCACTCTCCAATACAGATTCAGGATCTTCTTCTCTGTTACCGTAAGTCCATGCAAACGTGGGTCTTTCAAAGAGCAGGGTTCAGAGTCCACAAGTGCTTCAGAGTTCCTCAGTAGGAATAGCTGGAGTACAAGGTCCAAGGCTTACAGGAGTCAAGTCACAGGTTCACTGCAGGCTAGATTCTGAAGCACTGATTGCTCAGCTGTGGCTGCTTAAGAAGCAAAGGAGAGAATCAGGGCGGGAACATGCAAGCTGGAAACTCCATTTTGACTGAGGGCAAGATAGCTGCAGCAAGACAGAAAGTAAAATGGCTGACGAACAAACTGAGTTTCAGGAATATATACATAGAACCTTACATTACTCCCCCTTAAGGACAACCTCCGGATGACCTCAGACCAGGCTTGTGTGGGTACCTCTGATGAAACTGACGGAGCAAGCGAGGAGCATTAACGTTATTGACCGGTTCCCATGAGTTGTCCTCCACTGGGTAGCCCTGCCATTTAATCAGATATTGTAACTGATTTCTATACAACCTGGAATCTAAAATCCTTTCCACCACAAATTCTTCCTGACCATCGACTAGCACTGGGTCAGGGCAAGGAGAGGAACGTCCAGGAAACGTATTGGGTGTCGCAGCCTTTAGTAGGGATACATGAAAGACAGGGTGGATTCTCATAGTTCTGGGCAGTTGAAGACGACAAGCAACGGCACTTATAATTTTACTGATTTTATAGGGTCCAATGTACTTATGTCCCAACTTAGACGATGGAATCCTTAACTTAAGATTTCTGGTTGACAGCCAGACCAAGTCTCCTACCTTGAAAGCTGGTGCAGGTTTACGAAATTTATCTGCTGCTTTCTTGTACCTTTCTTGAGCCGATTCCAGATTTTCCTTTAGAAGATCCATATTCTTCTGTAAAGACGTGATTCTTTCAGCCACTGCTGGTAAAGGCGTTTCTATGGGAAATCGTGGTAGAATGTTAGGATGATAACCTAGATTAGAGTAAAAAGGAGACTGTTTAGTGGAGGCACTCTGAGAGTTGTTATACGAGAACTCAGCTACCAATCATCCTGTAGGTGGCAGATAAAGCAGCGGAGATACTGCTCCAGGGTTTGATTGGTTCGTTCGGTCTGTCCATTAGTCTGGGGATGAAAAGCAGAAGAAAGGTTTACTTTAATGTCCAATGCTGCACAGAAATTTTGCCAAAACCTAGAAGTGAATTGCACCCCTCGATCCGAAATAACCTCATCCGGTACTCCATGTAAGCGAAACACATCTTTAATCATCAAATCTGATGTCTGTTTTGCAGTGGGTAAGCCGACACAAGGGATAAAATGAGCTGCCTTTGTTAGACGGTCAACCACCACTAGAATGGTGTTCTTCCCCTGAGAGGTTGGTAACTCCACAATGAAGTCCATAGAAATGGATCCCCACGGGCGGGACGGGGTGGGAAGAGGCTGTAACAGACCAGTTGGTGAGGAGCGAGGTGTTTTGCATCTTGCACAGACCTCACATGAAGTGACATAATTCAAAACATCCTTCCTGCAAGTGGGCCACCAAAAGAAACGAGAAAGAAATTCCTGTGTCTTTAGAATTCCTCTATGCCCAGCTATCTTGGAATCGTGAATGAGTTGCAATACTCTTAATCTGACTGTTTCAGGAATATACAGACGTTGTCCCTGAATCCACACACCATTCTTAAAGACAAGACTTACGTCCCTTGGGGGTTGTGCCAAAAAGGAATCCGCATGGTATGCTTCCTTGATGTCCTTAAGTAGGTCTTGATTATGAATTACTCCTAGGAATCTAGAGTCAGGAAGAATAGTCTTAGGAGGAGTAATTGGACGTGTCTCTGCTGAGTAAATCCTAGAGAGTGCATCAGCCTTTCCATTGCGCGATCCTGGTCTATAAGAGATGATAAAATTAAATTGGTTTAAGAAAAGATTCCAGCGAGCCTGGCGAGGAGTCAGGCACTTAGCCGACCTGATAAACTCAAGGTTACGATGGTCTGTCAGGACGACTATTTGCTGTGCAGCTCCCTGAAGAAGGTGTCTCCATTCTTTGAAGGCGGCAATAATGGCCAACAACTCTCTATTGCCCACATCGTAGTTCCTCTCAGCCGAAGACAACTGCTGGGAAAAGAAGGCACAGGGATGCAAGACATTCTTCTCACCTGTTCTCTGAGAGAGTATAGCTCCAACGGCACAGTCTGAGCATCCACCTCTATTATGAAGGCAAGCTCGGGTTGGGATGTACTAGGATAGGTGCAGTGGTAAATTTATCTTTTAGACGGGAAAATGCTTCCTGGGCTTGGGGAGTCCAGGAAAACCTTAGACTCTTTCCGGGTAAGTTGAGTGATAGGTGACACTACCTCAGAGAAATTTCTAATGAAACGTCTATAGAAGTTGGCAAACCCGATGAAGCGCTGTACCTCCTTCACATTTCTAGGACTTGGCCAATCCTTGATGGCTTGGGTTTTGCTTCCATCCATACTAATTCCTTGTGTAGACAGTACATACCCCAGAAATTGAATTTCGGTCCTATGGAATTCACACTTTTCAAGTTTGATGTAAAGATGATTTTGTCTTAGACGTTCCAAGACCATTCTCAAATGTCCATGATGTTCCTCTGTGGAATTAGAAAAAATTAGAATATCATCCAAATAAATTACCACAAATGTATCTAGGAGATCCCTGAAGATGTCATTCACCAAGTGTTGGAAAGTGGCTGGGGCGGTACTCAGACCAAAAGGCATAACTAGATAATCAAAGTGTCCATAGCGTGACCTGAATGCAGTCTTCCATTCATCCCCAGGTCTAATACGGACTAAGTTATAGGCCCCACGAAGATCTAGTTTAGAAAAAATTTTGGCATGTCGCACTCTCTCCAATAACTCAGGGATTAAAGGCAATGGATAACGGTTTCTAATAGTAACCTTATTGAGTTCCCTATAGTCTACGCATGGTCTCAGAGATCCATCTTTCTTCTTTACAAAGAAGATGGGTGCACCTGCAGGAGATGAAGAGGGGCGTATGAAGCCCTTGGCTAGATTTTCATCTATGTAATCCTTTAAAGCCTTTAGCTCGGGCCCCGCCAGGGGTAGATCTTACCAAAAGGTATCTCTGCTCCAGGCAATAATTCAATTGGACAATCATATGGACGGTGAGGAGGAAGCTGGTCAGCGTTCTTCTTGTCACATAAATCCACATAGTCCTGGTATACAGCTGGTAGTTCAGGGACTGACATGATTCCTTTAGGAACAGAGCAAGCTGAAACTTTTGGACTCATCTGTTTCTCTGGAAAGTGTAATTCCTTGGTCTCCCAGTTAATGGTAGGATTCTGAGCCTGCAGCCATGGTAGCCCTAGAATAATGGGAAAGTGGGGAGAAGAGATAAGCATAAAGGACAGTTTCTCTTGATGATCTTTACCCATAAGAACCCTCAAAGGCTCTGTTTCCTGATCCACTGGTCCAGAGGTCAGCAGGGAGCCATCCACAGTTTCCATCTGTACTGGAGTAGCCTTCTTCACTGAACGTATTCCCTATTTCAGAGCAAAGGAGACATCCATAAAATTTCCACTTGCCCCTGAGTCGATCATAGCAGAGCTAGACACCCAAGCTGAGTCAACCCAGAGTTTGATGGAAAGAAAGCAATGAGAATTGTTTTTCTTACAACTCAGCTGGGACACCGCTGAGGAAACTTGAAAAATGGCAGCGTTTACACAGTCAACGTCCTCAGAGGTAACGGAGTTTAAGTCCGAGAAATCAAGATCTGTTGCTGCAGATCTCTCTGGAGCCTGAGGCTCGGACCTGACAGATCCCCTCTCGCAACACTCACAATGAATGAGTGCTGCAGTAGTCTTACGAGAACGGCTGGGGCAGTTTATAATGAAGTGCCCTGACTTACCACAATAGAAACATAGATTTTCCTTAAAACGATGTTCCTTGCGTGCATCACTAACCCGTCGTTGTAAAGAGTCTACCTGCATGGGTTCAGGTTCAGGTTCCCGTGTAATCCTACTCAAAGGTTCCTTAGCTGGAGAGGAAGGTAGGAAAAGGTTAGTACGATTGCTTTCGAACCATCTCTCTTGCCTGCGTTCAGTCAGACGAGTATCAATACGGATGCAGTAGTTAATAAAGTCACCTAACGCAGTGGGAGGGTCGGCACGAGCAAGTTCATCCTTAATCAGTGGAGATAACCCCTTTCGAAAAATAGATTTTTTGGCGGAACTGTCCCAGGTGGTATCAAGGGCCCATCTCCTGAAATCCAAGGCATATTCAGCTACCGAGTGCTTACCTTGGGCAAAGCTAACATGGCTGCTTCAGCTGTTGCACCTCGATTGGGGTCATCAAACACCTGCCCCATGGCTGAAATAAAATCATCAAGGTGATTCAAACAATCATCCTCAGTCTCAATCAGAGGTTTGCCCACATTAAAGCCTTGTTGGTAAGCAACATAATTATAGTAAGCACCTTAGATCGTTCAGTGGGAAATTGTGAAGCATGTGCAGAAAAAAAAAGATTGCATTGATTAATAAATCCCCTGAATTTCTCACGTTCACCGCCAAAACGAAAAGGGGGCAACTTGGGAATCCCAGCACTCGGGCTACGGCAGGAGCCTGGACTCGCCCCTCTAGAACCTCAATCCTGGCTCGCAAATCCTGGGTAGTCTGTCCAACCACTTGCAAATTGTGATTATTGAGGTCCTGTAGATTTGTAAAACGGGTCTTTATATTCTGCAAATCTGCAAGGATATTATCAGTCACTCCGCAAAGTTCCTTTATGCGGGCCTCCATTTTCCAGATCTTTTAAGACAGGATTACTGGAAGAAGAGGAGAGAAAAAAAAAACAATAGTGTTCACCTGTGGCAACACTGCAGAGAGAAAAAAAAATTAAGGGAACTGCTCACCTGGAATGGTTGTGAGAAGTCACAACCACTATCATCACAGAAAGTTTCAACCAGACATCTGATATCCAGAGTTACAGCAGACAAAAAAGAGAAAAGAAAGGAAAAAAAAAAAAAACAATAGTGTTTACCTGTGGTAACACTGCAAAAAAAAAAAACTTAAGGGAATTGCTCACCTGGAATGGTTGTGAGAAGTCACAACCACTGTCATCACAGAAAGTACAACCGGACGTCTGATATCCACAGTACAGCAGACACAGCCTTCCAGACCCAGCAGACACTAACGTTTTGGCTTCAGAATCTTGTAATGTATGTAGTACAGTTCATATAGCGTCTTGTGCTTGGGTGCGATGAAAACACAGGAGTCACAGGTTTGATATAGAAAAGTCCTGTATTACTTCATACAAGTTGGCAGAAATAGTCACACAGTTTGCAGACACAGAAACAGGAGACACAGCAGGCCAGAGTAATCCAAGCTCAGCAATCACTCTCCAATACAGATTCAGGATCTTCTTCTCTGTTACCGTAAGTCCATGCAAACGTGGGTCTTTCAAAGAGCAGGGTTCAGAGTCCACAAGTGCTTCAGAGTTCCTCAGTAGGAATAGCTGGAGTACAAGGTCCAAGGCTTACAGGAGTCAAGTCACAGGTTCACTGCAGGCTAGATTCTGAAGCACTGATTGCTCAGCTGTGGCTGCTTAAGAAGCAAAGGAGAGAATCAGGGCGGGAACATGCAAGCTGGAAACTCCATTTTGACTGAGGGCAAGATAGCTGCAGCAAGACAGAAAGTAAAATGGCTGACGAACAAACTGAGTTTCAGGAATATATACATAGAACCTTACACCTCTCCAGAACTTAAAGGTGAACTGGACGCCCCTGTCGGACACGATGTGGAGAGGAAATCCATGTAGACGGAAGATGTGCTGAATGAAGTGAGTGGCCAGTTCTGGAGCAGACGGGAGGCCAGATAGCGGAACGAAGTGGGCCATTTTAGAGAAGCGGTCCACCACAACCCATACCACTGAGCAGCCAGAAGAAATGGGAAGATCCGTGATGAAATCCATCGCGATGTGCTGCCAGGGAGCGGACGGAATCGGAAGAGGCAGAAGCCTGCCGGCTGGTAGATGTTTAACAGTTTTGTTACGGGCACATGAAGGACAGGCTGCGACGAACTCCTAGATATCCTTGCCCATAGTAGGCCACCAGTAATAACGGGAGATGAGTTGCTGCGTCTTTCTCTGACCAGCATGGCCAGCCAACTTAGAAGAATGACCCCAGCGCAGAACACGACTACGATCAGAGGCGGACACGAAAGTCTTCCCAGGAGGAAGCCGGGCCAGATCAGTGGAGGCAACAGAGACTAACTTAGAAGGTTCAATAATGTGCTGAGGTTCCTCCTCCAGTTCAGGAGGCAAGAAGGCTCTAGAGAGTGCGTCTACCTTGATGTTCTTGTCAGCTGGACGGAAATGAAGTACAAAATTGAAACGGGCAAAAAATAATGCCCAACGGGGCCTGACGGGGATTCAGTCTTAAAGCAGATTGGAGATAGGCAAGGTTTTTATGGTCGGTGAATATGATTACCTGGTGATGAGCTCCTTCAAGAAGATGTCTCCATTCTTGCAGAGCCAATTTGATGGCCAACAGTTCGCGATCACCGACAGAGTAGTTCTTTCTGCAGGAGAAAAAACCTTGAAAAAAAAAACACACGAGATCATCCGCCCGGTAGACGACTTCTGGGTCAGAACTGCTCCTGCACCTATGGAAGAAGCATCAACTTCAAGAAAAAATTGCTCACTTGAATTAGGACGATGGAGAACGGGTGCGGAAGCGAAGGCTTTTTTGAGAGAAACAAAGGCCTCTTCTGCCTCGGAGGACCATTCCTTAGAGTTTACACCTTTCCGGGTTAAGGCTGTGATTGGAGCCACTCGGGTGGAAAAGTGTGGAATAAATTGCCGGTAGTAATTGGCGAACCCGAGGAACCTTTGTATGGCTTTTAGCCCAGACGGACGAGGCCAGTTGAGAACTGCAGACAACTTCTCCGGATCCATCTTTAATCCTGTGGAAGATACAATGTACCCAAGGAAAGGCAAAGAAGACTGCTCAAAGAGGCATTTCTCATATTTGGCATATAGCCTGTTCTCTCTCAGTCTTTGTAAGACCAGGCGTACTTGCCTCCGGTGTGACGTCAAGTCAGCAGAAAAAATCAAAATATCGTCCAGGTAAACCACGACACAAGTATAGAGCAAGTCCCTGAAAATGTCATTAACAAATTCCTGAAAAACCGCAGGTGCATTGCTTAGGCCGAATGGCATTACCAGGTATTCATAGTGGCCGTCACGGGTGTTGAAGGCTGTTTTCCATTCGTCCCCCTCTCTGACTCGGATCAGGTTGTAGGCCCCTCTGAGGTCCAATTTGGTGAAGATCTTGGCCCCTCGGAGACGATCAAACAGCTCTGAAATAAGAGGTAATGGATACCTGTTTTTTACCGTGATCTGATTTAGACCCCGATAGTCAATGCAGGGCCGCAAGGAACCATCCTTTTTCTTCACAAAGAAGAATCCAGCTCCTGCCGGTGACGATGACTTTCGGATAAATCCTCTAGCCAGATTCTCTTGGATGTAGTCCGACATGGCCTGAGTCTCTGCCTGTGACAGGGGATAAACTCTCCCGCGAGGAGGAGATGCTCCAGGAAGAAGCTCTATCTGACAGTCATACGACCTGTGTGGAGGTAGTCTCTCAGCCTCCTTTTTCCCAAAGACGTCAGAGAAGGACCAATAGACGGAAGGCAACCCTGGCAGGGTATCAGGCTGGACTGGAGGCGAAACAGGTTGAATCCGGGTTAAGCAACGATTCATGCAGGTATCTCCCCAACGCAGAACTTCTCCAGTTTTCCAATTAAGGACTGGTTCATGCATCTGGAGCCAAGGTAAACCTAAAAGCATGGGATGGGATAAACCGGGAAATACATAAAATCGCATTCGTTCAGTATGCATTAGACCTACCCGGAGTTCCACCAACTCGGCTTGAAACTGGACGGGCTCGGTCAGCGGTTTGCCATCCACGGCGGACACCTGTAACGGATCAGGAAGACGCTGGACTGGTAAGCGGTAATGATCCACAACCGCCTGCTGGATGAAGTTCCCTGCAGCTCCAGAATCCAGTAGACAATGTTCGGAGAATTTTATTGCTCCGTAGGACACAGAGACTGAGATGTGTAAAGAGGGAGAGGACTGTTCTCTACCTAGGTTGGTCCCTCCTACCGGACCTAGGCACTGGAGTTTCCCGACTTTTTAGGACAGAAATGGATCAAATGTTCAGAACTACCGCAGTAGTAACAACTTCCCTCCTTGCGACGTGCCTCCCGGCGGCGGGTGGCCAAACTTACATGGTCCACCTCCATGGCCTCGGAGGCGGAGGGCGAAGTACCTGTTTTGTACAAACTAGAGTCCAGGTGATAGGACCTTTTGTCCCGCTTGATCTCCATGGAGCGCTCCTGAAAACGCAGGTCAATTCGGGTTGCCAAGGATATTAGCTCTTCCAAGAGGGTAGGTCTGTCCCGTCCCGCCAGCTCATCCTTGATTCTTCCGGATAGGCCTTCCCAGAAGTTAGCAACCAGGGCCTCATTGTTCCACGATAATTCAGACGAGAGGGTGCGGAATTTAACAGCATACTGAGCTACCGTGAGAGTACCTTGGCGCAGGCGGAGCAGAGCTGAGGCAGTCGAAGTGGTGCGACCAGGTTCATCGAAAGTCCTGCGAAAAGCCTCTAGGAAAGATTGAAGATCGTTAACCAGCGGATCCCCTCTCTCCCATAGCGGATTTAGCCAGGCGAGGGTCTCTCCTCCCAGGTGTGACATGATGAAGCCCACCTTGGCTCGGTCAGAAGCAAACATATGCCCCAAGATTTTGAAGTGTAGAGTGCACTGATTGAGGAAACCCCGACACAGAGTAGGGTCACCCTGGAAACGGGTAGGAGCCGCCAGACGGGGACCTTGACTTGCCATGGGAACTGGTACCTGATTATTGATAGAAGAGTCAGGTGCAGACGAGGACCCTAAGGAATCCATGCGGGTAGACAAGCTGCGTAGAAAAGTCGTGATCTTGTCCTGTTGAACTCCCAAACGGGTCACCTCCTGGCACAGATCCGTGGTCGGAGATCTCTGGGATCCAGCGGGTTCCATGGCCGGAGCAATCTGTAACGAATGGAAGCGGAGGCAGAGGTGGTGAAGTTCACATTTGTTTTTATTTTTTAATGTGGAACCTCGAGACCGCGGTCCGGGGGACTCCGAAGGGGGCGTAACTAGTGAGCCCCGGGTATCCGTAGTAAGGCCCCTTGAACAGGACCAGAATGGAATACCCGGAGGACACAGGTGCTACCTCCAGTTAGACCCCGGACACGTGGCAGCTGTCCCAGAGGGACCAAAAGGGTAACAGGTATTTACAGAGTCCGTGGAGGGTTCTTGACGGAGAAGGGTAAGGTCCTGGTCCAGAACGGATGGTAGTAGGCTGGCTCCAGTAACCTTGTCACGGTCCACGGGTACGGATGGCTGATGGCGGAACGGGATGACACTTGCGCCAGTAATAGCCGAGATTGTCCAGGTTAGCCAGATACGGGTTAGCAATGATCTGAGGAGACAAACAGTATCAGCGAAGCACAGAGACTGCAGACGCAGCGCAGACAGATCAGGAACAGAACCGGATGTAGCAATGATAGAACACGTTGCTCCGGCACTCCCCTAATGGTGGAGTGACCAGATATAGTACTGAGTGTGCAGCCATTGGTTAATTAGCTATTTCAAAAAATGCACGCTGCCCCTTTAAGAGAGACGGTGGGCGCGGCCTCGCGTCCTAAGCAGACCATCTGGAGGCCTGCCAGCAGCGTGCCAGGAAGTGGAGGACACAGGATGCCGAGGAGCAGATGGGACAGGTGAGTGAGCAGAACGGAGTGCAGAACCAGCGCTGGGACCGAGTGTAACAACAAGGCTGTGGTTATCCCCAGGGCCGGCTCCAGGTTTTTATGGGCCCCGAGCGAAGGAGCCTCAGTGGGCCCCTTTAACACAGACCACGATTCATGATGCACAGATACAGCAGAGAAATATGGGTACAGTACAATGCCAAATACTTCTCTTCTTACATTACATGAGTGATATCTATTGTAAATTGTACAATAGCTCAAAAACCGCCAAATCCTCACAGCGCACAGAACAGACTGGACAGTACATCCTCCATACAATATTATGGGCACCACAGTCTCCCCCTCATCACCCATATAATACCCCATGCAGGATGTCACCCCCCATATAATGCTTCATACAGAATACTGGACCCAATATAATGCTCCATACAGGATACTGGACCCAATATAATGCTCCATACAGGATACTGGTCCCCATATAATGCTCCATACAGGATACTGGTCCCCATATAATGCTCCATACAAAATATGGAGCTCTTCTCTGCGCTGTACTGCGTTCTGCACTGTTACGGCTCAGGAAAGGGCCTGTGGAAAGACTCCCCATTATCATCATGATTGCCTCCCCATCATCATCATTTCCTCCTCATCATGATTGCCTCCCCATCATCATCATGGCCTCCCCATTATTATCAATGCCTTTCCATCATCATCATCTCCTCCCCATCATCATCAATGCCTGCTCATCATCATCTTCTCCCCATCATCAATGCCTGCCCATTATCATCAATGCCTGCCCATTATCATCATCTTCTCCCCATCATCATCAATGCCTCCCCATTATCAGCAATGCCTGCCCATCATCATCTCCTCCCCATCATCATCAATGCCTGCCCATCATCATCTTCTCCCCATCATCAATGCCTGCCCATTATCATCATCTTCTCCCCATCATCATCAATGCCTCCCCATTATCAGCAATGCCTGCCCATCATCATCTTCTCCCCATCATCAATGCCTGCCCATTATCATCATCTTCTCCCCATCATCATCATCAATGCCTCCCCATTATCAGCAATGCCTGCCCATCATCACACACAGACAGCACACAAGCACTCTCTCACATACTTATACACATACACACACAAAGCACCGCACTACATACACACAGACACACACAGAGACACACACACACACGTCTTACCTGTCCGACGTCCGCGCGCTCTCTGCCACAGCCGGCCGCTGAATGATGACATCATTCAGCGGCGCTGCTGTGAGAGGAAGCGCCGGCGCCCCCTGGAGCTCGGAGCTGCGGCAGCGGAGGCACGGGAGAGGTAAGTATTGTGCCAGCTGATGCCGGGGCCCTGAGAAAGCGGGGGGGGGCCCAGTGGCGGCGCTGACACCGCTCTCCTCCGCTAACGGGCGCTGGGGTGCCAGACGGCGAGTGGGCCCCCCCGCCTGCTCAGGGCCCCGGCACTTGCCCGGGTGTGCCGGTGCTGACGCCGGCCCTGGTTATCCCAGTTGCTTGTGCACCTTTTTCTACCACACTTTTTCCTTCCACTCAACTTTCCATTAATATGCTTGGATACAGCACTCTGTGAACAGATATCTTCTTTAGCAATGATCTTTTGTAGCTTACCCTCCTTGTGGAGTGTGTCAATGACTGCATTCTGGACATCTGTCAAGTCAGTAGTCTTCCCCATGATTGTGGAGCCTACTGAAACAGAATAAGGGACCCTTTTAAATGCTTAGGAAGCCTTTGCAGGTGTTTTTTTGTTAATTATTCTAATTTACTGAGATAATGACTTTTGGGCTTTCATTGGCTGTAAGCCATAATCATCAACATTAACAGAAATAAACACGTGAAATAGATCACTCTGTGTGTAATGACTCTATAGAATATACACTGCTCAAAAAAATAAAGGGAACACTCAAATAACACATCCTAGATCTGAATGAATGAAATATTCTCATTGAATACTTTGTTCTGTACAAAGTTGAATGCGCTGACAACAAAATCACACAAAAATCATCAATGGAAATCAAATTTATTAACCAATGGAGGCCTGGATTTGGAGTCACCTACAAAATTAAAGTGGAATGTAATGTCCTAAAAACAAGTCAAAATAATGCTCAATAGTGTGTGTGGCCTCCACGTGCCTGTATGACCTTTCTACAACGCCTGGGCATGCACCTGATGAGGCGGGGATGGTCTCCTGAGGGATCTCTTCCCAGACCTGGACTAAAGCATCCGCCAACTCCTGGATAGTCTGTGGTGCAACGTGACGTTGGTGGATGGAACCAGACATGATGTCCCAGATATGCTCAATCGGATTCAGGTCTGGGGAACGTGCAGGCCAGTCCATAGCTTCAATGCCTTCATCTTGCAGGAACTGCTGACACACTCCAGCCACATGAGGTCTGGCATTGTCCTGCATTAGGAGGAACCCAGGGCCAACTGCACCAGCATATGGTCTCACAAGGGGTCTGAGGATCTCATCTCGGTACCTAATGGCAGTCAGGCTACCTCTGGCGAGCACATGGAGGGCTGTGCGGCCCTCCTAAAGAAATGCCCCCCACACCATTACTGACCCACTGCCAAACTGGTCATGCTGAAAGATGTTGCAGGCATCAGATCACTCTCCACGGCGTCTACAGACTCTGTCACGTCTGTCACATGTGCTCAGTGCGAACCTGCTTTTATCTGTGAAGAGCACAGGGCGCCAGTGGAGAATTTGCCAATCCTGTTGTCCTGTGGCAAATGCCAAGCGTCCTGCACGGTGTTGGGCTGTGAGCACAACCCCCATCTGTGGACGTCGGGCACTCAGACCATCCTGATGGAGTCGGTTTCTAACCGTTTGTGCAGACACATGCACATTTGTGGCCTGCTGGAGGTAATTTTGCAGGGCTCTGGCAGTGCTCCTTCTCTTCCACCTTGCACAAAGGCGGAGGTAGCTGTCCTGCTGCTGGGTTGTTGTCCTCCTACGGCCCCCTCCACGTCTCCTGGTGTACTGACCTGTCTCCTGGTAGCGCCTCCAGCCTCTGGACACTACGCAGATAGACACAGTAAACCTTCTTGCCACAGCTCGCATTGATGTGCCATCCTGGATGAGCTGCACTACCTGAGCCACTTGTGTGGGTTGTAGAGTCCGTCTCATGCTACCACGAGTGTGAAAGCACAACCAATATTCTAAAGTGACCAAAACATCAGCCAGAAAGCATTGGTACTGAGATGTGGTCTGTGGTCTCCACCTGCAGAACCACTCCTTTATTGAGTGTGTCTTGATAATTGCCAATAATTTCCATCTGTCGTCTATTCCATTTGCACAACAGCATGTGAAATTGATTGTCAATCAGTGTTGCTTCCTAAGTGGACAGTTTGATTTCACAGAAGTTTGATTCACTTGGAGTTGTTGTTTAAGTGTTCCCTTTATTTTTTTGAGCAGTGTATGAGTTTCACTTTTTCTATTGAAGAACTGAAATAAATTAACTTTTTTTATCACTTGTAGTTGATAAAAGCTTGTCTGCCCAAAGCCACCACTAGAGGGAGCTTAGAGAATACTGCATAGAAAAATTATGCTCCTAAGCTCCCCCTAGTGGTGGTTGTAAAATGGCAATATTTTATTATTTAAATGGGTTGTCTCAACTTTTGCACCTTTTGGGGACAAATTATTTATTTATTTTTATTTAAATTCATGTTTTGGGGCTAAAAATAATTTTTGCTGTTGGGTTTCATTAAAAATTTTCAGGATCCAAGGGGTAATGTTTCAACTTGTGGAGACTTACATGCCAAAGTGAGGAGAGTTTTAAACCTTGTAATGCTCCTCTGGGAAATATGCAAATTGTCTCTTCAGAGAGGAAGAGGACTAGAACTCTAGCGCCACCTATTGGAAGTAGCAATCCTAAAAGTCAATATCGACCCTTTAGCGAGCCTTGCCCCATGATTTAGGTTAAAAGCCAAAACCAAAATCTCAGTTTGCAGATGCTGTGTTTCGGGGTACTGCCCCTCGTCAGTGCCAAGTGAGATCTGGATTAGCTAAGTGAGAGGTGTCTGACCCGGGATCCATGGGGTAACCTTTCTCCTTACGGACACTGACATTTCAAGCCACTGTGCCGTAGCAGAAGTATCTAGAGATAATGGCATTTACACAGAATCCACCTGATGTTAAAGTGAATGAGCTGCAATACCTGGCACCGCCCACGGACAAGAGTGGCGCTGTTCCTGAATAAAAGCCCTTTTCATCTAATTTTAGACAATCCAGCAGTCACATATAATTGAGGGCTGTCCAGATGTCTAAAGACACAAGGATCAGGAATTTTGGATTTTAACATCCCAGGAGATAAGTGAAGATAAAGGTTTTTGGCTGCAGATTATCCTCACTCTGGCAGTGAAGATGCACGTGTAGGTTTATGGGGAAGATTAGTTATTCCTGGCTGGCCCATCCAGACACTCCTTGACCTTTGGCATGGGCTGGGCAGTGTACTGTTTAAGGTAGACTGTAGCTGCTGCAGAACATCTTTTTTTTAAAGGAACAGATTCCTTCAATATCATTATTTGTTAGAAAGCCTCCTACTTATGAAAAAGAGGTTCTGCAGAAGCTGTTAGAGATGAGCGACTAATAATTGTACATAACGTCGCGCCGAGTCTACAAATCAGCAGAGGCGTCGGGGATATTAGCAAGTAGCGGATGGTTAATTTGGTGGCCACTGGACTACCGATGTGACCACTGGACCATCGATGTGGCCACTGGACCAGGATCCTGCGAATCGATTCACTCATCTCTACAAACTGGACTGCAATTTTTTAAAAAAATGCACTTCTTAAAGAGGTTCTGCAGCAGCAGTGCTCTTTCAATACACGGAAGGTGATAGATATAATAAGTAGATATAGATAAGATAGATAGATAATATGATAGATAGATAGATAGATAGATAGATAGATAGATTCTAAATTTAACGGACTGTCCAGGAATTTGTGGCCGGTTGTGAGGACAGAGCTGGGGCAGGCGGGGGCGGAGGAGCCGGCGGGGAGGGGCGCAGTGTGGGAGGGGGGCAGTCTCATGACTCTCTCCGGGCGGGGCTCATTCTGGCCAGACTCACTTGTTGGAGCCTCCACTAAGGAAAGAAAGTGACAGGCTGCCCTGGGAGAGACGTGCTGACAGCGGGGAGCAGGTAGGGAGACCCCCCAGAAAGCCAGAGAGGGGAGAAGGAGCTGCTGGCAGGAGGAGGAGGAGGACCTGGCAAACATTAACTTCTCTGCAAGGTGGAGGAGGCGCAGGCTGCAAGTGTGCGTGAGCTGCAGATGCAGCAGAGCTGAGTTTGTCATTTAATACTTGACATTGTCAGCTTTTCCACAGCCGCAGTGTTGTGTGAATAGCTGCAGTCCTATGTAAAAAACACAAAAAAACACAAGCGGTTACATCAAATGAGCCAACTCAGCCCTGCTACATGTGTATTCTAGAGCTGGCAGAGACTGGTGTGTAATATCATGAGATGTGACCTGTATCATGTGTTATGGATGGTTTCACCTCCTAAATACTGTGCAGAAAAGTAAAAGGTTTCCATTGATTTTTCTGGCTAACACGGTACCACAATGTGATTTTTTTTTTTTTTTTTTTTTTTATTATTCCACTTCTATTCCTGTCACTATCAGTCTTATTATCATTATTACTACTCTCATTTTCAGCCTCGTCACCACTATCTCGTTATTATTTCTTACTGTCGTTCTTGGGCTCCATTCACACATCTGTTCCCATTTTTACATTGGTGTGAAATTGACCATTTTCTTCCTCGGTGTCGTCCGTTTTGCACTTTTTTTTTTTCCTATTTTTCAAATGTTCGGGTAAGTTCACACTAGGTGTTTTTTCAGCTTTTTTTCTGCAGCAAAACCTGATCTCTTGGCAGGAAAGAAGCTGCAGAAAAAGTCTGTTTTTGGGCGGTTTTGGCACGCTAGATTTGTCTCTTGTGCTTGCTGATAAAAGTTTAGTGTTGGAAAAAAAAATCATATTTCATAGAATCAGGTTTTGGTACAAAAAAACCGCAGCAAAACCTGATTCCTGAGTGTTTGGTGCGTGTTTTCAGCGTTTTTTCACCACTCATTCAAGTCAATGGGTGCAAAACGCTGAAAGAAGTGACATGCTCTATGTGCCAAAATACCATGAAAAGCACAAAATACTGATGACTAAAAACCCAAGGTGCGTGCATGAGATTTCTGAAATCCCATAGGTTTTGCTGGTACTGTAAAAAGCAGTTGAAAATTGGCATAAAAAAAGCAGCAAAAAACGGCCAGTGTGAACTTGGCCTTAAAGAGGTAAACTTTTATTTATCAGACTCTTGGCAATGGATCAATTAAAAAGGATGAAGCTTGGATGGATAAAATTTAGTAAAATGAATCCTTCATTTGACACAAATTTTTGTAAAGGATGCCCGTAGATTTTTAATGTCCGAGTTTGATCTGCAGAACTGATAATAGGCTGCGCTCTGAGTCTCACGGATCGGATACATGGATCTGTTTTTAAGGGCTCATTCACGCGTCCGATTTTCACATACGAGCGCCATCCATGGTTTTCACAGCACTCGTACCGGTGATATTTTATGGGACCATTCACATGTGTGTGTTTTTTTTTTGTGTGGACTGAGTGGATCTTGGAAAACTGCGGAGACCTGTCCAAGGATCAAAATCGACAAACCAATGGGTCTGTGAAAGAATCGAACTGCACTCGGATGACATCAGAAAGGAGAAAGTGGAGAAACTTTTTTTGATTTCTTCATCGATGACACTTGGACCAAACATTGACCAAAGTCTGATCAGAATAACCAGGCCGTTTTTCTTGTATGTGTGAATAGGTCCTAATACTGATCTGTGTATGGATGAATGAAACAGACAACGCAGGCAGAAATAACCGATCTCTTCTACACTACTTCTACTGTAATACTCATTATTTTTACTATTCTTAGTTTTGATTTCTTGTCCTCATTAGGCTCCGACACATTTCAGTCCCCAGCACCAAAATGGTGTGTCCGCCACAAACACATTGACCAGAGCAGAGCTATTATTTGTATGAGGCCCAGGTGGAGCGTCTGCCATAGAATGAGACCCCAGTATTGGGGAGCATTCAGAAAGGCGTGTTTTCTGTCTGTATGTTGTCCGTGTGTCGGAAGGATCGCTCACTAGCATGCTACCTGTGCAAGTGGAGGGGCAGTTTACATGAGCGTGAAAGATATGGCTGATGGTCCGCATGCAGAAAAGATGCCGCGTGCACAACTTTGATCCTTTTTTTTTTTTCAGATCAGAAAGATTTTTTGACTTTTGTATAGTTTGTTTAATTCTTGATGCATAAAACCGGATGCCATGCAGATGTCAAAAAATGGAGACGTGGGTGACAAGGCGGATGAAAAATCATTCTTATTTTTTAACTCGATGATTTTTCATACAGGCTCCTAAACCCAGCCCTCTACCCTTGGGGGTCCAGGTGTTAGACGCAGCGGTCCAGCTGAACACTACCCCACTGCGTAGCTTAGATGCAGCATGTGCAGCTCTGTGACTCGGTTACCGGCCTCCTTGTGTTCCCAGATTGGCAGGTCACCTATTTACCACAGTCTTTAATGGCGTCTTTATATTTTGGAAGCCGTGTCCCCAGTTTTCGCACGCTTTGCAAGCGTCAGGCTTGATAAATATGGCGTCCAGCCTGAACCAGAGCCAGTGAATTGATAAAATTTGCCCTAATGAATGGCAGAAGGTCGTGGTCTGTTGTTGGAAAGCTGCGGTATGTCACAGACCGATAGTAGTCAGATCGCACGACACGGAGATCGGGTCACACTGGAGCCGGCCTGGGCCACGGGCCTGGACTGGTCACAACTTCTCGTCCACGGTTGTAGCTCAAGAATACGTGACCTCCAATATGACCTTTCTCTTAGGTTGCATCATTTTGTTTCCTAGAGAATCAT
Organism: Oophaga sylvatica; assembly: GCA_033576555.1. NCBI lineage: Eukaryota > Metazoa > Chordata > Amphibia > Anura > Dendrobatidae > Oophaga > Oophaga sylvatica. Next base: position 584,564,920 of record JARQOD010000003.1, read on the forward strand.
CTTGTGACCTGTTACATCATGTGCCTTAAAGATATGGACATCTATGGAGGCTTTTTTTTTTTTATTTATTTATTTATTTATTTTTTATTTAAACCAATGCAGGACAGGAGCGACCCATAGAGTATAATGTTCTTTAATGAGAATTTGATAACAGAGAGCAATAGCTTCAGTACTCGCTTTATTTTTTTAATTAAAGGGGTTGGCCACCACTTTAGCGGCCCCTTCTTAAATGCAACAGAGCCCTGTGCAAACTAAAACCATTATATACTCACCTTGGCATAATATTATGTCACATGAACGCTGCAGCCTATCACCTGGATGGAGGGAAGTGTAAGCGCTGCATCCCATCAGTAGCCGCAGCTGTGCTCATGTAACATAATGAGCATTGGTAGACACCGCGCCGCTCCAGAAGAGAAGTAGACAATGACTTTAATTTGCATGGGTGCCTTTAAGAAGGGGTTGTTGTCCAAGTAGTGAACAATCCCTTTAAAAGGGGAAGTTTTGTAGACAATGGCTCATTATTACATTAGCAGCACAAATATTTTCTCCTGTCCTTTGCAACAATGTATCAGAGGATAAAATGTATCAGTCTGAGGTCCAGATACCAGAGATGCAAAGTTCTCATTCTGTTTCTACTTATTGATGGGAAACAAGATCCCTGGAACAAAACCCTGATCTCATGGAGCTTCTTTCGCTGCTTGGGTGGGAGGTTGAGACAAAACCACAGAAGGATACAGCATGCTGCATGCAAACCCTAAAAATATGCGATTCCCGGGGGAGGTCCGCAGGGGCTGTAACTTCCCACCGATGATGAATCTGCAGCAAATGTACTCTATTAGGAGTTTTATGCAGAATTGCTGCACAAACCGTCACATGTAGCCACAGCCTAATAAAAGCATTTAAAAAGTTGTCTCAAAAATCATAAATGATAAAATTGCAAACTTTGCATTTTGCTTATTAAATGTTTTCTCCGTTCTCAAGAATGATCCAATTTTAAATATAATTTATCACTCATAGCCTAAGATACCGGCCACCTATGCAGCCCATCTCCGGTACAAGCTGTTTTCTGTATTGCTGCCTCTGCATGCCGCATCAGAGCTACACCCATGCCGCTTGTCCAAACTGTCAATCATCATGAGCATCCACCTCCTTGCAAGCGGGAAGCTGAGAGGCTGGGGAGCAGTGCGCTCCTGAAGATGGGCATCGAGACAATCCCTTTAATATAAAACAGCGGCGTGGTCGAATATTCAAGTGCCCTTATTTGGTTCTATAAATCCAGAGCTGTCAATCAAGATAGAGGGAAAACAAGTAGGTGGGAAGGTGGACTTAAGAATTGGCCGCGCAGAAGGTGCACCGAGCGCCTGTACTTGGTTTGAACAGTCATTCTGTGCTGACAGTTTCCCTTTAATTACATTTCACTAAGTTTTGGACTTTAGCCTTCATTTTTTCATTTATTTTCAGATTCCTGATTTGCATTTTGAAGCCTGATCCAAATTGGGGATTTCTCTTGTGGGAGTGTCTCTCCCAGTAATACAGGCTGGATGAGAGCTCAGTGTGTATCCAGGGTGCTGCTGTCTTCATTAGTTCATATCGGCACCGCTTGTAATCTATTCTGCACTTATTTCCTTTGTGTGCTTTGCTCCTTATTCCATAGTTTGTTTCTTAAGACTATACATGCTTTCTCCCCTCTCAACAGAGGGAAAATGGGTACAGAGCTCTACAATCTCAAAATATGGAATTGAAAGGATGGGGAGAGCCTTCAGAGCCAGGAGATTTGATCAATTGGTCGCATTTTTGCAGAGCACTCAGCTAGATAAGGGACTTACACTTGGCAGCAACAAAATAGTAGAAAAATGGTAATGAAAGTTATTTAGAAATTGGCGAAAGAATAAATTCGGTGCGACGGGTACTTAGTACTGTCCCGATACAGTGTCATGTTATTGGCAGCACATGTCCTGTTCACGCCAGGTGATGCGCCACCAATAACCTTTTTTTAATTTTTTGGTGGAATGTTTACCCTGTGAGTAAGGAGATATATTAATATTAAAGTTCATGGTCTCTCCATCATCTATGCTAATATGCTAATTTATGAATCTTTAGATATTCAGAGTGAGGACTGGTGGGCTTACTGGTGGACCCCTGCAGGACTGGGCCCACGGAGGTGTCAGTACAGAGACCACCAGCCAGGTTGTGTCAGATTTTCTTACTGGAGAAATATTGTATCAGTGTACTCACAGTGGATTTTCTGCAAGAGATTTGCATATGGAAAATCTGCTACCTGTTACATTTCCAGCAAAGTCAATATGATTTCCATCTCATCTACATACTACTGAGAAAATCTGCCAAAGATACTGACCGCTGGTTGGAATTTTTTCTGCAGATTTCACACTTCGCGGTGCAAGTCTGTGGCGTATAATCAAGGAAATCTACAACCATCGCCGCCACGGATGCTCCATTGTGAAAAATCCACAGAGTATCAGTCCTTTGTCAATGTATCCTAAGGCTATATTCACACTGAGGGGTTTTATTTTTAAGCAGAAACTGTTTTCAGTAATCCTTTCCTTTTTGGGGGCGGCTTTAGAATAGTTTTTATTTACCAATTTTTGGTTTTTTTTTTTTTTTTTTTTACAGCCATTTGATTGAACAGTGCTTAGTTTGGAGCAGATTCCTTCATGATCAAGCACTTTTTCTTTTCAGCGGGAATTTTTCAAAACCCCTTTAAAGGGGTAAAAAAGCTCCAAAAACTCCTCACATGAACTGCAAAGAAGATTTGCCATAAATGAAGTATAAGAGATTTCTAATAGGGTTTTTTTTATGCTGTTTTTTGAGTATTTTTGGAGAGTTTTTGCTTAAAACAAAAAACTCAGTGTGAACATAGCCTAAAGAGGTATTTTGATTGGAAGATCGTCATAAGTCTCTTTTTTTCAGCTTCCATTATCACACAGTAATCATTCTCCTATGATAGTGCAGCTGCTTTCTTGCAAACTTTAACACTTGGATGCCCGTGCCCTCACATTTCTTATTCCAAGCCTTGACGTTTCTGACCGTCTCTCGTTTTTGCCCATATTCTACAGGAAAAAACAAATATCGATGACGACAAACCCTTCTCTGCTTATCCTGGATATGAGATTTTGGGCTTAGAGATTTTTTTCCCATTAGCAACCTTTTATAAGTGGTGTCCGAACATTAGCATCCCGATGTCCTATAGTGCATGATATGCGCCCGCGGGGGTGGTCGCGTCCATGTGTGACCATTGCTCTATTTTACCATTCATACTGGGAACACTGGACCCCGACTGGTCCTACTAATATCGCGTATCCTGGCCGATCTCTCTACGTGGCCTTATTGATGGTCATCCATCTGTCATGGAGGACGAACACATCCTTGTGTTACGGGAGTTGGTTGATTGTTTTACTAGAAGAGCTGGGAGGATTTACTAGTGTTAATGCGCCCGGGATTACGGCCACTGGGGATTTTCGGCAGCACGGGTCCCATCCTTGTGACGTGACTCTAGGAACTGTAATGATGATCGACAGTGACATATTTCATAATCGGATGACCGTTCAGGTCTCTTCCGCCTCCCCTGGAGAAGGTATTAGGCCGCCTAGGTGCTTCAGCGCTCGCTCCTCACCGCTCACTGCCACTTGTGTATTAAAATAGACCGGCACATGTCTGATCCTATCTGCAAGATAATCTGCCTCGTTCCAGGAGGGCTGGAGAGTGGCTGCTTCATTGTTGTCAGTCTTGTGACGGCCAGGTTAGGAAGCCCTGTTTTCATATTTCCTATTAAGAAAATGAGGCTTATTATACGGGGGTCCTCTGTTTGGGATCCTCATCTCTTGGCCAGAGTAGAACGGTTGGACAGAGGAGGAACCCGACCTGTCCTGCTTTACACAAAGAAGTCATTGATTAGATTGAGCACTGCGTAATACTTCACTTCCCCTGTGGGGGCACTGCAGGAAAACTCAACACTTACAGCCAACAGATTACAAGTGATTGCTGAAGGTCGTAGGAGGAGGACACTTACTGAACACTTTATTGGTAAAAGACCCATCTAACAAGTCAGAGTTATCCAATAATAAACTATGTGGAATTGCATAATAATTGTCAAACACCAAACAGAATAATGCTATGGCATATTCTGCCACCCATGTTCACCCCCCAAGTGCCAGACATGCGCTGGCAACCCCTCTCACCCAGCCGTTCATGGTGCTTTATAACTCCTAGCTGTTTTGTTTCTGTTTTTTTCTTTAAGGATGTGTCTCCCCCAAAATGCACCTTATTTGGGGTGGGTTATATGGGGTGTCTCCACATTCTCCATGGGACTGGCCTCGGAACGGGAAATCAAATTCTGTGTTGTCCAGTATGCTCTCGGGGAGACTTCCTTATGCCATAATAGGGAATAATATACAAAGTGTTGGTCTGTAGGAGACCGTCCCTTTAAGGCCATAAACTGTAATGAAGCCTAGTGATACAGGGATCGGTGGTAAGGATGAGAAAATCATGTTTTGTTTTGTTTTTTCTATTTCTTTATGGCTTTTGGAATAAATTGGCTTCATTGTTTAGCTGCAGTTCCAGAGTCTGGATCTGTTCCTATGATCGTTCTTGAGGACGGCTGCACTGACTTGTTGGGCGGCTGCAGCAGTAGATTTTCACCTTAGTCATTGATTATTATGCAAATATGTCTAATTATCTTGTGTTATCTGCCACAATTCTAGTTACACCTGTGAATCGTCTTATTATGTATTACCTACGTTGCATCATTGGATTATTAAGCAATATTCCTTTAACCCCTGAATACAATCAGCTGTCTCTTCTGAGACCCCCAAATACAGGAACAATCGGCTCTGCTCAGCGCCCCTGTGTTGTGCATGAGAGAGACGCTGTCGGGCTCCTCTGGCGGAAGCTTATCTCCCAGAGAACAAAAGTATCAGCTGGAACCTTATCTTCCCTGACTGGATGTGGGGTGGGCAGGAGGCCCCTATACACTACTGGATACTTCTCTTCCCTGACAGGATGTGGTGTGGGCAGGAGGCCCCTTTACAATGCTGGATACTTCTCTTCCCTGACGGATGATGTGGGGTGGGCAGGAGGCCCCTATACACTGCTGGATACTTCTCTTCCCTGACAGGATGTGGGGTAGGCAGGAGGCCCCTATACACTGCTGGATACTTCTCTTCCCTGACAGATGATGGGGTAGGCAGGAGGCCCCTATACACTGCTGGATACTTCTCTTCCCTGACAGGATGTGGGTAGGCAGGAGGCCCCTATACACGCTGATAATTCTCTCCCTGACAGGATGTGGGTGGTCAGAGCCCCTTTACAATGCTGGTGGTCAGGAGGCCCCTTAACAATTCTGGATACTTCTTTCCCCCGACAGATGATTTTGGGTGGGTGGGAGGCTGTGAATGTGCTAAAAGTGGTTTCTGAGCAGAGGCTCCCTCTGGTGGTTGCAGACAGTACTGAACCTTTCAGCGAGGATTGGCAATCTGGGATCACGGACTGGTCTGATATAAGGGAGGTTCTCTCCCATGATAGTTGCCGGTTATCAATTGTTCTTGTCTCAATTGTAGTTCCTGGTTCATTTGGAAGCTTGCTGAGTCTTGCCTGCATCTTCTGCTATCAGATAAGATATTTTCTGCTTTTGTTTTTGTGCTTGCTTTTTGCATTGTTCCCTGCACTTCTGTTCTGTGGAGGTCAGCCAGGTCCCCTCCGGGGGACTTGTGCTCCTCTCAGTTTGTCTGGAGCCACTGTTGTTTGTTCATTTGCTTTTTTCTGTTTTTTCAGTGGCTGCGGCTTAGTTTTGTTACACCAGAGAACTGATTTAGGTGGTAGAGGTCGTGTGATCTCAGGTGTTTTTGCAATCAGTAGAGTTGGTATTTTTTAGGGTTTTTTTTGGATTGCAGTGAGTATCTTTTCCTGTACTTTTCTGTCTAGACAGATTGGGCCCCAGCGTTTGCTCATTCTATTTTCTGTCTGTGTCCGTGCTTCCTCTTGTCTAACCGCCATTACATGTTTGGGGGCTTCCTATTTTCTTTGGGGATCTGCTCCGGGGCAGATAGCTTTCATCTTTCTGCCTTTAGGTGTAGTTATCTCTCAGGCTGTGACGAGGCGTCTAGGATCAACGTAGGAACGCTCCACGGCTACCTCTAGTTGTGTGGTTAGTTCAGGTTACTGCAATCCAATAGGTTCCAGCCTCTCTGGTGTATTGCCGTTTTTTGCTTACTCTCCTCAGCTACCAAAACATAACAGTATCACCGGCCCAAAACTGAAAATTATATGGTACTCACAGAAGGGAAAAATAGTGTGGGAAAAAAAAAAGTTGTCGGAGATTTTTTTTTTTTTTTCCCTGTTTGTTGCATTTTTTCCCTCTTTCTCTCTGGGTGCTGAGGAGGATTTTTTTTTATTTTCTCTCAATGGAGCTTGCACAGTTGTCTAGCCGTGTGGATCAGCTTGCCACTGATGTTCGGAGTATTGCTACCTATCTTGCTAGGTTGCCGGTTGTGGAACCTAGGATTCCCATGCCAGATTTGTTTTTGGGGGATCGGGCTAAATTTCTGAATTTCAAAAATAACTGTAAGTTGTTTTTTGCCTTAAAGCCTAAGTCCTCAGGGAACGCAGCACAGCAGGTTCAAATTGTCATCTCTCTCCTGCGCGGCGATCCTCAGGATTGGGCTTTTTCCCTGACACCTGGGGATCCTGTTTTGAATGATATTGATGCATTTTTTCTGGCTCTGGGGTTATTGTACGATGAACCTAATGTCACTGATCAAGCTGAAAAAACCTTGTTGGCATTAAATCAGGGGCTTGAGGACGCTGAGTTGTACTGTCAGAAATTCCAAAAGTGGGCAGTCCTGACCAAATGGACTGATGATGCTTTGGCAGCCCTTTTTCGGAAGGGGCTGTCAGAGAATGTAAAGGATGTTATGGTGGGATTCCCTGCTCCCTCTGGTCTCAATGATTCTATGTCATTGGCTATTCAAATTGACAGACGTCTGCGTGAGCGCAGAGGTATGCGTGAGATAGTGTTGCCTTGTGAGCCAGCTTCTGAGCCCATGCAGTGTGATAGAGTGACTTCTGGGGCACAGCGTCATGAGTTTCGAAAGCGCAATAGGTTATGTTTCTACTGTGGTGACGCCTCTCATGCTATTTCAGTCTGCCCTAAACGGGGAAGACGTTTTGCACGCTCAGTTGTCTTGGGTAGTGCTCAGACTAAATTTCTGTTGACTGTTACCCTGATTTGTTCCCTGTCCACATTTTCTGCTCAGGCTTTTGTTGATTCAGGAGCAGCTATTAACCTGATGGATTTTGACTTTGCCAAACGTTGTGGGTTTCTTATGATACCCCTGCGGAAGTCTATTCCCCTACTGGGCATTGATTCTACCCCTTTGGCGGAGAATAAACCCCAGTTTTCTACTCGGGTGATAATGAGGATTGAACCAGATCATCAGGAGAGTTGCAAATTTCTGGTGCTGTATAATCTGCATGACATTATTGTACTAGTTTTCCCTTGGTTACAGTCTCATAATCCTGTTTTGGATTGGAAATCTGTGTCTGTGACCAGTTGGGGCTGCCAATGTGTTAATGCCGACACTCCTGTTTTTTCTGCCTCTCCCCAGTCTCAGGATGTTCCTGACTTTTTGACTGATTTTTCTGATGTATTTAGTGAAAGTAAATCTGCATCTTTACCCCCTCACAGGAGCTATGATTGCGCTATTGAATTAGTGCCTGGTGGTAAATTTCCTAAAGGTCGCCTTTTTAACTTGTCTGTACCTGAACACGATGCTATGCGGTCTTATATCAAGGAGTCATTGGAGAAGGGTCATATCAGACCATCCTCTTCACCCTTGGGTGCCGGTTTTTTCTTTGTGGCCAAAAGAGATGGTTCATTGAGGCCGTGTATTGATTATCGTCTCTTGAAAAAGATCACTATGAAGTATCAATATCCGTTACCCTTGATTTCTGACCTGTTTTCCAGGGTGAAAAGTGCTAGTTGGTTTACCAAGCTTGACCTCAGGGGGGCGTATAACCTTATTCGCATTAAGCACGAGGATGAATGGAAGACGGCGTTTAATACCCAGAGGGGCATTTTGAGTACCTAGTGATGCCCTTTGGGCTCACTAATGCTCCTTCCGTCTTCCAATCCTTCATGAATGATATTTTCAGGGATTTTGTGGATAAATTTCTGATTGTTTATTTGGATGATATCTTGATTTTTTTCCAATGACTGGACTCTCATGTGAAACATGTTCGGACTGTGTTCCAGATTTTGAGAGAGAATGCTCTGTATGTGAAGGGATCAAAGTGTCTTTTTGGCGTACAGAAGGTCTCATTTCTGGGATTCATTTTGTCTCCGTCTGTTATTGAAATGGACCCGGTCAAGGTTCAGGCCATCTGTGATTGGGTCCAACCTACTTCATTAAAGGCTCTTCAGAGATTTTTGGGTTTTGCCAATTTTTATCATAAATTTATTGGTAATTTCTCCGGTATTGTTAAACCATTGACTGATTTGACCAAAAAGGGTTCTGATGTGGTGAATTGGCCTCCTGAGGCAGTCTCTACGTTTCAGGAACTTAAGCAGAGATTCACTTTTGCTCCTGTTCTACAGCAGCCTGATGTTTCTCTACCGTTTCAGGTGGAGGTTGATGCCTCTGAAATTGGGGCAGGTGCCGTTTTGTCCCAAAGAGATCCAGAGACCTCTAAGAGTAACCCTTGTGCCTTTTTCTCTCGAAAATTTTCTCCAACTGAACGTAATTATGATGTGGGTAATCGGGAGTTATTGGCCATGAAGTGGGCCTTTGAAGAGTGGAGACATTGGCTGGAAGGAGCCAAACATCAGGTGGTGGTCCTCACGGACCATAAGAATCTGGTTTAACTCGAATCAGCCAAGCGACTTAATCCTAGACAGGCCAGGTGGGCCTTGTTTTTCACACGTTTTAATTTTGTGGTTTCTTTTCTTCCTGGCACTAAATGTCAAGGCGGATGCCCTCTCGAGGAGTTTCTTTGCGGACTCTCCTGAGTTATCTGATCCTACTGTTATTTTGAAAGAGGGTGTAGTTCTTTCCGCCATCTCGCCCAATTTGAGACTGGCTCTGGAAGGGTGTCAGGAGGATAAACCTGAGCGCTGCCCTATTGGGAAATTGTTTGTCCCAGACCAGTGGAAGAAGAGTGTGATGTCTGAGATTCATTGTTCCGCGTTGGCTGGTCATCCTGGGATTTTTGGTACCAGAGACTTGGTGAGTCGGTCCTTTTGGTGGCCTACTTTGTCTCGTGACATCAGGGAATTTGTGCAGTCCTGTGGGACTTGCTCTCGCTCCAAGCCTTGCTCTCGCTCTAGTGGTTTGTTAATGCCATTACCTGTGCCCAAGAGGCCATGGACCCATATCTCTATGGATTTTATTTCCGACCTCCCTGTTTCTCAGAGAATGACCGTTATCTGGGTAATCTGTGATAGGTTTTCCAAGATGATACATCTTGTGCCGTTACCTAAGTTACCTTCCTCCTCCGAATTGGTGCCTTTGTTCCTTCAGCACGTGGTTCGGTTACATGGCATTCCGGAGAACATTGTGTCTGACAGAGGAATCCAGTTTGTTTCCAGATTTTGGAGGACATTTTGTTCTAAACTTGGTGTTCAATTATCTTTCTCCTCTGCTTTTCATCCTCAGACCAATGGACAAACCGAGAGAACAAACCAGACCATGGAGACTTATTTGAGATGTTTTGTGTCTGCTGATCAAGATGACTGGGTCTCTTTTTTGCCTTTGGCTGAGTTTGCTCTTAATAATAGGGCTAGCTCTGCCACCTTGATGTCTCCATTTATTCGAACGTCCATGACAGCACTACAGAGAGAGGGGATCCGCCCCTTAGGAACAGGAAACCTACAGATATAAAAGGGCGGCACCTCTCCCACACATCAGTTGGTTTCCTGTTCCTAAAGGACGGGTTTCCTACAGATGAAGATCTTCAGGAGGACCCAGGCCGGCCGGTCGACCCAGGTAGCGGGGGGGGGATCTCCTACCTCGGCCGGTGCGGAGCCCCTGGAAGCGCCACGGTGGGTCCGGGTAGGATTCCACGGCAGTGTGCGGAGCAGGTGGAGCAGTATCCAGAGGATCTCTGTCTCCCAGCCGGCGCCGGTAGGTAAGTATTCCCCCCTCTCCCTGGTCCCGATGCCTTCTCCCTGTCCTCTCCTGTGGTCCTGTCATGGTGGGGGCCTCTTAAGGGGTGCAGCCGTGATTTTTTTTTTTTTTTTTTTTTTAAATGTATTTTAAAATTTGAATTTCCCGCCGCGTCACTGCTGTGAACGGCGCTGCGGGGGTTTTTTGAATTTCCCGCCGCGCGTCGCTGCTATGGACGGCGCGGCGGGCGGTTTTGAATTTCCCGCCGCGCGTCACGGCTATGGACGGCGCGGCGGGGTTTTTGAAAATTCAGTCGTGCGCCGCTGTTGCAGCAGCGCGGCTGGGGTTGGGGGAGATCTCCGCTCGGAGGGGCGATGCTGCGGGGGATTATACTTACCTCCATCGGTATGGTGGGGTCCGTGCGAGCGGGGGAAAAAAGGGGGCGGAGTCTCCACCACCGGAACCGGAAGTGAGGCGCCGGCCGGCGTTTTTGAAAATTTTGGCGGCTGCATCATCAGACGGCGCCTGCTGTGGGGACGGCGGGGAGGTGCGGGGGGGGCCGTGGGGCGGGGAGTAGGAGGGGGTGGACCCCTGGCCAGACCTGCTGATCCGGATATCCGGGGGAGGATATAAGGAGCCTAGGAAAGAGGTAAAGCGCTTCTGCCCCATTTTTTTACGATGGACACTGCAGAGGCTCCCTCGGTGCAACAGGAGAGCCAGCAGCAGCAGACAGAGCGCTCCTCTTCAATGGCCAGGAGCACCAGCCGCAGAAGTTCCGCAGCTGGGAAAAAGCCCCCTCCCCGTGATCCGGTACCTACTGCTGTACAATCTGGGTAAGAGATCGTCAGATTTAGAATACCCAATAATACAGTTTTTTCCCCATTTTGTGTCTGTTACTAGGGGAAGAAGTGTTCGGTGAAAAGCAAGCACAGGGAATGTGCCTTTTGCGCTTGCCCTCTGCCTGACGCTTGCCCTAAGAGGTTGTGCCAGCCGTGTATGCAACAGACGGTAGGGCATTTTTAAGGGGAAGGGCAGGGGCATGGGATGACATAGTAAACCCCCCCTATGCCCCTTCCCTTTTTAGATAGCGGAGGAGACTCCAGATTTCACCGAAAGCCTGAAGGAGATAATAAGAGCAGAGTTGAAAGCGTCCTCAAGACACGGAGAATTTTCCAGGCTAGAAATGTACCAGTTTTATCTGATTCAGAGTCACCTGCCGCCCATGATAGGGGTGAAGTTGTGTCAGGACCCTCCTCGCCTTCCTCTTCGGCTTCCTCCTCGTCTTCTACGGAAGACGCTACCCGTTTTTGTTTTCCCTTGGACCAGATGGACAAATTTGTCAAATCAGTTAGGTCCACCATGGGGGTAGAAGAGGTGAAACCAGAGCTCTCAGTACAGGATCTGATGTTTGGTGGTCTAGATCCAAAAAAACGGAGATCCTTTCCACTAAACAGTAGCATCCAAGGCCTTATAGACAGAGAGTGGAAGAAGCCTGAAAAAAGAGGCTCCTTACCCCAAGCGTTTAAACGGAGATATCCCTTTGAAGATCCCCTGACGGGTAGATGGGATAAGGCCCCGAAGCTGGATGCAGCAGTGGCGAAGGCTTCTAAAAAATCCTCCATCCCATTTGATGATATGGGGTCTTTGAAAGATCCACTAGACAAGAAGGCAGACTCCTTCTTGAAAGGCACATGGGAGATGTCGGCAGGTGCCCTGAGGCCGGCGGTTGCAGCCACTTGCGCAGCCAGGTCATTGATGGTCTGGCTAGACCAGTTAGCTTCCCAGTTAACAGATGGAACCTCCAGGGGGACAATTCGGAAGACCTTGCCAATAATTCAGAATGCGGCGGCTTTCCTGGCTGATTCCTCAGCGGACTCAGTAAGAATGGCTGCCAGAGCGGCAGGGCTGTCTAATGCAGCACGAAGGGCATTATGGCTGAAATGTTGGCCGGGCGATATTCAAGCCAGATCTCGCCTCTGCTCCATTCCGTGTGACGGCGAATATCTTTTTGGCCCGGTCCTGGACGAACTTTTAGAAAAGGCAGGGGACGACAAGAAAAAGTTTCCCAGTCTACCAACCCCTTCCTATAAAAGACCTTTCAGCAGAAGGAGGTTCAGCTACCGAAGGTCGTCCAGGGAACGAGCCAAATGGGATGAAAAGAGGCGAAGAGGTACAGGGTTTATGTTTAGAGGTCCACCTAGGGAAACAAAAAAACCCTCGCAATGACTAGCAATGCCGGTAGGAGGCAGATTGAAGGCCTTCTACCCGGCCTGGTCGGAAATCTCAAACAGTAGCTGGATCCTTAACATCATAGCTACAGGGCTGCGGTTAGAATTCTCCTCGGTACCTTGGGATAACTTTAAAGTTACCCCACTCAGGTCATCGCCATCGGAGCAGGCCGCTCTAGAGTTGGAGGTTCAGGAGCTTTGCGCTAAGAATGTCTTAGTGGAGGTGCCAGAAGCAGAGCGGGGTAAGGGGTTTTACTCCCCTCTGTTTTTGATCCATAAACTGGATGGGTCTTTTAGAACAATTATTAATTTGAAAGCCCTCAATAAGTTCCTGATTATTCACCCATTTAAAATGGAAACGGTCAGCTCAGCAATAAAGCTTCTGTTTGAAAATTGCTTTATGGTGGTGTTAGATCTGAAAGACGCTTATTACCACTTACCGATCCATGTGGAGCATCAGCGTTTCCTCAGAGTAGCAATCCAGATGGGGGAATCACTGCGACATTTTCAATTTAGCGCCCTTCCCTTTGGCTTGACGGTTGCCCCACGAGTATTCACTAAGGTTATGTCGGAGGTCATGGCCCACTTACGTGAATCAAATATGCTCATAGTCCCCTACCTTGACGACTTTCTTATCATAGGAAAGACGGCAGAGCATTGCCTAGAGCAACTGAAAAGAGCGATTTCTACCTTAGAGCGGCTGGGATGGCTAATAAATACCAAAAAGTCTCGTTTGAATCCGATGAGGGTTCAGCAATTTCTAGGGCTAATTCTGGATTCACAGAATCAGAACTGTAGTTTACCGTCAGACAAGTTAATTCGCTTACGGTACCAGGTCCTAAACGCTTCCAGTAACCCCTCCATGTCGCTTAGGAAGGCCATGTCTCTTTTGGGCTCCCTCTCGTCCTGCATTCCCGCGGTTCGGTGGGCCCAATTTCACACAAGGGCACTGCAAGCTGAGGTCTTGCTGTATCAAAATTTGCTAGGTGGTTACCTGGAAGGCCAGCTATCCTTGTCCCAGGCTGCTATAAGATCCCTGGATTGGTGGAAGAATGAGACAAACCTGTCTAAGGGGGTTCCCTGGGAATATGACATATCCCGAATAGTCACAACAGATGCTAGCCCCTCTGGGTGGGGGGCTCATATGGGGGACGTTATGGTTCAGGGCTCATGGGAGCAGGATCAAATTCAAATGTCTTCTAATATGAAGGAATTAGCAGCGGTAGAGCTAGCGATTAAAAAACTCCTTGTCTATCTACAGGGTCACCACGTTCGAGTGCTCTCCGACAATCGGGTCACAGTCGCATACATCAACCACCAGGGTGGTACTCGTTCCGGTCCTCTCATGGAAGTGGCAAGGCGCCTACTTCAGATAGCAGAACGACACTTTCTTTCTCTAACGGCTCTACATATAAGGGGAGAAGAAAATACCAAGGCGGACTTCTTAAGCCGCAATCTCCTGAGCCAAGGAGAGTGGTCATTAAAGACTTCCATCTTCGACCTAATTGTGCGGAAATGGGGTCTACCGGAAGTAGATCTCTTTGCTACCAAAAGCAACAAGAAAGTGAGACAGTTCTGCTCTCTGAATCCCAAAGAACGCCCTCTGGCAGTGGACGCTCTTCTATTACAGTGGGATTTCAATCTAGCCTACGCATTTCCTCCCCTGTCCTTACTTCCCCTAGTATTGAGGAAGGTCAGGAAGGACAGGGCAAGGATAATATTAATCGCTCCTTTTTGGCCCAGGAGGGCATGGTTTTCATGTCTCAGAAACATGTCGATAGCCGACCCGTGGGTCCTGCCGGACATTCCCGATCTGCTCTCCCAAGGTCCAGTCTACCATCCTCGAGTAGCGGGCCTCCACCTGACGGCGTGGATTTTGAACGGTCGCTGCTGAGAGATAAGGGGTTTTCTGCTAATGTAATTAATACTCTCCTTAAAAGCAGAAAAGAGGTTACAACTAGGATCTACACTAGGATTTGGAAGAAATTTTTTCAGAGCTCGGCGGTTGTAGCAGGGGACACAACACCGATAACCCAGATTCTAGAATTCCTACAAAAGGGTCTGGACTTAGGTCTCTCCACAAGCACCCTTAAGGTGCAAGTTTCAGCTTTGGGGGCACTCTTTAGTTGCAACATCGCAAATAATTACTGGTCAGTAGATTCATTAAAGCTGCGGGTAGGTCGAGACCCATAGTGAAGGTGAGAATCATGCCATGGGACTTAAATCTTGTTCTCACTGCTTTAACAGAGCCCCCTTTTGAACCTATATCAGCAGCATCAATAAAAATTCTTTCCCTTAAGACCGCTTTCCTGGTAGCATTAACCTCGGCTAGGAGGGTAAGTGACATCCAGGCACTATCTAGACTATCTCCTTACACTCAGGTCCTGAATGACAGGATAATACTTAGACCGGATCCGGCATACCTACCTAAGGTGTCTTCCGCTTTCCACAGAACACAGGAAATTATTCTCCCTTCGTTCATCCCTAATCCATCTAATCAAAAAGAGATGAAACTTCATACTTTAGATGTTAGAAGATGTCTGCTGCAATATTTGGCAGTCACTGATCCCTGGAAAAGGGACAATGCATTGTTTGTCTCTTTTCAAGGAATTAACAAAGGCCGTAGATTAACAAAGAGCTCATTGGCCAGATGGATTAGGGAAGCAATTTCTCTGGCATACACCTCAAGGGGCAAGCAGCCACCTGAGAGGCTAAGGGCGCATTCCACTCGAGCTGTGGCGACTTCATGGGCAGAAAGGGCAGAAGTCTCGATTGACCAGATATGTAAGGCAGCTACGTGGTCTTCTCCACACACGTTTTACACTCATTATAGATTAGATTTGGGTGCTTCCTCAGACCTTTCTTTCGGACTAAGGGTGCTGCAGGCTGTAGTCCCTCCCTAAGTAGTTATTACTCTCTGTAATTCTCTCTGTAGTGCTGTCATGGACGTTCGAATAAAGTCTAAGTTACTTACCGTTAACGGTATTTTACGAAGTCAATGACAGCACCCTTACATTCCCACCCAGGTTCTATGTGCACTTCTTCCGCTTATGTAGTCCACATGTAATAAACAATTGATTAATGTTACTGTGTGATGCATAAAATTTTTTTTGCTGTATACCATTTAACCTTGATGTCCTCTTATGCTCTGTAATCCAACTGATGTGTGGGAGAGGTGCCGCCCTTTTATATCTGTAGGTTTCCTGTTCCTAAGGGGCGGATCCCCTCTCTCTGTAGTGCTGTCATGGACTTCGAAAAATACCGTTAACGGTAAGTAACTTAGACTTTTTCTGCAATTTTGGGTTTCACCCTCGATTTTCTTCGGGACAGGCGGAGGCTTCTGTCTGTCCGGGTGTTGACTCTTTTGTGGAGCGAATGCAGCAGATTTGGGACCAGGTAGTGGAGAGGTTGTCTCTCTCTCAGGAGAAGGCCCAACGGTTTGCCAACCGGCATAGGACTGATGGTCCTCGGTTTAAAGTGGGGGACTTGGTTTGGTTGTCCTCAAGAAATATCCCTATGGGGGTTGCATCTCCAAAGTTTAAGCCAAGGTTCATTGGACCTTATAAGATCATGGAGATTCTTAATCCTGTTTCCTTCCGTTTGCTTCTTCCAGGGACATTTAAGATCCATAACGTGTTCCACAAGTCCTTATTGAAGAGGTTTGTCGAGCCAGTGATTCCTGTGGCTGCGCCTCCTGACCCTGTTTTGGTTGAGGGCAATCTGGAGTATGTGGTTGAGAAAATATTGGATTCTCATTTTTCTAGACGGAAACTCCAGTATTTGATTAAGTGGAGAGGTTATGGTCAGGAGGACAATTCTTGGGTGTTTGCTTCGGACATCCATGCTAGGAGACTGATCCGTGCCTATCACCGAGCTCATCCTGATCGATCTGGTTGCACAAGTGAGGGTTCGGTGACCCCTCCTCAAGGGGGGGGGTACTGTTGTGAATGTGCGAAAAGTGGTTTCTGAGCAGAGGCTCCCTCTGGTGGTTGCTGACAGTACTGAACCTTTCAGCGAGGATTGGCAATCTGGGATCACGGACTGGTCTGATATAAGGGAGGTTCTCTCCCATGATGGTTGCCTGTGATCAATTGTTCTTGTCTCAATTGTGGTTCCTGGTTCATTTGGAAGCTTGCTGAGTCTTGCCTGCATCTTCTGCTATCAGATAAGATATTTTCTGCTTTTGTTTTTGTGCTTGCTTTTTGCATTGTTCCCTGCACTTTTTTGGAGGTCAGCCAGGTCCCCTTCGGGGGGCTTGTGCTCCTCTCAGTTTGTCTGGAGCTACTGTTTGCTCATTTGCCTTTTCCTGTTTTTTCAGTGGCTGCGGCTTAGTTTTGTTACACCAGAGAACTGATTTAGGTGGTAGAGGTCGTGTGATCTCAGGTGTTTTTGCAATCAGTAGAGTTGGTATTTTTTAGGGTTTTTTTTTGGATTGTAGTGAGTATCCTTTCCTGTACTTTTCTGTCTAGACAGATTGGGCCCCAGCGTTTGCTCATTCTATTTTCTGTCTGTGTCCGTGCTTCCTCTTGTCTAACCGCCATTACATGTTTGGGGGCTTCCTATTTTCTTTGGGGATCTGCTCTGGGGCAGATAGCTTTCATCTTTCTGCCTTTAGGTGTAGTTATCTCTCAGGCTGTGACGAGGCGTCTAGGATCAACGTAGGAACGCTCCACGGCTACCTCTAGTTGTGTGGTTAGTTCAGGTTACTGCAATCCAATAGGTTCCAGCCTCTCTGGTGTATTGCCGTTTTTTGCTTACTCTCCTCAGCTACCAAAACATAACAGGAGGCCCCCATACTCTGCTAAATCCTTCTCTCCCCCGACAGATGATGGTGGGTGGGAGGCCCCCATACTCTGCTAAATCCTTTTCTCCCCCGACAGATGATGTTGGGTGGGTGGGAGGCCCCATACTCTGCTGGATCCTTCTCTTCCCTGACATGATGTGGGGTGGGTGGAAGGCCCCTATACACTTCTGAATCCTTCTCTCCCCACTACAAATGATGTGAGTTGGGTGGGAGAGACCTATACACTGCTGGATCCTTCTCTCCCCTGACAGATGATGTGGGATGGGAAGCCCCTATACACTGCTGGATCCTTCTCTTCCCTGACAGATGATGTGGGGTGGGTGGGAGACCCCTATACACTGCTGGATCTTCTATTCCCAGACAGATGATGTTGGGTGGGTCGGAGGCCCCTGTACACTGCTGGATCCTTCTCTCCCCTGACAGATGATGTGGGGTGGGAAGCCCCTATACACTGCTGGATCCTTCTATTCCCAGACAGATGATGTGAGGTGGGTGGGAGACCCCTATACACTGCTGGATCCTTCTATTCCCAGACAGATGATGTTGGGTGGGTCGGAGGCCCCTATACACTGCTGGATACTTCTCTTCCCTAACAGGATGTAGGGTGGTGGAAGGCCCCTATACACTGCTGAATCCTTCTCTCCCTACTACAAATTATGTGGGTTGGGTGGGAGGCCCCTATACACTGCTGGATCCTTCTCTCCCTGACAGATGATGTGGGGTGGGTGGGAGGCCCCTATACACTGCTGGATACTTCTCTCCCCTACAGATGATGTGGGGTGGGTGGGAGACCCCTATACACTGCTGGATCCTTCTATTCCCAGACAGATGATGTTGGGTGGGTCGGAGGCCCCTATACACTGCTGGATACTTCTCTTCCCTGACAGGATGTGGGGTGGGTGAAGGCCCCTATACACTGCTGAATCCTTCTCTCCCACTACAAATGATGTGGGTTGGGTGGGAGGCCCCTATACACTGCTGGATCCTTCTATCCCATCCCCTGACAGATGATGTGAGGTGGGTGAGAGGCCCCTATACACTGCTGGATCCTTCTCTCCCCTGACAGATGATATGGGGTGGGTGGGAGGCCCCTATACACTGCTGGATACTTCTCTCCCCTACAGATGATGTGGGGTGGGTGGGAGACCCCTATACACTGCTGGATCTTTCTATTCCCAGACAGATGATGTTGGGTGGGTCGGAGGCCCCTATACACTGCTGGATACTTCTCTTCCCTGACAGGATGTGGGGTGGGTGGAAGGCCCCTATACACTGCTGAATCCTTCTCTCCCTACTACAAATGATGTGGGTTGGGTGGGAGGCACCTATACACTGCTGGATCCTTCTCTCCCTGACAGATGATGTGGGGTGGGTGAGAGGCCCCTATACACTGCTGGATCCTTCTCTCCCCTGACAGATGATGTGGGGTGGGTGGGAGGCTCCTATACACTGCTGGATACTTCTCTCCCCTACAGATGATGTGGGGTGGGTGGGAGGCCCCTATACACTGCTGGATCCTTCTATCCATCCCCTGACAGATGATGTGGGGTGGGTCGGAGACCCCTATACACTGCTGGATCCTTCTGTTCCCAGACAGATGATGTTGGGTGGGTCGGAGACCCCTATACACTGCTGGATACTTCTCTTCCCTGACAGATGATGTGGGGTGGGTGGGGAGGCCCCTATACACTGCTGGATACTTCTCTCCCCTACAGATGATGTGGGGTGGGTGGGAGGCAACTATACACTGCTGGATCCTTCTATTCCCAGACAGATGATGTTGGGTGGGTGGGAGGCCCCTATACACTGCTGGATCCTTCTATCCCATCCCCTGACAGATGATGTGAGGTGGGTGGGAGGCCCCTATACACTGCTGGATCCTTCTCTCCCCTACAGATGATGTGGGTTGGGTGGGAGGCCCCTATACACTTCTGGATCCTTCTCTCCCCTAACAGATGATGTGGGGTGGAGCCCTATACACTGCTGATCCTTCTGCCCCTGAAATGTTGGGTGGGTGGAGCCCTATACACTGCTGGATATTTCTCTCCCCTGACAGATGATGTGGGGTGGGTGGGAGGCCCCTATACACTGCTGGATACTTCTCTCCCTACAGATGATGTGGGGTGGGTGGAGGCCCCTATACACTGCTGGATCTTTCTATCCCAGACAGATGATGTGGGTGGGTGGAGGCCCCTATACACTGCTGGATCCTTCTTCATCCCTGACAGATGATGTGGGTGGGTGGAGGCCCCTATACACTGCTGGATCCTTCTTCCCCTACAGATGATGTGGGATGGTGGGAGGCCCCTATACACTCTGGATCCTTCTCTCCCCTAACAGATGATGTGGGGTGGTGGAGGCCCCTATACACTGCTGGATCCTTCTCTCCCCTGACAGATGATGTGGGTGGGTGGGAGGCCCCTATACACTGCTGGATCTTTCATCCCCTACAGATGATGTGGGGTGGGTGGGGACCCCTATACACTGCTGGATCTTTCTACTTCCCAGACAGATGATGTTGGGTGGGTGGAGGCCCCTATACACTGCTGATACTTCTCTTCCCCTGACATGATGTGGGTGGGTGGGAGGCCCCTATACACTGCTGATCCTTCTCTCCCCACTGACAATGATGTGGGTGGGTGGGAGGCCCCTATACACTGCTGGATCCTTCTTCCCACCCTGACAGATTGATGTGGGTGGGTGGAGGCCCCTATACACTGCTGGATCCTTCTCTCCCTGACAGATGATGTGGGGTGGGTGGAGAGCCCCTATACACTGCTGGATCCTTCTATTCCCGACAGATGATGTGGGTGGGTGGGAGCCCCTATACACTGCTGGATCCTTCTCTCCCCTAACAGATGATGTGGGTGGGTGGAGGCCCCTATACACTGCTGGATCCTTCTCTCCCTGACAGATGATGTGGGTGGAGCCCCTATACACTGCTGGATCCTTCTCTCCCTGACAGATGATGTGGGTGGGTGGGAGCCCCCATACACTGCTGGATCCTTCTCTCCCCTGACAGATGATGTGGGGTGGGTGAGAGGCCCCTATACACTGCTGGATCCTTCTATCCATCCCCTGACAGATGATGTGGGTGGGTGGATGGCCCCTATACACTGCTGGATCCTTCTCTCCCCTGACAGATGATGTGGGGTGGGAAGCCCCTATACACTGCTGGATCCTTCTCTCCTGACAGATGATGTGGGTGGGTGGGAGAACCCTATACACTGCTGGATCCTTCTCTCCCCTGACAGATGATGTGGGGTGGGTGGGAGGCCCCTATACACTGCTGGATCCTTCTCTCCCTGACAGATGATGTGAGGTGGGTGGGAGGCCCCTATACACTGCTGGATCCTTCTCTTCCCTGACAGATGATGTGGGGTGGGTGGGAGGCCCCTATACACTGCTGGATCCTTCTCTTCCCTGACAGATGATGTGGGGTGGGTGGGAGGCCCCTATACACTGCAGGATCCTTCTCTCCCTGACAGATGATGTGGGGTGGGTGGGAGGCCCCTATACACTGCTGAAACCTTCTCTCCCCTGACGATGATGTGGGGTGGGTGGGAGGCCCCTATACACTGCTGGATCCTTCTATTCCCTGACAGATGATGTGGGGTGGGTGGGAGGCCCTATACACTGCTGGATCCTTCTCTCCCCTGACAGATGATGTGGGTGGGTGGGAGGCCCTATACACTGCTGGATCCTTCTCTCCCTGACAGATGATGTGGGGTGGGTGGGAAGCCCTATACACTGCTGGATCCTTCTCTCCCCTGACAGATGTGGGGTGGGTGGGAGGCCCTATACACTGCTGGATCCTTCTCTCCCCTGATGATGATGTGGGTGGGCGGGGAGGCCCCTATACACTGCTGGATCCTTCTCTCCCCTGACGGATGATGTGGGTGGGTGGAGGCCCCTATACACTGCTGGATCCTTCTCTCCCCTGACGATGATGTGGGGTGGGTGGAGGCCCCTATACACTGCTGGATCCTTCTCTCTCCCTGACGGATGATGTGGGGTGGGTGGGAGGCCCCTATACACTGCTGGAATCTTCTCTCCCCTGATGGATGATGTGGGGTGGTGGGAGGCCCCTATACACTGCTGGATCCTTCTCTCCCCTGACGGATGATGTGGGGTGGGTGGGAGGCCCCTATACACTGCTGGATCCTTCTCTCCCCTGACGATGATGTGGTGGGTGAGGGGTGGTGGGAGGCCCCTATACACTGCTGGATCCTTCTCTCCCTGACGGATGATGTGGGGTGGGTGGGAGGCCCTATACACTGCTGGATCCTTCTCTCCCCTGACGGATGATGTGGGTGGGCTGGAGGCCCCTATACACTGCTGGATCCTTCTCTCCCCTGACGGATGATGTGGGGTGGGTGGGAGGCCCTATACACTGCTGGATCCTTCTCTCCCCTGACGGATGATGTGGGTGGGTGGGAGGCCCGGGTGGGTGGGAGGCCCCTATACACTGCTGGATCCTTCTCTCCCCTGACGGATGATGTGGGGTGGGTGGAGGCCCTATACACTGCTGGATCCTTCTCTCCCCTGACAGATGATGTGGGTGGGCTGGAGGCCCTATACACTGCTGGATCCTTCTCTCCCCTGACGGATGATGTGGGGTGGGTGGGAGGCCCCTATAAACTGCTGGATCCTTCTCTCCCCTGACGGATGATGTGGTGTGGGTGGGAGGCCCCTATACACTGCTGGATCCTTCTCTCCCTGACGGATGATGTGGGGGGAGGCCTACTGGGTCTTTCTCCGACGGATGATGTGGGTGGGTGAGCCCCTATACACTGCTGGATCCTTCTCTCCTCTGACAGATGATGTGGGGTGGGTGGAGGCCCCTATACACTGCTGGATCCTTCTCTCCCCTGACGGATGATGTGGGGTGGGTGGAGGCCCCTATACACTCTGGATTCTGCTGAGTTTAGTCTAATGTGTATGGTGGTTTTTCTACTTGGGCAACAATTTTGCTTGGGTCACCCTCCTCCCCAGTCCATTAAACCCCACCATCAACCAGAAATAAAAGCTGATTCCCAGGGTCCGGTCTCTTCTATGTGAATGGATCAGTGGTACGTTTGTGTGATCACTGGCCCATTTACTGCATATGGGATCGGTGGTCACGTTACATATGTGCACCACCGCTCCATTCACATGGGGGGGGCCCCTATCCTAATGACTGATCATACATTTATCTCCTATCTTGTGGATAACTGATGAATGTTATTAACAGGATATCCATTTTAATATTCATTATAAAAAATCTAAAAACAAAAACCCTGTGTGTGTCATTTGTGGGATGACGCCTTTGGGTTACTATTATTTTCCTAACTGATCTTAAAAAGTCATGTGTTTGATTAATAAATCCCCTACAGGGGGATGATTATTATTTTTTTTTTAAACAGCGCCACCTTTGACTATGGGCTTTGTCTGGTATTGCAGCTCAGCCCACTCCATCTTAAAAGGAAGGTTGGCAACTTTTACTCATACACCAGTGACGAGCAGAGAAAAGTCACAGATGGAAAAAATGTCTTCGAGTGGAGTTGGTGTTTTGTACGGCTGTGACACATCCCTCGCGTCCTATGGACGTCATCGTTGTATCACAGGCTGAAGAGGAGGTTCCGGGTCTTTAACATTTCATGAGTCGTCTGTAAAATGTAGCGTCGTTGTAGATGGTAAGCCGCGCTCCTACGACATTCACGAGGTCCATTGTACGACGCGCTGCCCACTGCTGCTAGTGACGGCTGCGGCCATAAGTCGGCCTTTGTCACTGGGGTTCTCGCACTATTCATTGCTATGAGGCCATGTGGGTTTTATTATCAGCGTATTCTGGTGTTCATTGACTGGGAAGAAGGTCCTGACATTTCATACAAGTAATGTGGGACAATGTAAGGGGGGAAAAACTTTTTGTACATCTGTGTCGACCCGCCACCACAATTGTGGGTTACCAGGGCAATGGGGTACTCAGAGCCGAGCCCATGGAAGTCTATGGGGTTTGTCACAGGTAGCGGTGGCTCGGTCTGTGGCCCTGGCGGTCTGGCGTATGTTGGGGGAATATTTACAGGGGATAGATATATTTACAGTTCGTGACGCCACCTGTAGTCTTCTGGTAATTTATACCAGCGCTGCTGTAGAGCTCTGAGGGGATGGTGAGGCAGCTAGATGTCGGGTCCCCTACAGGTAGGACTCTTCCCTCAGGTCGATGGTTAAGGCAGGGTTGTGCAGGCATGCAAGTAAATAACTCAGTCTCACACGGTCAGCGTCTTTCCATACCTTTACTTGTAAGATGGTAAGGCAGGTCCCAGGGAGGCTGATCCAAGGAGAATGTATTTCAAGATAGCAGCTGGACAAGTCAGGGGCCTCCTTTACTTTCACAACGATGAGTACAACCAGCATGAAGCGTAGTTCCCTCTATAACTCCAGCTATTCCAAAGCTGTACTGCCCAGTCAGTTTTGTGGTCGGAGCCTTCCTGTGAGAGAGCTGAATTCCTATCTTGTCCTGCAGAGACTCAAGGTCCTCACTCCCCTGACCCCAGTTACGTACCGACTATTTAGGGGCTGCTTGCCGCGACCTAAGGTCCGATAAGCCTCTGGTTTTCTTACCACTAAGCTTGAAACTATAGTGATCCTTCGGTCCCCAGTGACCGGTAACAATGTGCAGGACTTCTCCAATCCAAAAGCACTTTTAAATATATCTTCCACTGTGCCTTTCGCCTTGTCCACGCTTGTAGCATAAACACTCACACTTGCAAAAAGTCATATAATCACTCCCTTCTTTTCCTTCCTTCAGAGTTAGTTACCAGACTCTCAGTAATCTTCTAGGCAGGAGCACGTCTCTGAACCTTCACTGTCTTTGAGACAGGAGACTGAAGTATTTCTGTACTAAACTCTTCTTTCTTTATCAATGTCTTCAAGTGAGGTACAGCTCTGACCAGGCTGAGGTGATCTATATCTCGCCCTTACTGGCCTCCACTTGCTGAACTGCTGATAGAACCAAGCTGGACTGCTTCCTCCCTCCAAGTCCCAGCTAGACTCCACACGTCTGCTCTGTCCGAAGACAGGAAACTGACTCCAAAATCACTCAACGAATCTACACTGACCACTCCCTACGAGTCACTACACTACCCTAAGGGTGTGTCTAGTGTATATTGAGTGAATGGGTATAGAGCATTAAACTGCTATCTCTCCACACATTCTCCAGGGTACTGCGTGTGCCTTCACACCAGGGCTACACATTCCCCCATGGTAAAAGACAGCACTCCCGGGCTGTAAAATACAAAGAGACAGTTTTGTTTATGCATTAAACATCAACATTAAACATTAATTCGTCCCATCCGGGAGGTAAGGATGTCTTGAACGTTGCAAACAAAACATTATATATAAAAAATACAATATTAAATAACATTTTCATATAAATAGACAATATGCTTGTGAAGGACCCGCACCAAACCTTCAACGTGGGTCCTGGGTGGGCTGCAGGACATCCGAATGCAGACCTCACTCAGTGCCACACCACACGGGTTTTGTATTCAGAGGTAGTTGTGGTGGTTTTATGTAAAACCAAGATTAGGCACCGAAGCGCAACTACAGGTCCTTCTCAAAAAATTAGCATATAGTGCTAAATTTCATTATTTTCCATAATGTAATGATTAAAATTAAACTTTCATATATTTTAGATTCATTACACACCAACTGAAATTTGTCAGGTCTTTTATTGTTTTAATACTGATGATTTTGGCATACAGCTCATGAAAACTCAAAAATCCTGTCTCAAAAAATTAGCATATCAAGAAAAGGTTCTCTAAACGAGCTATTACCCTAATCTTCTGAATCAACTAATTAACTCTAAACACATGCAAAAGATTCCTGAGGCTTTTAAAAACTCCCTGCCTGGTTTATTACTCAAAACCCCCATCATGGGTAAGACTAGCGACCTGACTGATGTCCAGAAGGCCATCATTGACACCCTCAAGCAAGAGGGTAAGACCCAGAAAGAAATTTCTGAACAATTAGGCTGTTCCCAGAGTGCTGTATCAAGGCACCTCAATGGGAAGTCTGTTGGAAGGAAACAATGTGGCAGAAAACGCTGTACAACGAGAAAAGGTGACCGGACCCTGAGGAAGATTGTGGAGAAGGACCGATTCCAGACCTTGGGGGACCTGCGGAAGCAGTGGACTGAGTCTGGAGTAGAAACATCCAGAGCCACCGTGCACAGGCGTGTGCAGGAAATGGGCTACAGGTGCCGCATTCCCCAGGTAAAGCCACTTTTGAACCAGAAACAGAGAAGCAGCACTGGGCTACAGAGAAGCAGCACTGGACTGTTGCTAAGTGGTCCCAAGTACTTTTTTCTGATGAAAGCAAATTGTGCATGTCATTCGGAAATCAAGGTGCCAGAGTCTGGAGGAAGACTGGGGAGAAGGAAATGCCAAAATGCCTGAAGTCCAGTGTCAAGTACCCACAGTCAGTGATGGTGTGGGGTGCCATGTCAGCTGCTGGTGTTGGTCCACTGTGTTTCATCAAGGGCAGGGTCAATGCGGCTAGCTATCAGGAGATTTTGGAGCACTTCATGCTTCCATCGGCTGAAATGCTTTATGGAGATGAAGATTTCATTTTTCAGCACGACCTGGCACCTGCTCACAGTGCCAAAACCACTGGTAAATGGTTTACTGACCATGCTATTACTGTGCTCAATTGGCCTGCCAACTCTCCTGACCTGAACCCCATAGAGAATCTGTGGGATATTGTGAAGAGAAAGTTGAGAGACGCAAGACCCAACACTCTGGATGAGCTTAAGGCCGCTATCAAAGCATCCTGGGCCTCCATAACACCTCAGCAGTGCCACAGGCTGATTGCCTCCATGCCACGCCGCATTGAAGCAGTCATTTCTGCAAAAGGATTCCCGACCAAGTATTGAGTGCATAATTGAACTTTATTATTTGATGTTTTTTTTTTTATTTTGTTTTAAACACTTTTATTTTATTGGACGGATGAAATATGCTAATTTTTTGAGACAGGATTTTTGGGTTTTCATGAGCTGTATGCCAAAATCATCAGTATTAAAACAATAAAAGACCTGAAAAATTTCAGTTGGTGTGTAATGAATCTAAAATATATGAAAGTTTAATTTTAATCATTACATTATGGAAAATAATGAAATTTAGCACTATATGCTAATTTTTTGAGAAGGACCTGTATATACAGATAAGTTCTGGGCTGGCACAGTCCTCAGCCTCTGAGTCCATTGTAAGAAAAAGACACATTATATCAAATCACATTATAATAAAGTGCAAAAACTTTTTATCTGATTACCCAGCCGGGCATTCTACTTTTGGCAATATATATAAACACTATATACTCATTTAACTTGTGCAAAACATTTTCACTTTTATAAAACTTATGTACATCTTCTTAGTTGCGGTAAACCCTGTCTGGGTCCTACCGTTCTTCACATTTCTTGGTTAACTTTGATTACACTTTCCATCCCGGGGGCTGGAACAATGCGATGGTCCCTAGATCCCATTACTAACAAGTCGTGTGCTGCTATTAGGGTCTGGGTCGCCACAGTTCTCGTGCGAACCTCTAGGGGCGCAACGGGTACTTTCTCCTTGCAAGACACCGATTGCGTTTCAATTTGCGTTACAGTTAGCGATATTGATCGTGTCATAGATTGCGATGGAAACTGGGTCGCAAGTTGCGATGCAGAAGGATGACTAGGTGATGAAGAGTATGTAGACGTTGCTTCCATTTGCGAGGAGCCTGCAGTGGGCGATGCTGGGGCACGGCCGAATGCTGTTTGAGCTGGAGACGGGGACGCTGCGGTAGTGGTGACGTTACCAGCGTCGGGGACGGGGTCACGGACGATTGTGACGTTAAGGGCATACCATCCCTTCATTCCCCAGTGTCGTGTATATGTGACAATGTCTCCATTAACTAGGTCCCTCCCGGGATGGCCTTGCGGTAGGTGGGATTCTACGTCGCGTCTACTGACAAAGACCCCTGGGTAGAGGCCCGGTTCTCTGATAAAGCCCCAGCCCTTCCGGAGCTGGAACTCAGTAACACACCCTTGCCGCCGCGGTTCCCTCAGAGTACCTTTCTCTCGACGGACACTCTCCTTGTCCGCGATCAGCTCTGCATGTTGCCGCTGTCGGTTCCTCTGCGCTTCCCGCTCTTCCTCCTGCTGGCGTTGTTGTTTCTCCTCACGACGCTGCCACTCACATTCCCACTGGGCGGTATAGGCGACGTCATCCAGGCGCGCCATCTCGTCCCAGTCCACGTCTGGTAAGGACGGACAGGACCCCTCCGGTGTCGGGGATCGATCATCTGCTGCGGCCTCCTGGCCGGGCGGGCGTTCCGGGACTGGCTGTACCTCCTCAACCTCCTTCGCCTCCACCGCTTCACCGGTGGGATCAGGATTGGTACTTTCGGGGGCAGCCTCCGGTTGCTCCTTTGCCTTTGGCAGCAGAAGTTTTGGTAACTCCAGACGTAGGGGATCATCGAAGGGAGAGATCACCGCGTCCCACAGCCGCCGCTGCTCCAGGGTACGCCGGCGTCTCTCGATCTCTTCAAATCCAGGTTGTGGCAAAATCATCTTTCTTAGTCGTGCATTTTCTTCCTTGATTTCCAGCAATGCTTGCTGCAGGTGCAGGACCACGGATGACTCCGGTTCTAGTGGCAGCTTGGCTGGGGCACGGGGCCTGCCTTCCTCCGCTTCCCTGCTCGGCTGCACACGTCCTGCTTCCATGATGTTCCAGAGCGTTCTTTCATCTTCCTCCAGAGACGTCCGGTCTCTTCCGTGGAGGCGGGGTTTGCGTCTCCTCCTCTTTGCAGGAAAGGTGAAGAGGAGGCGGACCTCCTTTGCTGTAGGGCAGGATCGCATATTGTAATAGCACTTTGAGAGGGCAGGCATTTTCTTCGCGCCACAGGGGGGTACACGCCCACGAAGGTACGCCCACCTTCTTCTCCAGCGCCTGAGGGCGCGAATATGGCGACAAAGATGGCGATTTTTGGCGCCAAAAGTGCAAACAGTCCTTTTCCACAAAAACAACTCCACAGGCACACAGGGCTCGCAATTCTGCGAGTTTCGCATCCTGTTCGTGACGCCAAAGTTTTGTGTCGACCCGCCACCACAATTGTGGGTTACCAGGGCAATGGGGTACTCAGAGCCGAGCCCATGGAAGTCTATGGGGTTTGTCACAGGTAGCGGTGGCTCGGTCTGTGGCCCTAGCGGTCTGGCGTATGTTGGGGGAATATTTACAGGGGATAGATATATTTACAGTTCGTGACGCCACCTGTAGTCTTCTTGTAATTTATACCAGCGCTGCTGTAGAGCTCTGAGGGGATGGTGAGGCAGCTAGATGTCGGGTCCCCTACAGGTAGGACTCTTCCCTCAGGTCGATGGTTAAGGCAGGGTTGTGCAGGCATGCAAGTAAATAACTCAGTCTCACACGGTCAGCGTCTTTCCATACCTTTACTTGTAAGATGGTAAGGCAGGTCCCAGGGAGGCTGATCCAAGGAGAATGTATTTCAAGATAGCAGCTGGACAAGTTAGGGGCCTCCTTTACTTTCACAACGATGAGTACAACCAGCATGAAGCGTAGTTCCCTCTATAACTCCAGCTATTCCAAAGCTGTACTGCCCAGTCAGTTTTGTGGTCGGAGCCTTCCTGTGAGAGAGCTGAATTCCTATCTTGTCCTGCAGAGACTCAAGGTCCTCACTCCCCCTGACCCCAGTTACGTACCGACTATTTAGGGGCTGCTTGCCGCGACCTAAGGTCCGATAAGCCTCTGGTTTTCTTACCACTAAGCTTGAAACTATAGTGATCCTTCGGTCCCCAGTGACCGGTAACAATGTGCAGGACTTCTCCAATCCAAAAGCACTTTTAAATATATCTTCCACTGTGCCTTTCGCCTTGTCCACGCTTGTAGCATAAACACTCACACTTGCAAAAAGTCATATAATCACTCCCTTCTTTTCCTTCCTTCAGAGTTAGTTACCAGACTCTCAGTAATCTTCTAGGCAGGAGCACGTCTCTGAACCTTCACTGTCTTTGAGACAGGAGACTGAAGTATTTCTGTACTAAACTCTTCTTTCTTTATCAATGTCTTCAAGTGAGGTACAGCTCTGACCAGGCTGAGGTGATCTATATCTCGCCCTTACTGGCCTCCACTTGCTGAACTGCTGATAGAACCAAGCTGGACTGCTTCCTCCCTCCAAGTCCCAGCTAGACTCCACACGTCTGCTCTGTCCGAAGACAGGAAACTGACTCCAAAATCACTCAACGAATCTACACTGACCACTCCCTACGAGTCACTACACTACCCTAAGGGTGTGTCTAGTGTATATTGAGTGAATGGGTATAGAGCATTAAACTGCTATCTCTCCACATTTTCTCCAGGGTACTGCGTGTGCCTTCACACCAGGGCTACACACATCAATGATAATTGTGTCCCTGACAAATTCTGTTTGTAACCTCACATATGGTATGATTCTGGGGGCAGCGATTTGGCGTAAGCGTCGGGTAACTGCATCTAGAGATGCTTTTATAGCCCCACGTGGACCCTAGACAGGTTCTGACTTATTAACTGCTGGGTTTTCTGGGCATGTGATGTGATCTGAGGTCACTTCAGGGAGGAGGAGGAGGAGATGAGCTGTGATATCTATTGTGAATGGTGGATCCTAGGTTAACTACTGTATATAGAGGTGTTATAAGTAATTGTACAGGAGGAGGAGGTGCGCTGTGATAACACAGGATCCATCATAATAATAATAATAAGAATAATAATCTTTATATAGCGCCAACATATTCCGCAGCGCTTTACAGTTTAACAGTTTCAAAACCCAAGTCGTAAGTAACAATGTTAACAATACAATAATTAAAGCAAAATAAGCCGCCCCTGCTCGTGAGAGCTTACAATCTACAATGAGGTGGGGGAGATACAAAGTACAGGTGTGTGTATACAGTCATGGCCAAAAGTTTTGAGAATGACACAAATATTATATTTTCACATGATCTGCTGCCCTCTGGTTTTTATGTGTGTTTGACAGATGTTTTTATCACAGACAGAAATATAATTGCAAACATATGAGTAACAAAAGCTTATATTGACAGTTAGAATGAGTTAATGCAGCAAGTCAATATTTGCAGTGTTGACCCTTCTTCTTCAGGACCTCTGCAATTCTCCCTGGCATGCTCTCAATCAACTTCTGGACCAAATCCTGACTGATAGCAGTCCATTCTTGCACAATCAATGCTTTCATTTTGTCAGAATTTTTAGGTTTTTGTTTGTCCACCCGTCTCTTGATGATTGACCACAAGTTCTCAATGGGATTAAGATCTGGGGAGTTTCCAGGCCATGGACCCAAAATCTCTGTTTTGTTCCCTGAGCCATTTAGTTATCACTAGAGTTGAGCGATACTTTCCGATATCCTAAAGTATCGGAATCGGAATGGTATCGCCGATATCACTAAAATATCGGCGATACCCGATATCGATACCGGAAGTCCCATGTAAGTCTATGGGAACAAAATATCGAAATTAAAAAAAACCCATTCTTGCCTTGTTGGTTAATTGTACATGAAGGAAAACAAGAAAGAGTAATGTAGAATGTATTGGGGAAGGTTGAGGAGACATTAAAGGCATAGATGTTTAACCCAATCAAATGGAATAGCATAAATATTTTTTTTTTTAAAGATGTTCGGATTGACGAAGAAATTGACAATGTTAACGTTTTTTATATTTTGGCAAATATGTATATTACACAACTTCCATGCTCTTCATCTTCACCTTTTTAACTTTTCACACACTTTCTCCTTCATAATCTTCTGCAGCATCATCTTTTTCATCAAATTATTCTTCATCTTCACCTTCTTTATCTTCTTCTTAAACTTCTTGCTATTCATCTTTGTTAACATTACTCATATTCTTCTTATTAAACTATTATTCTTATTCATATTCTGCTTCATCTTCTTCATCATATTCTTATTTGTGACAGAGAATCCTGTACTTGTAATCTGTCAAAGTATGAATTTTTCATCCTTCCGTTCTTGCTGTCACAAAAGATTTAAATTACAACAGTATTTGTCCGTGTTCAGTTTAGCCTGCAGCAGCAGGCATTTTCCAGGGGCACCACGAGGAGGAACGGACTCACCCCCATACACTGCTTAGTCTTCTTCTGCTTAGAATTTAGAGCATATATTTTGCTCTTCATTTTGGTCTTATACTTCATGTTCTTCTGCTTTTAGATCTTCTGCTTATTGTTCTTGTGTCTCTTGTTCCGTATCTTGTATTTGTAGCACAATCTTGTACCAGCTGATGTTACTGGGACACGGTTACTAAGCAGGAGGTACCTGTGCTCCAAAGCACTACCAAGGACCAGCAGACGTTGCTGGAACTCGGATACCAAGATGGAGGCACCTAGGCCAAAGGCACTGCGGAGAACCAGCTGACGGTACTGGAACCCGGAGGGGCAGCAGAAGGAAAAGAGCCAATGGCACAACCGAGGACCAGCTGACGTTACTGGGACACGGTTACTAAGCAGGAGGTACCTGTGCTCCAAAGCACTACCAAGGACCAGCAGACGTTGCTGGAACTCGGATACCAAGATGGAGGCACCTAGGCCAAAGGCACTGCGGAGAACCAGCTGACGGTACTGGAACCCGGAGGGGCAGCAGAAGGAAAAGAGCCAATGGCACAACCGAGGACCAGCTGACGTTACTGAACCCAGTAACACAGGAGCAAGTGTTGACTGTGCTAACAGCACTTCCGAGCAACAACTGGCGGTGTTGGAGCCCAGGGTCAAGGAGGATGTTTAAATACTAGATCAAGTAATTTCCTTGTTACCTGTCAATTTTAAATGTCTATACTTCAAACAAGAGAAGATAACCTTTACTACCATAAGATGATGATTTCATTTAAACTAATATCTAGATAAATAAAGAATTGACAAACATAAACACATACATTAACATGTTGAACAGCAATGCAAACCACAAAATAAATTAGTTAAGGAATCTGCTATACGGTTGTACATAAAAGCATACAAGTACATATCTGAATCCATTAATGATGGATAAGTAACAGTATGTACACCATTTTTATTGTATAGACAATGAATGTCTGACTTCAAAACATCATCAGCATTACAAGTTATCTGTGACATTACTAAAATGTTACATTTGCTGAATAATGTCACTAAACAGTTTATACAAAATTATACAATTTCCATCATGTAATACTCATAATATGTGGCAATAATCATGTTTATTAACAAACATAACCTTTAAAAAGTGCATAGTGCATAGTGAAAATTGCTATTTATGCCTGACTGTCGACTTGCAAGCATGACAACGGATAGATAAGGTATATATAGATGAGACTGCATAGCCACAGATGGTGAATGGCGATGTAATACTGTACCTCAATAAAGTGTGCGTCACTACTACATAATTTTTTTTATATAGCTTTATAAACAGGGTACGTGGATGTATGCTTGCGCCTTTGTTTTGACGCACAGACTGCCTTCCTGCTGAGACGCGTTGGGTAGTGAACAGTTGTGTGCAGTGTTCACTGTAGTCTGAGGTTTTCCTTTTTGGAGTGCAGATCACGCTCCAGTTAGTTCTTCAACCACTGCTGGTTGTAGTCTGCTGAGCGTGTGTCACTGGCACATCCTTGAAATTTTTCTCTAATTGTTGCTGCTCCACTCTATTACAAATAAATAAAATCTATTAGTGTGACGCGCTTCCATCCGTATACAATACATTGGTTGCAAACACTATAGAAGTACACAAAGGGGCCTTTCACACCTACTGAACAGTTGTGTGCAGTGTTCACTGCAGTCTCTGCGGAATAACCACACTTAGGCCTTATAACTTTTCAGACTTTCTTTATCAATCTACCAAGATGAAGAAGGCAGGGAGTAAGGCACGTGGTCGTGGAGTTTCTTCAGGGAGAGGACGTGGGGATTCTGTGGCTGCTGCGGCCCCCAGTGACACAGCATCCACCAGTTTTCCCGGGCCGTGAGCGTTCCTTTATGCGCACTTTTGTAGGAGCTCGGAGTACCCCCTGCTGCGGGAAGAACAAATTGAAGCCGTTGTTGTTTGGATCTCAGCCAATGCATCGACTTCAATTGCTTCCACTCCTCTCAGGACCACAGCACTGTTGGGCAACCATCTGTCTCTTCACCGCCTGGCAAATTGCCCAGGCAGTCAGAGAGTTCTGTACAGGAGCCAGCTGAGTGTCTGCTTCTGTTCTCAGAATCTATTGGCTTGCAAACAGGGGCCCAGCCAAGCAGCATTCTGTAATGTGAAGAAGAGGGAGTATGCAGTGATGCGCAACAGCTGTGTCTCTCTGAATCTGAAGAGGCGGGTGAGACAGTGCCGATGGTCAGCACACCGCAGAACGCATCTGATGATGATGATGAGACCCAGGTGCCAGTTTCTGTTGAGCATGGTGCTGGCCAGACCACCCAACAGCAGGTGTTGGAAGAGGGTAGTGGAGATGATGAGGTCCAATACCCAACATGGCATGAAGAACAGGAAGGTGGTGGGAGCAGCTCAGAGGAATAATAATAATATTTATTTATATAGCGCCATCATATTCCGCAGCGCTTTACAGTTTAGCAGTTTCAGAACACAAGTCATAAGTAACAACGTTAACAATACAATAATTTAAGCTAAATAAGTCGCCCCTGCTCGTGACAGCTTACAATGTACAATGAGATGGGGAGATACAAAGTATAGGTGTTTATATACAATGGTGCATTTACAATGATGTTCCAGCCATCTTAAGGGACTGAGGGATGGAGATAGTGAATGGGCTAGAGACACACACACACTTACACAGAATACATAGAATGACTTTGATTAGTGAATGTGATAGGCCGCTCTGAACAAATGTGTTTTTGAGGGAGCGCCTGAAACCATCCAAATTGCGGATAGTCCTAATTTCTTGGGGTAGAGCATTCCAGAGGATTGGCGCAGCGCGGGTGAAGTCTTGGAGTTGGGAGTGTGGAGGTACGGATTAGTGCAGAGGTTAGTCGAAGGTCGTTTGCAGAGTGCAGCAGTCGGTTAGGCCGATAAATATAAATAAGGGAGGAGATGTAGGGGGGTGCTGCGCTGTGGAGAGCTATGTTGGTGAGAACCAGTAATTAGAATTGGATCCTATAATGAATGGGCAGCCACTGCCAGTGTAATGAGTGGCGAATAACTCTATGAAGGATATCTGCCACGTTTTGCGTGCGTTTGATGAGTCAACGCGGATGGCGAGTGCAGATGATGCACTAGTCAGCCTGACTGTCCCCCTTATCTGCCTGCTTCAAAAAACACTGCAAGCACTAAGGCATGAGGTTTTGGAAGAGGTGGAGGATGAGGAGTCACAAATTCCATCACCTTCTGGACAGTCAGCGCAACGTGGTTCCTCACAAAGGGCTGGAGGACTTTCAAAGTACCATGCTGTATCAACAATTGAACCTCCAGAGTCGCTGTCTATATTTTCATAACCATTACAAACTTTTAATGTATTTACAAAGCACATAATGTACATTTTTTGTCTATCCTTTTGTAATGCTATTGTGTTTCCATAAACTGATGTTACAGAATTATGATACAAAGTTTTTAAATTTTGAGTTTTAAATTTTGTAAATTTATATGTATTTGAAGGACTTTGTGAGGAGGATGAGGAGGAGTCAATGGAGGAGGAAGACATCGCTCCAGAGGGAGGTAGACAATGCTCTAGTCAGTATGTAGACCAAGGGTGGGGTGATGCACAGCAGGCGGAGATGACGCCTCTTGCAGGGGACAACGTTTCTTGGCCAGTTGGGAGTCTGCAGCACATGGTTGATTTCATGCTGCAGTGGCTGAGAAACGACCGCCGCATCGAACACATTCACACCACGTCTGATTATTGGGTGTACACCCTCCTAGACCCTCGCTACCGGGACAACTTACAAAGCCTCATCACACCGTTGAACCGGGAGCGTAAAATGCGGAAGTACCAAGACACACTGGTGCAATCCATAATGTTCTCCATTCCAGCCGAGAGCACTGCTGCTGCTACTGATTTACAAAGCAGCTCTGTGCGTCGAGGCAGTGGAGACAGCTCTGCAACAAGAGGGAGCACAAGCAGCGCCTCTGCACAGGGCAAGAACAGTATGTTCCAAATGTGTCGAAGTTTTGTGGCAGCGCCACCAATGTCTACACCATCCGAGACGGCTCCAGTCAGCAGGAGGCAACATTTCCGTAAGATGGTGACAGACTACATGTCTTGCCCTCTCAGTGTACTCCCAGATGGCTCTTCCCCATTCAAGTTTTGTGTCTCTAAGCTGGATACATGGCCAGAGCTTAGCCAGTATGCATTGGAGGTGCTGGCTTGATCTGCTGGCAGTGTATTATCGGAGCGCGTCTTTACTGCTGCAGGTGGTGTACTAACAGACCGTTGCATGCGACTATCCTACGATAATGTAGAACGGCTTACTTTTCTGAAAATGAACTAGGCATGGATCTCGCCTGAATTTGCCTGTCCGGTTTCAGATTAACTAACTGGTTGACAACGTTTTCCATGTCTCCTGTTATGTTCATCTTTCTACCACCTGAGCTATACTCCCTGGGCTACAACACTGCCAGTTGCTGCTCAGAAGTGTCGTGTCCACAGACCAATACACAAGCTATAGTGATAGTGGGGTTCAGTAACGCCTGCTGTTCCCCTGCGTGTGTTCCGGCAAAAATTACTGCTACCTACCTACACATGTTTAAAAAAACATGACATGTTAAAGTGGCTAGTGCTACACATAGATATCAGGCTACACCCTTATTTCTAAGCTGTAAACAAGTGAAACGTCAAATTTAAAACCATTCAATGATTAGTGTTGGTAACAAATCTGTAACTAAATAATTGTGACATATTATGGCAGATATCCACATGTCTAACACAAATGCTAACACAAAAGCATACTTATGCTATAGGGTACTGATGGTGAACCTTCTCACTCCATAACTTTGACCAATCCAACTCACATCATGCCTCAAATGCTGCAATGTTGGAAGTGCATAATGTGGGTTGAACTTTGACAACAGCTGCAGTGCGAAGGTTATCCTTCTGTGTTCTTGGCTTTTAAATAAAAGCATACAAGTAAATATAATAATACATTGTTGATTAAGGGACATGATGTACACCTGTAATATTGTGCAAACAATGGATGTAGGACTATTCCTCTTCAACATTACTTATATTTGTGTCATTTGAAAAAATACATATTTTAGTTAAAAATTAAAAACCCATGTTCAGTAGCTGTGAAAGGCCCGTTTGTGTACTTCTATATTGTTTGCAACCAATGTATTGTATACGGATGGAAGCGCGTCACACTAATAGATTAGATTTATTTTAAATGGAATGTAGCAGAACCAATTGGAGATAAATGAAAGGATGAGCCACTGAGACACGCTCAGCAGAGTACAAGCAGCAGTGCTTGAACATGTAAACTGGAGCGTGATCTGCACTCAAAAAAGTAAAAAACACAGACTGAAGTGAACACTGAAACACAACTGTCCACAATCTGTGAAAAGCTCCTTTCTGTACTTCTATAGTGTTTGCAACCAATGTATTGTATACGGATGGAAGCGCGTCACACTAATAGATTAGATTTATTTTAAATGGAATGTAGCAGAACCAATTGGAGATAAATGAAAAGGATGAGCCACTGAGACACGCTCAGCAGAGTACAAGCAGCAGTGCTTGAACATGTAACTGGAGCGTGATCTGCACTCAAAAAAGTAAAAAACACAGACTGAAGTGAACACTGAAACACAACTGTCCACAATCTGTGAAAAGCTCCTTTCTGTACTTCTATAGTGTTTGCAACCAATGTATTGTATACGGATGGAAGCGCGTCACACTAATAGATTAGATTTATTTTAAATGGAATGTAGCAGAACCAATTGGAGATAAATGAAAAGGATGAGCCACTGAGACACGCTCAGCAGAGTACAAGCAGCAGTGCTTGAACATGTAACTGGAGCGTGATCTGCACTCAAAAAAGTAAAAAACACAGACTGAAGTGAACACTGAAACACAACTGTCCACAATCTGTGAAAAGCTCCTTTCTGTACTTCTATAGTGTTTGCAAGTTGCAACCAATGTATTGTATACGGATGGAAGCGCGTCACACTAATAGATTAGATTTATTTTAAATGGAATGTAGCAGAACCAATTGGAGATAAATGAAAAGGATGAGCCACTGAGACACGCTCAGCAGAGTACAAGCAGCAGTGCTTGAACAAGTAACTGGAGCGTGATCTGCACTCAAAAAAGTAAAAAAACACAGACTGAAGTGAACACTGAAACACAACTGTCCACAATCTGTGAAAAGCTCCTTTCTGTACTTCTATAGTGTTTGCAACCAATGTATTGTATACGGATGGAAGCGCGTCACACTAATAGATTAGATTTATTTTAAATGGAATGTAGCAGAACCAATTGGAGATAAATGAAAAGGATGAGCCACTGAGACACGCTCAGCAGAGTACAAGCAGCAGTGCTTGAACATGTAACTGGAGCGTGATCTGCACTCAAAAAAGTAAAAAACACAGACTGAAGTGAACACTGAAACACAACTGTCCACAATCTGTGAAAAGCTCCTTTCTGTACTTCTATAGTGTTTGCAACCAATGTATTGTATACGGATGGAAGCACGTCACACTAATAGATTTGATTTTTTTTTCTAATATAATGGAGCTGCACCAATTCCACAAAATAAAAAAAAAAAAAAAAGAGTCAGTGACACGTGCAGATGCCTACAAACAGCGGTGGATGCAGAGCAAACTGCAGCGTCACCTGCACTGTCACACACACACCTTGCACAGAGCTGTTAAAACAACACTGGCAAAATGAAGCTTTACACAGCGGTTGGTAAACTAGCCTGCCTCAAGCACAGTAGTACACAAAATCGCAATATCTAACTGTCCCTCAGAGTGAGCAGAGTAGCGTTCTGTCCCTTACTGAGTTCACAGCACAGTGACGCTAAAATGGCGGCGGCGCCTTTTATAGTGCATTCTGACATCATTTCAGCAGCCAATCACAGCCATGCCATTAGTTAAGATGACCGCAGCATTACAGGATGTGCCCACACTTCGTAGGATTCCTCATTGGCTGACTAAAATCACATTGCCTCTCAAAGAATTATGGGAACTTCCGATTCCGGTATACGATATGGAAAAAGTATCAGAATTAAGTATCGGAATTCCGATAACGCGAATATCGGCCGATACCCGATACTTGCGGTATCGGAATGCTCAACACTAGTTATCACCTTTGCTTTATGGCAAGGTGCTCCATCATGCTGGAAAAGGCATTGTTGATCGCCAAACTGCTCTTGGAGGGTTGGGAGAAGTTGCTCTTGGAGGACATTCTGGTACCATTCTTTATTAATCGCTGTGTTTTTAGGCAAGACTGTGAGAGAGCCGATTCCCTTGGCTGAGAAGCAACCCCACACATGAATGGTTTCAGGATGCTTAACAGTTGGCATGAGACAAGACTGGTGGTAGCGCTCACCTTGTCTTCTCCGAATGAGGCGTTTTCCTGATGTCCCAAACAATCGAAAAGGGGATTCATCCGAGAAAATAACTTTACCCCAGTCCTCAGCAGTCCACTGCCTGTACCTTTTGCAGAATATCAGTCTGTCCATGATGTTTTTTTCTGGAGAGAAGTGGCTTCTTTGCTGCCCTCATTGAGACCAGGCCTTGCTCCAAGAGTCTCCGCCTCACAGTGCGTGCAGATGCACTCACACCTGCCTGCTGCCATTCCTGAGCAAGCTCTGCACTGCTGGTAGCCCGATCCCGCAGCTGAAACACTTTTAAGAGACTGTCCTGGCGCTTGCTGGTCTTTCTTGGGCGCCCTGGAGCCTTTTTGGCAACAATGGAACCTCTCTCCTTGAAGTTCTTGATGATGCGATATTGTTGACTGAGGTGCAATCTTTATAGCTGCGATACTCTTCCCTGTTAGGCCATTTTTGTGCATTGCAATGATGACTGCACGTGTTTCTTTAGAGATAACCATGGTTAACAGAAGAGAAACAATGATGCCAAGCACCAGCCTCCTTTTAAAGTGTCCAGTGGTCTCATTCTTACTTAATCATGACAGATTGATCTCCAGCCATGTCCTCATCAGCACCCACACCTGTGTTAATGGAGCAATCACTGAAAAGAGGTTAGCTGGTCCTTTTAAGGCAGGGCTGCAAAATGTTGAAATGTGTTTTGGGGGATAAAGTTCATTTTCTAGCCAAATATTGACTTTGCAAGTAATTGCTGTTAAGCTGATCACTCTTTATAACATTCTGGAGTATATGTAAATTGCCATTAGAAAAAGTGAAGCAGTAGACTTTGTAAAAATTAATATTTGTGTCATTCTCAAAACTTTTGTCCATGACTGTACAATGGTGCATTTACAATGATGGTTCTGCCATCTTGCGGGAGTGAGGGATGGATGTAGATAGTGAATGGGCTACACATACACACTTACACATAGAATGACTTTGATTAGTGAATGTGTTAGGCCGCTCTGAACAGATGTGTTTTGAGGGAGCGCCTGAAACCATGCAAATTGTGGATAGTCCTAATTTCTTGGGGTAGAGCATTCCAGGGGATTGGCGCAGCGCGGGAGAAGTCTTGGAGTCGGGAGTGGGAGGTACGGATTAGTGCAGAGGTTAGTCGAAAGTCGTTTGCAGAGCGCAGCAGTCGGTTAGGCCGATAGATGGAAATGAGGGAGGAGATGTAGGGGGGTGCTGCACTGTGGAGAGCTTTGTGGGTGAGAACCAGTACTTTGAATTGGATCCTATAATGAATGGGCAGCCAGTGTAAGGACTGGCGAAGAGCGGACGCGTCCGAGTACCGATTATCCAGATGGATGACCCTGGCTGCTGCATTAAGGATCGACTGGAGAGGGGATAGTCGAGTAATGGGGAGGCCAAGTAATAGAGCGTTGCAGTAGTCCAGGCGGGAGTGGATCAATGCTACAGTGAGGGTTTTTGTTGTTTCCATGGTGAGAAAAGGGCGGATTCTAGAGATTTTCTTTAGGTGTAGGCGGCAAGAGCGGGCAAGAGATTGTATATGGGAGGTGAAGGAGAGATTGGTGTCAAACATAACACCCAGACAGCGAGCCTGCTTCCGGGGTGTTATTATGGTGCCGCCCACGGAGAGGGAAATGTCAGATTTAGGGAGGTTAGTAGACGGCGGGAGCAGAAGGAGTTCAGTTTTGGAGAGGTTAAGTTTCAGATAGAGAGCGGACATGATGTTGGAGACTGCGGACAGACAGTCACTGGCGTTCTGTAGTACAGCGGGGGTAAGGTCGGGGGATGACGTGTATAGTTGTGTGTCATCAGCATAAAGATGGTACTGAAAGCCAAATCTGCTGATGGTCTGTCCAATTGGGGCCGTGTAGAGAGAGAAGAGAAGGGGGCCAAGGACTGAGCCCTGGGGTACACCGACAGTGAGAGGAAGAGGAGATGACGTGGAGCCAGAGAACGAAACACTGAAGGAGCTGTCAGAAAGATAGGAGGAGAACCAGGAGAGAACAGTGTCCTTAATACCTAGTGACTGGAGCCTAGACAGTAGGAGACGGTGGTCAACCGTGTCGAAAGCTGTAGAAAGGTCGAGAAGAATGAGCAGAGAGTGGTCGCCGTTACGTTTTGCTGTCAGAAGGTCATTGGTCACTTTGATGAGTGCAGTTTCAGTCGAATGTAGGGGTCGGAAGCCGGACTGTGAAGGGTCTATGAGGGAGTAAGTGGAGAGGTAACGGGTGAGGCGGGAGTAGACTAGGCGCTCCAAAAGTTTAGAGATGAAGGGGAGATTGGAGACCGGTCTGTAGTTGTTTGTGCAGGAAGGGTCGAGAGCGGGTTTCTGTAGTAGTGGAGTAATGATGGAGTGTTTGAAGGAAGATGGGAAAATGCCAGAGGAGAGTGAGAGATTAAAGATTGTAGTTAGGTGAGTTGTGACAACTGGAGAGAGAGACTGAAGGGGATGTGAGGGAATGGGGTCGGTAGTGCATGTAGTCAGACGAGAGGGGTCTGGAGACTTCTTCTGTGATGGGATCAAATGTGGAAAGTGAGCCACAGGAACTGCAGGGAGGGATGGGAGTCACAGCACTTGGTGGTTGAGAGCAGATTTCCTGACGGATAGTATCTATTTTTTCTATAAAGTGGGAGGCCAGGTCGTCAGCACAAATATCTGTGATAGGGGCTTGTGCTTTTGGCCTGAGGCGGGAGTGAAAAGTGTCAAAAAGTTTCTTGGGGTTGTTGGCTAGTGAGGAGATCAGGGTGGTGAAGTAGGTCTGTTTGGCGAGGTGAAGGGCAGCATTATAAGTTCTTAACATGAATTTAAAGTGGATGAAGTCTTCTGGTGTGCAGGTTTTTCTCCAGAGGCGTTCAGCACTCCTAGAGCATTGCTGAAGAAGTCGAGTTTTCAATGTGAGCCAGGGCTGTTTTACTGTGTGTTTGGAGGTTCTGAGGGTGAGCGGTGCTACTTCACTATAGCTGATATCACAGCTCACCTCCTCCTGTACAATGACTGATAACACCTCTATATACAGTAGATTAAACATAATCCACCATTCACAATAGGTGATGTCACAGCTCACCTCCTCCTCCTGTACAATGACTGATAACACCTCTATATACAGTAGATAACACAGGAACCACCATTCACATTAGGTGATATCTACTGTATATAGAGTTATCAGTCATTGTACTGGAAGAGGAGGTGAGTTGTGACATCACCTATTGTGAATGGTGAAGCCTCTGTTATCTACTGTATATTGAGGTGTTATCAGTCATTGTACAGGAGGAGGAGGTGAGCTGTGATATCACCTATTGTGAATGGTGGATCGTGTTATCTACTGTATATAGAGGTGTTATCAGTCATTGTACAGGAGGAGGAGGTGAGCTGTGATATCACCTATTGTGAGTGGTGGATCCTGTGTTATCTACTGTATATAGAGGTGTTATCAGTCATTGTACAGGAGGAGGAGGTGAGCTGTGACATCACCTATTGTGAATGGTGGATCCTGTGTTATCTACTGTATATAGAGGTGTTATCAGTCATTGTACAGGCGGAGGAGGTGAGCTGTGATATCACCTATTGTGAATGGTGGATCCTGAGTTATCTACTGTATATAGAGGTGTTATCAGTCATTGTACAGGAGGAGGAGGTGAGCTGTGACATCATCTATTGTGAATGGTGGATCCTGTGTTATCTACTGTATATAGAGGTGTTATCAGTCATTGTACAGGAGGAGGAGGTGAGCTGTGACATCATCTATTGTGAATGGTGGATCCTGTGTTATCTACTGTATATAGAGGTGTTATCAGTCATTGTACAGGAGGAGGAGGTGAGCTGTGATATCACCTATTGTGAATGGTGGATCCTGAGTTATCTACTGTATATAGAGGTGTTATCAGTCATTGTACAGGAGGAGGAGGAGGTGAGCTGTGACATCACCTATTGT
This sequence comes from Oophaga sylvatica, assembly GCA_033576555.1. NCBI lineage: Eukaryota > Metazoa > Chordata > Amphibia > Anura > Dendrobatidae > Oophaga > Oophaga sylvatica. Next base: position 584,607,553 of record JARQOD010000003.1, read on the forward strand.
GAATGGTGGATCCTGTGTTATCTACTGTATATAGAGGTGTTATCAGTCATTGTACAGGCGGAGGAGGTGAGCTGTGATATCACCTATTGTGAATGGTGGATCCTGAGTTATCTACTGTATATAGAGGTGTTATCAGTCATTGTACAGGAGGAGGAGGTGAGCTGTGACATCACCTATTGTGAATGGTGGATCCTGTGTTATCTACTGTATATAGAGGTGTTATCAGTCATTGTACAGGAGGAGGAGGAGAGCTGTGACATCACCTATTGTGAATGGTGGATCCTGTGTTATCTACTGTATATAGAGGTGTTATCAGTCATTGTACAGGAGGAGGAGGTGAGCTGTGACATCATCTATTGTGAATGGTGGATCCTGTGTTATCTACTGTATATAGAGGTGTTATCAGTCATTGTACAGGAGGAGGAGGAGAGCTGTGACATCACCTATTGTGAATGGTGGATCCTGTGTTATCTACTGTATATAGAGGTGTTATCAGTCATTGTATAAGGTGTTACTTTCCTTTGTAATCATGACTGTGATGATAGTGAGACTGCTGAACAGTCTTCTGTACCAAACAAGAAGTGAGTCTAAAGGTACTGCCACACTACACGATCCCGCTAACGATCTCGTTAGTGTCGCATACTAATGAGATCGCTAGCGGGATCGTTTACAATATCGCTAGTGTCGGCCACATTTAGCGATATCGTTAAGGACGCTATCGCGGTTAGCGATCTCCTTAACGACTTTAGCGGTACAAAAGTACCGCTAAATCGCTAAAAAAGGTGCCACACTCAGCGATATATACTTAACCAGCGGGACGCCGACGATCAGAATAGGGTCCGGAACGATCAGGACGACGGACGAGATCACAGCAGGAAGCTCGTCGCTGGCAGATGCCGCACACAACAACATCGCTAACGGGATCGCTAAATAGTGACGTTTTTTAGCGATCCCGTTAGCGATGTTGTTTAGTGTGGCATACCCTTAATATTAGGCTTAGTGGCCAGTGTGAAAATTGCAAGATTTTAGTGTAGATAATGATATAGAAAATAAATATAAGAAAAAAAAAAAGAATAAAAAACAATTACGGTAGGTAATATAAAATCTTGATTTAAACAGCGGGTCTTTTTCTTTTGACACGTTCCCCTCTAAGGTATTTGCACAGTATGTGTTTTAGATGTGGGTGAACCCGGCCAAGTTTTTTGATTTGGCCCTATAGATCTCGGACTAATTATGTAGGGATTCTAGGGAATAGCCATTTATTCAATTTACTGTACGTGAGCTTAGCGCATACACGGACTGCGTCGCCCATTCCAGGATGAAGCAATCCTAATTTGCGTCACGATTGTAATAAATTAATTTATCAGCATATAAACATCCGTTAATTACCAAGTCACTTCTTATTTCAGGAGCGTCATCCTAATATTTGTGTCAGGGCTGTAATACTTCGGCTGATCGCTGGCTCCATATGAGTGAGTTTTACTTTGTGTCCTCATGTTTTCTTTGGGAACATCTGTTATCCTGCAGATTTCTCCCAAACCGCCGTCCTTTGTAATATCACGTGATGTAGCAGACGGAGTAACCCTTTAAGTGATATGGTTCAATCAAATCTCGTGTTAAAGGGCAACACCATTCCAAAAATGTTAATCCCTGCACAGATACATATCCCCACCCATAGGGGGCAGTATATAGTGGTAGTTAGCGTTGGTGTAGTTAGTATCCTTGGCTTTGTCAGTGCAGAAGGTGATTGATGGGAAAAGTGACAACCGCTTCTCTGATCCTAAAATATGGTCTCAGTAATTGTCACTTCCAATCCATTCATAGTGGATTACTCAGCAGGGGGCAGTAGGGAGCACAGAAGAAAGCGACCTTCAGGGCAAAAAGACACTGAAATCTTTGTTCTTTTCTGTTTCTTAGAACAGATGTCTTATTTTGTTTGTTTATTTGCTTCCTAAATGCAAATTGAGCAACTTTCTAAATGGTCTTCATTAAAAATTTTCAACAGTTTTGCTGCCGCTGCTGAAAAGTGTCTGTACGTCTAGCTGAGTAACATGCAAAAAATGTTACAAATCTCAGTTTCTGCTCAGTTCTGCGCTCTCTGCTCTCCCAATCCCTTCTCTCAGTGGTAGAGAAAGCAGCCGGGAAGGTGTTCTACACAAATCCGCAGTGGAAAGGGGAGAAAGCATCTAGAGAAGCGCAGAAAAAAACTGGCTATTGAAAAGGAGAGCACATGGAGAGGAAATCTCAGGATAGAAGCTGTGCCGATATATTAGCTGCTGAAGACCTCAGAATCCTGGTTACACATAGACCTCACATCCAACCTATATTACTGGGAGAGACGCTCTTAGGGGGCAGTCATACTCTTAAGGGTATGCCACACTAAACAATATCGCTAACGGGATCGCTAAAAAACGTCACTATTTAGCGATCCCGTTAGCGATATTGTTCAGTGCGGCAGCTTCCAGCGACGAGCTTCCTGCTGTGATCTCGCTCGTCGCTGGAATCGTTCCGGACCCTATTTTCTCGTCGGCGCTCCCGCTGGGTAAGTATCTTATCGCTGTGTGGCACCTTTTCTTAGCGATTTAGCGGTACTTTTGTACCGCTAAAGTCGTTAAGAAGATCGCTAACGGCGATAGCGTCGTTAACTATATCGCTAAATGTGGCCGCATTAGCGATATAGAAACAATCCCGCTAGCGATCTCATTAGTATGCGTCGTTATTGTGATCGCTAGCGGGATTGTTTAGTGTGGCAGTACCTTTATTCTCACTAAATATCCCCTGATCTATCCCCCAGATAAGAGGCGACAGCTTTGTCTGCTAGCTGCTAATCTTCCATCAGTCAGTTTAGCTATGTAACTCCATACACAATTTTTGGAGAAGACGTCTTCTAATCCTTTGGAACCTTTACAGTTTAGTGAAGATCGATCTGTAATGTCCCAGGATTGCTACATTATATGGCAGTAATCTTGTTATCTGCACAGCTACTGTTTTATTGTTATTAGTCTCTGTGAGATAGTCGACTTTATGGTCTGGCAATCGACTAAGTGACAGGTCATCATGAGCGTTTGAAAGTTAAAAAAATATATATCTATTTATATATATTTTATTTTTTTTAAAAAAATGTTATTTCATTTTTAATTACATTTTTTTTTTTTAGAATTAAGGTCATCCCTCTATATCATAAATTATGTATGATGGCCGGAAGAAAATGTGTCTCTGCACATACCAACTCCGTAGGTTTCTACCATCATTCACCTAAAGGTTCGACCATGACTTGGGAATCGTGTGGTCGAAAGCTGAGTATTTTCATGGCAGAAAAATCTTCCCTGTAGCACTAAAAGGAAACTCCAAGGCCACGATTTATGAAGACTGATGCTTTGCACACGAGTCTTGATGATTTGTTGACCACACTCGGCTAAGCTTCGCCAACTTTTGCAAAAGTTGGAGGAACCTTTCCAAATTGGCGTAAAACGAGTTTTTTTTCCAAAAATGTTGCAACAGTTTTACGGCAGAAAACTGGCAGAGACTTCTTGATTAATCGAGGCCAACATATTTGATTACTCCGCTCCTGTACGTTTCCCGTCCATTGTAGATGAGGTTTGGCGTTATCTCATTCTTTGCTGACTTCATGGGGGGTTTCAAGTACATTTGCGCCAAAACACGAGCCGAAAAAATGTCCCTCTTTCCTTGATTATATTGACTTTGACAACCACATGATACATCACACATTGGTTTAGAGGCGAGTAATAAGTCTTGTAATGTCCCTGGAGGGCTGGAGTGGCTTTGGCTTAGTTTCCACGTGTCCGGTCATTTTCTTTTTCCCCTCTCTATCGAGCTACAAAAACTCTGGTGGAAACGGATTCCATAGATTTGTATGGGATCATTCTCGTTTTTCTGGAACATCAGTTGTTGCACTGAACTCATCAAGGAGCCGAATCCCCCAAAAAATGCTACTAGTTGCATTTTCCGTCAGATTTACTGGGCTGTAAATCTGCATTATTGGAAATTTATGGTTAGGGTTGTATCTCCTGCCCCTGCGATCGAGCAGGAGCGGGTCAGAATAAGCCAGGGACCTTAGAGAGAAGACAGAAGTGGTTTATTACCGCTTCTGTCTGTTATTTTGTTGGCTACTCAGCGCTCAATGACTTCTATGTAGAGCACAGAAGCATCAGCACTGACATACAGTGTAAAATTCATATGTACGTAGAAAACATTTGCAAAATAAAAAGGAAAAAGTAATTCGTTACCGTAATAGTCTCCATTGCAAAAAAAAATGAGATTTTTTTAACCTATAAAGTAAATTTTATTAAATACAGGTAGCAAAAACAAATTTTTTTACTGTTATTTTTTTTTTTGCAAAACTTGAGTAGGAAAACAAAAAATACAAATTGCGCAGTAATTATATGTACCCCAAAAAAGCGCTGAAAGTTGATACAAAGCCTCCTACAGACACGTCGGTGAAAATATTAAAAAAAAGTTAAGGCTGCTGAAAAGAGGCAAAGGAAAAAGAAATTGTCCTGGAGCTTAGACTTTTTATGTATTAGTCATTAAAGGGTTAAACGGGATCTGTGGCTTGCCCAAAAAACATACAATTTTATTATCTGGTGTAAATGCCGGTGCTCTCCTGAATCCGGTGATGTTTTTCTTTTGTTTCTGTGACTCTCTGTTCCTGAGTTATGGCAGATTTTTCTCTGTATGTGAATCTAGTCTTGTTTGGCAAGTGGGTGTGGAGGACCACTCCCAGTTGTTTAACAAGACTACGTTTACGTATAAGCAAGAAGGGGCCATATCTCAGGAACGGAGAGGCCCAGGAAGAAAAGGAAAACATCGCCGGATTCAGGATTATTAGGTCTCTTCTGTTGTTTAGATAGGTACAGGTTCTCCTCCTTATAGGCAGCCATGACTGTCACGGCAGTACCGGGCACAGCCACAACTGCAGGCGTGGCGCTGTACCTGTTTAACGATGTGCTGTGTAGAGGTTGCGCGTACGACCTAATCTTTACCATGCAGACGACAAACTGTAAAAACGTGTGAGGGATTCTGTAAAGCCGAATACATTGTAAGGACAGCGTGAAATTTGATCCTTGATTTCCAGTTGTGGTTTTACACATGATAAAATTACAGCCGATTCTTCATATTTCTCTTACTTATTGTTGGCAGCTGTACAGCACATCTAGGATCCGTGACTCCAGCTCCTGAATCCTTACAGGCCCAGCCTGCTGATTTGTCACTGTCCTCCATGCTTTACACTGCAGCACAGCTTGTCTCACCTGGAAGCTCTTGCAGGTAAAATCTTATTTTTTTTATACAGAATTGACCATCTAACTATAATATACCATGAGTATCAGCTTTGTAGGCAAGTGTCCCACAAATACGAAGCAAAATCGCGCCTCCGTAAGAGGGATCCTGAGATCTGCTACAGCTAGACACCAAAGATCTGTTGGAACTTCTTCTTCACCTCTTTTTGGTTTTGTCAGAATGAAAGTTTACTTGGCAGCAATATATTTTACATAGGTCACACGTGGAGACATAGTGATCTTTGCACGCACTTCCTCCAAATGTATTACTGCCTCTGCCTGCAGCCCTCAAAATCTAAAAGGGAACCTGTCCCTATGAGAGTCCGATCTACGACCAGCGCGGTTTAGAGAAGGAAAAGCTGCGCAGAATAAGAGATCAGGCTGTTGGTAAAGTTTCAGTAAAACTTGCATTTTAGTCATTGCATGCATAGGAGTCCAGTGGGCGGTCCTACTAGTGATTGACAGCTATCTCTGCATGCACACAGAGGGAAGACTGTCAATCACTGACTGGGACCGCCCACTGGACTCCTCTGCAGACAAATACCAGGGATTCAATGAATAAAATGCAAGTTTTACTGAAACTTTTCCCACCATAATGTATAATTCTTCTCTGTAATCCTGTCTGTAATAGGTTCCCTTAAAGGAGCCAACATCATTTTTCAGCCAATGACTATCTCTCCCTGCAAGTGATCATTGCCAAAATCCCTGGTGGTCGGGGGCAGTAGAGAAGTCAATGTTGACATTATCCCTGGTGGCCTAGTGTGGTAATATTGGCTGGTGTGCTGGGCATGTCTCCTGTTCTCTGCATATTAACAAAATGCAAAATTTGTGCCAGGGGTCCCGCACGTAGCCGGTGCCAGGGGTACCCGCACGTAGCCGGTGCCAGGGGTTCCCGCATGTAGCCGGTGCCAGGGGTTCCCGCACGTAGCCGGTGCCAGGGGTTCCCGCACGTAGCCTGTGCCAGGTGGGCCGGCACGGAGCCGGTGCCAGGGGTTCCCGCACGGAGCCGGTGCCAGGGGTGTCCCGCACGGAGCCGGTGCCAGGGGTGTCCCGCACGGAGCCGGTGCCAGGGGTGTCCCGCACGGAGCCGGTGCCAGGGGTGTCCCGCACGGAGCCGGTGCCAGGGGTGTCCCGCACGGAGCCGGTGCCAGGGGTGTCCCGCACGGAGCCGGTGCCAGGGGTGTCCCGCACGGAGCCGGTGCCAGGGGTGTCCCGCACGGAGCCGGTGCCAGGGGTGTCCCGCACGGAGCCGGTGCCAGGGGTGTCCCGCACGGAGCCGGCGCCAGGGGTGTCCCGCACGGAGCCGGCGCCAGGGGTGTCCCGCACGGAGCCGGCGCCAGGGGTGTTCCGCACGGAGCCGGCGCCAGGGGGGTCCCGCACTGAGCCGGCGCCAGGGGGGTCCCGCACGGAGCCGGCGCCAGGGGGGTCCCGCACGGAGCCGGCGCCAGGGGGGTCCCGCACGGAGTCGGCGCCAGGGGGGTCCCGCACGGAGCCGGCGCCAGGGGGGTCCTGCACGGAGCCGGTACCATTTCTAATATGGGCTTTTGGGATCTCTCAGGGCCATGGTGTGACTGTTACCCCTGCTCCCCCCCATAGCTCGCATCTTTCTAAAGTGATATATCCCCTGTGCCACGCTGATGGGCATCTTGGCATCGTTGTCACCGGTAGGAGAAGCGGCGTGATCTTTATAGAGACCAGGGCTGAAATCCATTATTATTCTCCGCATACCTGAAGATAAATGATGTGAGCGTCTGACTGTGCCAAGGACAATTCATACCCTTCTTCCCTGCCTATTTGGCACTGGATCCCGGCCGTGGCATGGGGGGCAGGCCGGGCCACCTCTGTGTAACAGATCTGATGGTGCCAGTAATAGGGGCCCGATTCACCTGCCAGGATTCCCGGGCCAAGTACACACTGTGCATTGTGCCCACGAGATGGTTCGAATGCGAGAATGAACCCGCCAGCATCAGCAGTAAGAGCTGCTGTAGTATGGGGCTGGCAGTGCCATGCACTCCGGTGCTTTGTGTACAGGCATCACATGAAGACAAACCTTTTTAGCCTCCATGGCATTCCTGAACAATACCGGTCCCATGACCGGCCGGCAGGACTTGCTGACCGATGATAACACTTACGCTCCACGTTACTCATCCCCAGTACAAAGCTGTGCAGCATTATAGTTGTGTACCAGGCGGCTGCCACGCTGGCCAGCACATTTTATTCAGGGACGTGTGGGCAGCAAAGACACGACACGGCGCTGACTGTCAGCGAAGGATCCTATTAATAGTAAATCCTCTTTGCACTTTTGCTGCGGATTTGGGTTAATCCAAAAAGTTTCTGCAACTTTCTAATGCACTGAGAATTTCATTTCCTCCCTGTTTTTGAGATCTCCGCTTGCTGTCAGAAAGGATAAACTTTCTTCCCCATATTCAAAGGCAGAAAATCCAACCAGAATCAGAGTTTTCTGCATTGACATCCGGTCTCTAGGAAAACCTTAGTGGCTAAATGTCCTGATGTGTTTTACCTGCGCTGACACATTGTAACAAACTAGATCAGACTCTGCCTGTTGGTGTTATTGGCACCTAGAGGAGATTACTTAGATTATGTCTGCAATTAGGAAGTGTTGTATAAAGACAGATTTTCAACCTCTGGATATAATTTACAGGGTTGGCCACTACTTTTTTTTTTTTTTTTTATTGATGGCCTATCCTTGGGGCAGGTGCAGATGACCTAATTTTTGGTCCCACTACAATTCGACAACACATCGGATCGCACTCAGACCAATGCTAGCTTATGGGGTTGTGCACATGTCCGCTGCATGCCCGAGTTTGATCTGATATTGGTATCACACTAAGCCATGTGACTCGCACCACAATTGTGGTTACCAGGGCTATGGGGTACTCGGAGCCGAGCCCATTGATTTCTATGGGAGTTGTCACTGGCAGCGGGACTCGTTCCGTGGCCCTGGCAGTCATGCGATGGGGGATATTTACAGGGGATTATTAGGATAGGTAGTTCGTGACGCCACTTGTGGTATCTGGTTAATTGAACCAGCGCTGCTATAAGGATCTTCACAGGGGATGTTATGGGGCAGCTGGGTGGTAAGTCTCCCACAGGTGAGACTGGTCCCTGGAAGTCTATGGTGATGATGCAGGGTGTAGTTAAGAATTTAGTCACACACAATGCAGCTTCTTTTCATACCTTTACTGGTAGATGTTCAAGAAGATCCCGGGGAGCTGGTCGGGGTGGAGAATGCACACTCGGGTAACCGCTGAGCAGGTTAGAGGCCTCCTTTACTTCAATATGTATGTGAGTCCAAACTTGCATGAAGCGAAGTTAACTCTTCAATCTACAGCTTTCTCAATAGCTGCCAAGCCCGGCTGACATTGTGGTGGAGCCTTCTATGTCTCTGAATCTCAGATGTTGAGAGAACTAAGTCCTTACTTTTGCAGGGCCCTGCTCAAAGTCCTTGTTCCCCCTGACTCTGGTTACGTATCAGCGCTTAGGGCTGCTCTCTGCGACCTGTAGTCCAGATAGCCTCCGGGTTTCTTGTTACTATGCTTGAAACACTAGCAACGCTTCGGACCCGGTGTCCGGCAATTTAGTGCAGGCAATCCAATACCCAAGGCACTTCTCTCTGTCTTCTCCACTGCGCCCTTCGCCCTGCTTCCCGCTCTTAACATAAGCACTTGTAGCTGCGATGGTAATGTCAGCTTTCTTCTAGAGCTCACTGAATAGCTCTCAGTATCCTCTAAGTCCAGACTGGACTGACACTGAACTGCCCTGCACTCAGACAGGAAACAGACTGGGATGACTCACTCTTGAGCCACCTGGAGCTTGACTGAACTCTGGCTGAACTGATCTGTCCGAAGACAGGAAGCTTCACTGACTTTGCTACATGTCACTCCCTTTTATACCCCTGATGGGTGTGTCTAAAAGTGTGAGTGAAGTGAATGCATATCAAGCGTTGCGGTTACCTTCCTGTGCACTCTCCTGGATTTTATGTGTGCCTGACATGGCTGGGCCACACACATGCAAATCATAGAATGGTAGAGCTGGAAGGGACCTCTGGGGTCATCGCATCCAACCCCTGCTCAATGCAGGAGTCACTAAACCATCTCGGACAGATGTCTGTCCGGCCTCTGTTTGAAGAATTCCATTGAAGGAGAACTCACCACCTCTCGTGGCAGCCTGTTCCACTCATTGATCACTCTAACTGTCAAAAAGTTTTTTCTAATATCTAATCTGTGTCTCCTCCCATTCAGTTTCATCCCATTGCTTCTAGTCTTTCCTTGTGCAAATGAGAATAAAGATAATCTTTCTACAATGTGACAGCCCTTGAGATATTTGTAGACAGCTATTAAGTCTCCTCTCAGTCTTCTTTTTTGCAAGCTAAACATTCCCAAATCCTGTAACCGTTCCTCATAGGACATGGTATGCAGACCGGTCACCATTCTGGTGGCTCTTCTCTGAACTTGCTCCAGTTTGTTGATGTCTTTTTTACAATGTGGCGCCCAAAACTGGACACAGTATTCCAGATGAGGTCTGACCAAAGAGGAGTAGAGGGCAATAATGACTTCACGTGATCTAGACTGTGTGCTTCTGTTAATACATCCTCGAATTGTATTTGCCTTTTTTGCTGCTGCATCACACTGTTGACTCATGTGCAGTCTGTGATCTATTAGTATACCCAAGTCTTTTTCACACGTGCTGTTGCTTAGTTCTATTCCTCCTATTCGGTTGATGTAATTTTCGTGGAAAACATCGGACTGCATTCAGATGATATCTAAGTGATTTTCACAAACTGACAGAAAGGAGAAGATGGAGAAATCTTTTTTTTTTTTTTTTCCATCTTCTCCACAACTGAGAGAATTGGATCATACAGTGATCACACTCAGATCAGATTTTGATGAATGTCTTTCGCGTAATTGACCCGATTTTCTCAGATGAGAGCGAATCTACGGCCATCTACACCTGCCCTTAGGATAGGCCATCAGTATTTGATCTGTTGGGAGGTTAGACACCCACCAACCCGCTCTGATCAGCTGTTACCGGCAGTTCCTATTTCTATAGTGACCACGACTGGGTATTGTAGATCCATTCCCCTAATCATGTGATACTCCCCAGCTGTGGCCACTATAGAAATGACGGAGCTGCTGTGTTCTGGCTGCATCCGAGAACTTCGGCCTAAAGTAACGTCGCATCAGCACCCCCCCACTGATTAGATATTGAAGCCCATCATTAAATAGAAAGTAGTGATCAACCCCTTTAAGAAAGTTATAGTGACAGCAAGTAGGGATCTAGAAAATGCTATTATAAAGTTGCAAGGTTTAAAGGGGTATGCGACCCCCACAGATCTGATATTGATGGCCTCTCCTAATATCGATTGGCTGGAGAACCCTTTAAGTTTAATTTACGTAAAACTTCTTAATATTCTCTTACATTCCTCATCATTTCTAAAGTCTCTGCTTCCTGTCAGTGACTGGAAACCTTTTTACTGCTAAGAGTTTTGCTGTAGTTATATCCCATCTGGACAATACCCTGCGAGCCAATAAGTATGGCGGGTTTATTTATTTATACCTGGACTGATACATTGTAGCAAACAATCTGGGCAGGAGAGAGATTAGTGCTACTGCTGGTTGTGTCTTAGAGGATGTCCTGGACTGCAAACTTTGTAGCAAACTGCAGCTGTGGGAGCAGGACGGCATCATTGGGGGCTTCAGCTTTGTTTTCTTCCTAAAATAACACCGTGATATTGAAAATGTCAAAAAATTGATGAAGTATATTAGAATGGTTATATTGGGATTTAGGACACATTCATTAAAGTTGTTGTCCTGTAATAATTTATTAACATTGGGGGGAAGCTGCTGCTCGCTGGGGGTCCCGCCAATCAAGAATATGGGAGTCATCTGGCTCAATATCATATTTGGTTAAGAATGTTTGGTACCATTGTATTTATACCAACCTGCAAAATCATATTACTGGGTCATTTTTACAGCACAATGAAATAAAAATAAAACCCAAAAAATTTTTTACCAATGGAGTCATTCATTTTACCATATCAGTCGCAGAAAAATGGAAAAAAATTCTAACTCGACAAGCAAAAAAAAAAGCAAGCTCTCATACTGACTAGATCAACGGCAAAAAAATTATGGCTGTTGAAAGAAAAAGGGGAAGAAACAAAAGCGCAAAAAATGAAAAATTACAAGGTCATAAAGAGTTAATGTAGCTGTTGGATTTGGACAACTCCTTTTTTTTTTTTTTTTGAATCAAATGATTGATCCTCATTGGAGGGATCATCTGTAATCTGTTGGAAAAACCCAGCAGCGCCACCCCAGGACAAATGAAGCATTGCATAATTCCTATTGAAATCAATGTGTTCTATGTAGTGCAGAACATGCAGGTTCCTCTTGAGTTAATAAGGTTTTTACAGCCGTTCTGATATGAGGGGCCTGAGCTGGTGCCCCCCCCCCATGGACTCCGAATTGCCTATTAGGAAATATTGTTTGCGATGGTGTTTTGAGAACGAGTCAATGATCTGACTCTCGATTTGCGGCCTTATTTAGGCCCTGCAGCCGGTCTGCTGAAATCCCAAGACGTGCAGGCGGAATTCCTGACAGCCTGAGCATGTCCTGAGCCGCAGGAGGACAGCCAACTGCACAAATACACTTCTAGGTTAGATTTTTTTTTCCAGGGCTGAGCCGCTAACGCCCAATATATTTCCTTTTCCCAGATGTCATTTGCAAATGTACAACCAGAGCGAGGAGGCTGTGATGTATTTATTCAGGGATTCCAGGGAGACCTCGCGGCTCAGGATGTGTTCACTATTAATGGAGCTTGTAACAAGAAGTTCCAGAGTGAAGGGATTTTCCACTTTATGATTTTTCCTCTTTCTTGCTAACATAATTTTTCCAAAACTTTTTTAATTTTTTAAGGAAGCATTATTTTCATCGACTTTTTTAATCACTTTTATGGTATAGAGCTACGTTATTACATTATTTCTACACTGGGGCAATTTTGGGATGCAGAAGTTAAAGCTTCGTCTGGGCCAAGATGTCGGAGGAGGCCCGACCATCCCTCCCAACACAGCTGTACTGTAAAGGATATGGTGGCTCTTATTACAGGTTAGGCGGGGGCTCAAAAGTTTCAAGTTACAAATCAAAAATATTAGATCCAACCCTCTGAGTCAGCTACTTCCCAAAACAAGAAAATGGTGATTGGAGGAAAAAAATATTTTTGCGTATATTGGTATATTAGTAGTTACATTTTAATTAACAAAGTTGCACTTAGTTTTAGTCTGCAATCTTCATTCATCTTCAGACATATTTTGCTTTTGTGAGAGCATCCCTCCCAGTAATATAGGCTGGATAGAAGGCCTTTGTGTGTTATGAATGTGCTAGAGATGGTTTCTGTGCAGAGGCTCCCTCTGGTGGTTACAGACAGTACTGAACCTTTCACCGAGGAATGGCAATTTGGGATCTCTGACTGGTCTGATATAAGGGAGGTTCCCTCCCATGATGGTTGCCGGTGATCAATTGCTCTTGTCTCAATTGTGGTTCCTGGTTCATTTGGAAGTTTGCTGAGTCTTGCCTGCATCTTCTGCTATCAGATAAGATATTTTCTGCTTTTATTTTTGTGCTTGCTTTTTGCATTGTTCCCTGCACTTCTGTGGAGGTCAGCCAGGTCCCCTCCGGGGGCTTGTGCTTTTCTCAGTTTATCTGAAGCCACTGTTATTTGTTCATTTGCTTTTTCCTGTTTTTTCAGTGGCTGCGGCTTAGTTTTGTTACACCAGAGATCTGATGTAGGTGGTAGAGAACGTGTGATCTCAGGTCTTTTTGCAATCAGAAGAGTTGGTATTTTTTAGGGGTTTTTTTTAGATAGCAGTGAGTATCCTTTCCTGTACTTTTCTGTCTAGACAGACTGGGCCCCAGCGTTTGCTCATTCTATTTTCTGTCTGTGTCCGTGCTTCTTCTTGTCTAACTGCCATTACATGTTTGGGGGCTTCCTATTTTCTTTGGGGATCTGCTCCGGGCAGATAGCTTTCATCTTTCTGCCTTTAGGTGTAGTTAGCTCTCAGGCTGTGACGAGGCGTCTAGGATCAACGTAGGAACGCTCCACGGCTAACTCTAGTTGTGTGGTTAGTTCAGGTTGCTGCAATCCAATAGGTTCCAGCCTCTCTGGTGTATTGCCGTTTTTGCTTATTCTCCTCAGCTACCAAAACACAACATTTGTGTATCCAGGATGCTGCTGTCTTCATTGGCTCCTCTATCAGCACAGCTTCTATGCTGCACTTATTTCCTCTTCATGTCCCTTCTCCTTATTTGCAGACTGTTTTCTCTGCCCTCCTTCAGACTGTAGATACTTTCTCAACGCCACACACTTTGGTAATCTATGCATAAATCCCTCCCTCTACCTGCTGATATCTCTAACACTGAGAGAAGGGAGGAAAGAGAACCACTAGAAGTAGAAATAACAGCTTTGGCAAATTTGTAACATTTTTGCAAAGTACTGAGCTGGGATGAAAGCATTTTACAAAGACACTGCAGCAGCAAAATTGTTTTTTTTTTTTTTTTTTTTTTTTTTATGAAGACTCTTTAGAAAGTTGCTTAACTTTTTAATTAGGCAGCAAATGCACTATATAAAAACCTTTTTGTTAACATCTACATAAGTCTTTAAAGGACTTTAATATTTATGATGTATTGTTAGGATAGGTTGGGGGTCTCAATCTAAGCACCTCCACTTATCAGCTGATTTTAAAGGGAAGCTATCATCAGAACATTACCTATTGTTATGTGTTAAATGTATGCTTTGAACATCTTTGGCAATGGTTTTTGTTTTTATTATACTACAATATGTATTAAAAATGATGATTTTCACACCGGCAGCTGGGGCTTTTTTTTTTTTTTTTTTTAGTCTCTAACTTCCTGTTGTTCCTGGAAATAACATTTGTATATTAACCGCAATTATCAGACTTTCTTGTACTGAAGCATCTAATGGGCGTGTGAAGAGGGAGGAGGAGGTGAGCTGTGACATCCTCTATGGTGATTGATGGATCCTATGTTATGTCATTTTACAAGAGGATAAGGAAGTGAGCTGTGACATCACCTATTATGATTGGTGGATCTTGTGTTACCAGCTGTGTGTGTGTATAGAGGTGTTACCTGTCATTGTAATCCTGTCTGTGGTGATAAGGAGCCTGCTGAAAACTGTTCCTGAAATTACAGGTAGTAGTCTTACAAAATCTTCAGTGAGCAGTGTGAAAATTGCAAGAAAAAAAAAGAAACGTAACATAAAATCCTGATTTAAACAATAGTTCATCTTCTGATGATGATTTCTCTTTAAGGGGTTGTCGCGGTCCTGAAGCTCCACATATTGTGTAGTGGCCATACATGGTACTGCAAGCGTTCTTCCACTGATTTGGGAAAAACTTGTACTGTTCATGGCTGCTACCCAACATACAGAGCTGTGCCACTTCTGGGGCCCTGCAGCACCTTCAGCAGAGCAGTAGGGTGGCGTGAGATTGACCCTGACAGATGTGATATTGATGCCATTTCCTAAAGATACTTCATCAATATGACAGTTCTGGAAAAGAAAGGAACTTGGGAAAGAACAGTTTTTGCTCCTATTGACCTGGTCACCCAATGACTCTAATATTTGCTAGGTGATATTAAATTTGTGGATGTTCTGACACCTTCAGGGGAGAAAGATGATTACTAACCTAGGGTTTCAGAAGCCAGATCTGCTATAAGAGGTTCTTGGAGACAACACCAGTAAAGAAGCCGCCTTCCTCCTCCTCCTCCTGCTATTAAAGTTTTTATCTTAATATATTGCAGTCATCACATTATACAGCACTGTGTACTTACAATTGCTCGTTTTCCCTTTCTACCCAGATAATTCTTCTCTTTTCTCTGCTCTATGTAAAAACAGGAAGTTTCTTGTCCCTGCATTTATCATCCCCCTCTTCACCTCCTGACCCAGCTCTCCTTCCTTCCTCCTGCCAGGGACTTTTGCATGGACTTATGACTCATTAAGGGAAAATTGACCTTCTATTTCTACATTGAGCTTAGAAGGATTCAGTTACGGTAATCAGTTTTTAATCATGTGATGTCATAGACCTAATGGAAAAGAGAAGAATTAGCTGGGTAGAAAGGCAAAATGAGCAATTGTAAGTGCACAGTACTGTATAATATGGTGACTGCAATGTATTAAGAGGATACAAATTGTGATGGGTGGAGGGCTTCTTTAAGATTGTTCGTTTTTCCACTGGAAGTCACGGCCAACTAACAGGTCACTGTATGGGTGACGCAGCATCTTGCGCTGTCATCAAAGCGGAGGTTACATAGCGCCTCTCCGTTCTGTGTCCTACAGAAGGGTCAATAGCGGGGACTCCTTCTTTAACATTCATATGCCCTAACCGGCCATACGGCAAGTAGTTTCTTCATGAGGCAACCCTTTTTTAAGGACATTAATAATTCAGGGAAAGTGCCTATAGTAGGTGAGCATAATGGGAGGGCATACAAAATGGGTGACTTGGACCACCCTCATTAGGAAAGAGGGTCCTAAAGTTTTCCCTTGAGTGGATCCAGAATTGAAGAAGTGCTGCGTGTTACAAGATATAATCTCCTTTCTATAAACAGACCGCCATGTCTCAGGAGGACAGATGTATAATAGTGAAGTGCCATTTCCATGGCAGAACTCCTGACGTTTCCTATTACCGGGAAATGTGTCTGTCTTTATCCCGTGTGTGTATTTTAGAATCCGTCATCCAGTTTCTTGGTGTCAGACGGAAGACGGAGAACTTATCGACTCTGACATTATCCCGCCGTGACCTGTAAATAATTGATTGCCGCACTTATCAACAACAATGAGCCGAGAGGCAAACTGGGCCCTGGATATGAGCCAGGTTTCGGCTTCCAGCGCAGTGCTATGTGTTATGTATTCACATTTACAGTAAATATCTTGTCCCGTGAATGAACTCGCAGAAGAATTCAGAATGGGGGCACCATATGGCGGCACGTGGAGCACCTATGGGTCTGCAGTATAACCCAGTGGGGAGTCTGTGCCGCCATACAGGGTCCGAGCGGGCGGCATTACCATAATGGCATGAATTCTCATTTTTTTTACAAGGTGCTCATGATGCTTATTATGGCTCACTGATGGGGTGGATTTGCCGTGATTCGGGCGGAACAGCATTGACGGAAGCGTTGATGCGTCAGAGTTTGATAAATCGGGCAGCACAAGGATCAGAAGAGATTGATATGCTGGACAGCACATGTAACAGCAAGGTTGTATTGATTATAGGAGAGTCGAGTTGAGACAGGCACTTTGGTATAGCAGAACCGAGTGTGCGGACAGCACCTTGGAACAGCAGAGCTGTGTTAACAGAGTTGGCCGAGCCCAGTGATGGCTACATCAGAGATGCATGAGAGCAGACAGAACCGGCTGCCAGGAAAAGAAGACGAGCTGGAGACGGGATAGGTGCATAATAATGTTCCCCCAACGTGGCGGTATAGCTAGGTGCTTCTTTCTTTCCCTGTAAGGCTACTTTCACACTTGCGTTTTTTTGCGCTGCGTTTCGAGCGCACATGAAGCGCATTAAAAAAACGCATGCAAACGCTTGTAAACGCTGTGATATTTATTCGCATCAGCATGCGCATTTCGACAAAAAAACGCAGCGTTTGTCTGCGATTTCATGCGTTTTTGCATGCGTTTGCGTTTTTTTTGGCGCATGTGTTGTCTATGTGTCACATTTCTATCATCTCTGTCTCTATCATCTATCATCTGTCTCTATCATCTCTGTCTCTATCATCTATCTCTATCATCTCTGTCTCCATCATCTCTGTCTCTATCATCTCTGTCTCCATCATCTGGCTCCATCATCTGGCTCCTCATCTGCCCATCATCTCTGGCTCCATCATCTCTGTCTCTATCATCTATCTCTATCATCTCTGCTCTATCATCTCTGTCTCTATCATCTCTGTCTCTCATCATCTCTGGCTCCATCATCTCTGGCTCCATCATCTCTGGCTCCATCATCTCTGGCTCCATCATCTCTGGCTCCATCATCTCTGTTTGGCTCCTCATCTGTCATCACTGTCTCCATCGTCTCTGGCTCCATTATTTACAGAAAAATCGCGTGCGTGCAAAAGCACTGACGAGCGCAAAGCCATGCACACGACAGCGCCCCCATAGACTGCAATGTTATTTTTTGCGCACGTGTTTTTTTTAAGCGGTTGGCCGAAAAAAAAAATGCAACATGTAGCGTCTAGCGCGTATGGGCGCACACCGGGAAAATGCGCAGCGCACGACAAACGCACATGAACGCGTGTAAGCGCTAGACCCTGCGCCCGCCATGTTAAAGATAGGGGAACATTGCGCATGCGTCCGATAGCGCAAGATGCGCTGCGCAAAAAAAAGTAAGTGTGAAAGTAGCCTAACCTGTCTAAAAAGCAGTATCTTCTCTTTCAGCTGTGATATGGGTGCCAAAATGCAACAGTATTACAGTTGAATGCATGCTACCTTACATTAAAATACCTAAGATACCGGTGTTACGGTAGAAGTTGTGTGCGCTGTTGTGCGGTTTTTCTCCCTGGAATGTGCTTGTGGCTTGTTGTCAGATGGATGAGATTCTTGGATGAGACCTGACTTGCATTGTGCCTCGGAATGTGTTTATTTGGGTACGATGAGTCTGGTGCTGCGCCGCGTCACCCGGGACTTTACTATACTCAAGGGTATGCCACACTGAACAATATCGCTAACGGGATCGCTAAAAAACGTCACTATTTAGCGATCCCGTTAGCGATGTTGTTCAGTGCGGCATCTGCCAGCGACGAGCTTCCTGCTGTGATCTCGCTCGTCGCTGGAATCGTTCCGGACCCTATTTTCTCGTCGGCGCTCCCGCTGGGTAAGTATCTTATCGCTGTGTGGCACCTTTTCTTAGCGATTTAGCGGTACTTTTGTACCGCTAAAGTCGTTAAGAAGATCGCTAACGGCGATAGCGTCGTTAACTATATCGCTAAATGTGGCCGCACTTAGCAATATAGAAACAATCCCGCTAGCGATCGCATTAGTATGCGTCGTTATCGTGATCGCTAGCGGGATTGTTTAGTGTGGCAGTACCTTTAGTGTATAGAGGTTTCTTTGTGCGGAATTAATCAATATACTGGACTGTTGGCATAGTAGTTCAGTGAGTACACACATGTAAATCCTGGTCAGTATTTGAGGTCTGGCACCTCCTAATAGTAAAAACTAGAAGATTGTTGTAAAGATAGCATAATGATCTATGCAGACCCCATGCTATAAGGCAGGGGTGGGGAACCTTTTTTCTGCCGAGGGCCATTTGGAATTTTATAAAAGTGTTCGGGGGCCGCATCAAATTATTAATAATGGTGAGCTACTATACTCGTTGCTCGGGTGTTCCCAAGCATGCTCAGGTGTCCTCTGAGTATTTGGAAGTGCTCGGAGATTTAGTTTCTGTCGACGCATTTGCATGATTTGCAGCTGCTGGACAGCCTGAATACATGTGGGGATTCCTTAACAAACAAGCATTCCTCACATGTATTCAGGCTGTCCAGCAGCTGCAAATCAGAGAGCTGAGGCAATGAAAACTAAATCTCCGAGCACGTCAAAATACTCGGAGGACACCCGAGCATGCTCAGGAAAGCCCGAGCAACGAGTGTACTCGCTCATCACTCATTAATAAACTTAAACATTAGCCAACTATATTTATTCAAACATTTAACCCCTTAATGACCGCCGATACGCCTTTTAACGGCGGTCATTAAGGGTACTTAAACCACAGCGCCGTTAATTAACGGCGCTGTGGAAAAAGTGAATAGCGCCCCCCAGAGGCGCATTTTCTCCGGGGTCTCGGCTGCCGGGGTAGCCGAGACCCCAGAGAACATGAATCGGGTCGGTTTTTACCGACACCGATGTTGCCATCGCCGTTATTAACCCTATAACGGCGACCGCAACAAAAAAAAAAATGTGCCATTTAATTTCTCTGTCCTCTGATGTCATCGGACATCAGAGGACAGAGAAAAAGGGTCCCCGGGACCCCCACTGTGGCCCCCGAACCCTCCTCATGGCCCCAGGGCCCTCCGGTGTCCCCCGGTGCCGGCGCCATGCTTTAAAATGGCGGGCGCACGAGTGCTGCGCCCGCCGCGAGGTGACGGGGGGGATGGGCGATTTTCTCTGGGGTCTCGGCTGCCTGGGGTAGCCGAGACCCCAGAGAACATAATAGGGGCCCCCCAATCACCACTCTTTTGCGATCGCCATATACTGGCGATCGCAAAGGAGAAATCAATGCTGCGATCCCTGCCTGTAAATTTCTCTCCCCTCTGATGTGATCGCACATCAGAGGGGAGACAAATAGTGTCCCGGGACCCCCGATCTCACCCCCCCTGTACCTGGAGGGGTCCCGTGTCCTCCGATTCCCCCCCCCCCGGTGCGGTCCGATCCTCCCCCTCGCCTCCGGTCCTTCCCCTGGCCTCCGTTCAGCCGGCGTCTTCTTCCAGTAAAAAAAAAATGGCTGGCGCATGCGCAGTGCGCCCGCCGAATCTGCCTGGCGGCAAATTCAAAAAAATATTCATTCATTCTCTAAAAGTACATTTTGATCACTGTGATAAACTATCACAGTGATCAAAATAAAAAAACAGTACATAAACCCCCCCTATATCACCCCCTTGGTTAGGTACATATAATAAAATAAAGAAATTGTATTTATTTTCATTTTTCCGTTAGAGTTAGGGGTATAATTAGGGTTATAATTAGGGTTAGGGTTATAATTAGGGTTGGGATTAGCGTTAGGGTTAAGGGTATGCCACACTAAACAACATCGCTAACGGGATCGCTAAAAACGTCACTATTTAGCGATCTCGTTAGCGATGTTGTTCAGTGCGGCAGCTTCCAGCGACGAGCTTCCTGCTGTGATCTCGCTCGTCGCTGGAATCGTTCCGGACCCTATTTTTATCGCCGGCGCTCCCTCTGGGTAAGTATAATCGCTGTGTGGCACCTTTTCTTAGCGATTTAGCGGTACTTTTGTACCGCTAAAGTCGTTAAGGAGATCGCTAACCGCGATAGCGTCCTTAACGACATCGCTAAGTTAGGTAGCTACTAGCGATATAGAAACAATCCCGCTAGCGATCTCATTAGTATGCGACGCTAACGAGATCGCTAGCGGGATTGTGTAGTGTGGCAGTACCTTAAGGCTGGGTTCATATTGCGTTATGGCAGTCCGTTAGACGGACTGCGTTACACCGTGGTATAACGCGGTGTAACGCAGTCCGTTAACGCTGCCATTCACCCGCATTTGAGGGCGCATCGCGACGCATGCCGCTTTACGTAAAGCGGCATGCGTTCGCGACGTGCCGTCATTCAGTGACGGAGCCTCGGACACGGCCTGCAGCGTCTGGGCTCCGTCACCGCTAGCGCAAATGAATCATCGCTGATTCCTCTGCGCTAGTGAGTATAGCATAACGCGATCGCGTTATGCTATACCGTTACCAGCCCGTCAACGCTATGTGTTGAATGGGCTGGTAAAACGCAATATGAACCCAGCCTTAGGGTTAGGGTTATAATTAGGGTTAGGGTTGGAATTAGGGTTACAATTAGGGTTAGGGTTACAATTAGGGTTAGAGTTAGAATTAGGGTTGGTATTAGGGTTAGGGTTGAGATTAGGGTTAGGGATGTGTTGGGGTTAGGGTTGGAGCTAGAATTGAGGGGTTTCCACTATTTAGGCACATGAGGGGGTCTCCAAAAAACGCAGTGGCGTTCAAACAGTCAAATTGCGCTCTCTCCCTTCCGAGTCCTGCCGTGCGCCCAAACAGTGGTTTACCCCCACATATGGGGTATCAGCGTACTCAGGACAAATTGGACAACAACTTTTGTGGTCTAATTTCTCCTGTTACCCTTGGGAAAATAAAAAATTAGGGACTAAACGATCAGGTTTGTGGAAAAAATATGATTTTTTATTTTCACGCCCGGGCGTTATAAACTTCTGTGAAGCACTTGGAGGTTCAAAGTGCTCACCACACATCTAGATAAGTTTCTTAGGGGGTCTAGTTTCCAAAATGGAGTCACTTGTGGGGGGTTTACACTGTTTAGACACATCAGGGCCACTATAAACGCGACATGGCGTCCAGCCAATTCTGCGTTGAAAAAAGTCAAACGGTGCTCCTTCCCTTCCAAGCTCTGCCATGCACCCAAACAGTGGTTTACCCCACATATGGGGTATCAGCGTACTCAGGACAAATTTTACAAAAACTTTTGGGGTCTTGTTACCCTTGGGAAAATAAAAATTGGGGTGAAAAGATTGTTTTTGTGGAAAAAATATGATTTTTTTATTTTCACGGCTCTACGTTAGAAACTTCTGTGAAGCACTTGGAGGTTCAAAGTGCTCACCACACATCTAGATAAGTTCCTTAAGGGGTCTAGTTTCCAAAATGGGGTCACTTGTGGGGGGTTTCCACTGTTTAGGCACATCAGGGGCTATCTAAACGCGACATGGCGTCCAGCCAATTCTGCATTGAAAAAGTCAAACGGCGCTCGTTCCCTTGCGACCTCTGCCGTGCGCCCAAAAAGTGGTTTACCCCCACATATGGGGTATCGGCGTATTCAGGAGAAATTGCACAACAAATTTTGTGGTTCATTTTTTCTTTGAACAGTTGTGAAAATAGAAAAAATTGGTTCCGAAGTAAAGCTTTTGCAAAAAAGTTAAATGTTAATTTTTTCCTTCCACATTGCTTCAGTTCCTGTGAAGCACGTAAAGGGTTAATAAACTTCTTGAATGTGGTTTTGAGCACCATGAGGGGTGCAGTTTTTAGAATGGTGTCCATTTTGGGTATTTTCTATCATATAGACCCCTCAAAGTGACTTCAAATGTGAGGTGGTCCCTAAAAAAAAATGGTGTTGTAAAAATGAGAAATTGCTGGTCAAATTTTAACCCTTATAACTTCGTAACAAAAAAAAATTTTGTTCCCAAAATTGTGCTGATGTAAAGTAGACATGTGGGAAATGTTATTTATTAAGAAATTTGTGTGACATATCTCTCTGATTTTAGGGCATAAAAGTTGAAAATTTGAAAATTGCTAAATTTTCAAAATTTTCGCCATGTTTCCGTTTTTTTCATAAATAAGCGCAAGTCAGATAAAAATTTTTTTACCACTAACGTGAAGTACAATATGTCACGAAAAAACAATCTCAGAATCAGCGGGATTCGTTAAAGCGTTCCAGAGTTATAACCTCATAAAGTGACAGTGGTCAGAATTGTAAAAATTGGCCGGTCATTAAGCTGCAAATGGCTCTGTCACTAAGGGGTTAAATAACTCCTACCTAATGTGATGACTGGAATGACTTCTCTTTGGTGAGGCGTTTGATATTGGGAGGTATTGATGATGTTGCTACTCGGATACTGGTCCCCATATAATGCTCCATACAAAATATGGAGCTCTCCTCTGCGCTGTGCTGCGTTCTGCCCTGTTGCGGCTCAGGAAAAGGCTCTGTGGAAAGACTCCCCATTATCATCATCATTGCTTCCCCATCATCATCAATGCCTGCCCGTCATCATCATCGCCTCCCCATCATTATCATTGTCTCCCCATCATCAATGCCTGCCCATCATCATCATCGCCTCCCCATCATTATCATTG
Source organism: Oophaga sylvatica (assembly GCA_033576555.1). Classification (NCBI taxonomy): domain Eukaryota; kingdom Metazoa; phylum Chordata; class Amphibia; order Anura; family Dendrobatidae; genus Oophaga; species Oophaga sylvatica. The sequence continues at coordinate 584,630,495 of JARQOD010000003.1, forward strand.
CCTCCCCATCATCAATGCCTGCCATCATCATCGCCTCCCATCATTATCATTGTCTCCCCATCATCAATGCCTGACCATCATCATCATCGCCTCCCCATCATTATCATTGCCTCCCCATCATCAATGCCTGCCCATCATCATCATCGCCTCCCCATCATTATCATTGTCTCCCCATCATCAATGCCTGACCATCATCATCATCGCCTCCCCATCATTATCATTGCCTCCCATCATCAATGCCTGCCCATCATCATCGCCTCCCCATCATTATCATTGTCTCCCCATCATCATCATTCTTCCTCACCACCATCACTGCCTGCCTCCCCCACCACCATCACACATACAGCACTGGCAGGCAGGCACAGGCAGGCAAAACACACACACACACCACACACACACCGGCCGCTGAATGATGACGTCATTCAGCGGCGCTGCTGTGAGAGAGAAAGCACCGGCGCCCCCTGGAGCTCGGAGCTGCGGCAGCGGAGGCACGGCGGATTGGTGAGTATTGTGCCGGATCCTGCAGGGGCCCTGAGCAAGCGGGGGGGGCCCAGTGGCGGCGCTGACACCGCTAACGGGCGCAACAGCGAGTGGGCCCCCCCCCGCCTGCTCAGGGCCCCGGCACTTGCCCGGCCCTGCTAATGTGCACACACTTACCCACAACAGGCGGCGTGCAGGAGAGGGGCGGGAGGATCGCACAGTCACTGTGGGGGGGAAGCAGAGGTGGATCTTCTGCTTCCGCTCACCAGGAACACGGGTGGGGGTTCCGGTGCGCCGCACTGCGAGAGGCCTGCAGGTGGCGCAGACCCCAAAACTTAATTGAAAAAGTGTCGGCTGCCTGCCGGGCCGGCGGGCCGGACCAGATGATATGGCGGGCCGTATACGGCCCGCGGGCCGGACGTTCCCCACCCCTGCTATAAGGGGTGTTCCTATCAGTGATGAATGGATATGACATTATCAATTGAAGACCCCAACAAGCACTTAAAGGGGCATACAGGTTGCGTTGCCCTGAGTTAAATGCATAGTTGGTTAACTAGTTACGGAATCTGTCAACAGATTTTACAATGAAAACCTCATACTTTGCAGAAATAATCTTTGAGGCCTAATGGTGCTGGTGTACTTACTGATAAAATCCATGTCCATAATGGCTATATAATCCAAAATTTGCATTTTGGGAGCCTAGCTAGTGGTGGACGCAGGCGGAAGAGGGCCCCTGTGCAAGAACGGTCTATTGTCCCTTTTTTGGGTCTGTGACCGGACCTGTTTGCTGTTTTGACAGTGAGTGGGCCCTCTTACCTCTTGAGCTGCTGTGCAACTGAGCACGTCGCACTAATAATATGTCCACCCTGAGTCTAGCTAAAGCGTGCAAGAGCTCATGAGTCCAACTGTATTCAGTCTCCACCAACTCAACCTGACAGCTGCAGTTTGTACTGAGCAGTGTGAGCAGCAGGGAGGAGGGACACTGAGGAGCTGCCTGTCAAGATGCGTGGTGCAGATTCATCAGAAGCGGGGTGAAAGAACACTGAGGAGCTGTAGTATTATTCTGACCAGTAAGTACACCAGAATAATCAGGTCTAAAATTTCTACTTAAAATGTATGAAGTGTGTCTCGTGAATCTGCATACAGATCTACTTTAAGGTTGCACTCATTCAGCTGCGGTTAGGTACAGAGGCTCAATGTGAAACCTGGACCATAAAGAAACAAGACAGAAGAAGAATCGAAGCCTTTCAAAATGTGGTGGTGGAGAAGGATGTAACAAATCAATCCAGACATGTCACTTGAAGTAAGGAGCACCAAGCTATGACTTTCCTACTTTAGATACATCATAAGAAGAGAGCAGTCACTGGAGAAGGACGACATGGTCGGAAAAAATAGAAGGAACAAGGCGAAGAGGAAGACGAGCAACCCGATGTCTCGATACTATCGAGATCATAGAATGGTAGAATTGGAAGGGACCTCCATGATCATCTGGTCCAACCCCTGCTCAATACAGGATTCAGTAAACCAGCTCAGACAGATGTCTGCCCAGCCTCTGTATGAAGACTTCCATTGAAGGAGAACTCCCCACCTCTCGTGGCAGCCTGTTCCACTCATTGATCACCCTCACTGTCAAAAAGTTTTTCTAATATCTAATCTGTATCTTCTCCCATTTCGTTTCATCCCATTGCTTCTCGTGTTTCCATGTGCAAATGAGAATAAAGATGATCCTTCTACAATGTGACATCCCTTCAGATATTTGAAGACATCTAGATAACTGTGTAGAAGACCCTGGTGGACCCATCAAGGATTGCACGACATTGATTTTCCTTCAGAGTGTTCATCCATCAGATCGCCATGGGTCGAGATTGAGACGAAGGCCATTAAAAAAAAAAACTACATAAGCATAATTGGAAACTTCTGGGCTACAGTCATGGCCAAAAGTTTTGAGAATGACACAAATATTATATTTTCACATGATCTGCTGCCCTCTGGTTTTTATGTGTGTTTGACAGATGTTTTTATCACAGACAGAAATATAATAATTGCAAACATATGAGTAACAAAAGCTTATATTGACAGTTAGAATGAGTTAATGCAGCAAGTCAATATTTGCAGTGTTGACCCTTCTTCTTCAGGACCTCTGCAATTCTCCCTGGCATGCTCTCAATCAACTTCTGGACCAAATCCTGACTGATAGCAGTCCATTCTTGCACAATCAATGCTTTCATTTTGTCAGAATTTTTAGGTTTTTGTTTGTCCACCCGTCTCTTGATGATTGACTACAAGTTCTCAATGGGATTAAGATCTGGGGAGTTTCCAGGCCATGGACCCAAAATCTCTATGTTTTGTTCCCTGAGCCATTTAGTTATCACCTTTGCTTTATGGCAAGGTGCTCCATCATGCTGGAAAAGGCATTGTTGATCGCCAAACTGCTCTTGGAGGGTTGGGAGAAGTTGCTCTTGGAGGACATTCTGGTACCATTCTTTATTAATCGCTGTGTTTTTAGGCAAGACTGAGAAAGCCGATTCCCTTGGCTGAGAAGCAACCCCACACATGAATGGTTTCAGGATGCTTAACAGTTGGCATAAGACAAGACTGGTGGTAGCGCTCACCTTGTCTTCTCCGAATGAGGCGTTTTCCTGATGTCCCAAACAATCGAAAAGGGGATTCATCAGAGAAAATAACTTTACCCCAGTCCTCAGCAGTCCACTGCCTGTACCTTTTGCAGAATATCAGTCTGTCCATGATGTTTTTTCTGGAAAGAAGTGGCTTCTTTGCTGCCCTCCTTGAGACCAGGCCTTGCTCCAAGAGTCTCCGCCTCACAGTGCGTGCAGATGCACTCACACCTGCCTGCTGCCATTCCTGAGCAAGCTCTGCACTGCTAGTAGCCCGATCCCGCAGCTGAAACACTTTTAAGAGACGGTCCTGGCGCTTGCTGGTCTTTCTTGGGCGCCCTGGAGCCTTTTTGGCAACAATGGAACCACTCTCCTTGAAGTTCTTGATGATGCGATAGATTGTTGACTGAGGTGCAATCTTTCTAGCTGCGATACTCTTCCCTGTTAGGCCATTTTTGTGCATTGCAATGATGACTGCACGTGTTTCTTTAGAGATAACCATGGTTAACAGAAGAGAAACAATGATGCCAAGCACCAGCCTCCTTTTAAAGTGTCCAGTGGTGTCATTCTTACTTAATCATGACAGATTGATCTCCAGCCATGTCCTCATCAACACCCACACCTGTGTTAATGGAGCAATTACTGAAAAGAGGTTAGCTGGTCCTTTTAAGGCAGGGCTGCAATGATGTTGAAATGTGTTTTGGGGATAAAGTTCATTTTCTAGCCAAATATTGACTTTGCAAGTAATTGCTGTTAAGCTGATCACTCTTTATAACATTCTGGAGTATATGCAAATTGCCATTAGAAAAAGTGAAGCAGTAGACTTTGTAAAAATTAATATTTGTGTCATTCTCAAAACTTTTGACCATGACTGTACAATGCCAAATCTCTACCACCCCCACCTCCCCAGGTGCCATTTCTAATGCCATGTGTGGAGGGAACCTTGGAGCCCTTCAGGCTTCAGGACCCAAATGCTATCACTACCTCTGTACCTGCTATAGGTGAACGTCAGGTTTGGTAACACATGTTCGGCTCACTGCCTTGTATATGAGCTCGGCTCTCTGTCCTCCTTATGGTTTTAATTTAGCGTTAGTCATCGAGTTATATATTGTCATCCAGCAGACTGGACCCCCCGAGACAAGCTCATTATATCCATATGATGGCTAATAATTGTGCTCTTCATCCCCGGTGTCTATATTGGCCTGCGCTGTCCCTATTCTTCTGAATACATCTGTTCCTAATTGTATCACCCTTGAAATAATTTCTTGCAGTTCTCTATCTATATTTAGGGGAGACCATAAAGCAATGAGGATGCACACGGGGCTCAGTCTCCTCACAAGCCCCCGATTTCTGGGACCACTCGGTGCAGTACCCATTCGCTCCCATCCCTTTAGAGCAAGGGGTCCACAGTCTGATCTGGTAACGATGTCGGGGATTTTAGTGGAGACTTGCCAATGTGTATTGTGCAAACTTGCAGGAAAAATCTTTTTTTTTTTTTTTTTTTTTTTGGAAGTTAGTTTTTGTAAGCATCTGCTGTAAGTCCAGAGTCCAGACAGCCTTCAGATAGATGCCGCTGCTCATCTGGTGTTTCCCATTCTTGTGTTACTTATCTGGGATGTTAAGGTCGGCGGTGTGTAAATATTTCATACAAAGCAGATGGAGGCTCCATTTCTGAACTTTTAAGCATCAACTTGTATACAAATGGAAACTTGATATGATGATAGATTTAGTTATGAAGTCCGGCTGGATATGGAGAACTTCAAGGCAATTTTTGTTTTTAGCTAAAAATTATTTCCGCTATTGGGTTCTGTTTATATAAAAAAAAAAAAATTGCACTTTGTGCTTCACTGTCTATTGCTGGCTACAGAATGAGTAACAATCATTTTATTGATTTTTCATAGTGTACAATAATAAATTATATTGTGGTACCGTGTTAGCCAGAAAAATCGATGTGAATACTTCTCCGTCCAATTATGACAAGAGCATTCTTAAAGTGATACCTCTATTGGCTAACCAGAAAATTATATGTTCGCTAGCTTTCAGAGCTCAAAGGCTCCTTCTTCAGGCAAGATTACATTTGGAATAATAAGAAAGACACATTAGATGCTTACTATAGTAGGAAATTTGTTCAAGACCTGGGAGGTGTGATGCCTTCAAAAGATAAGCAAAGGAAATCGAATTAGCATTTTCTTACAAATGGAGAGCTAGTGGGAATGTGTTCTTAGCTATCTGGAGTCCTTCTGGTGAAGGTGTGAACTGTGTCTATGTAGTGGACCATAAAACCAGGTGTTAAGTTGAGTCCTAGTGTCAAAGTATTGAACATCCTAATAAGTTTGAATTCCCATATTTTTCTCTCCCTGTCATCCTTAAAATGACCTTTTAGTATTAAGACTTTTAAGTCTGTCATACAATGTCCAGTTCCAGACAAACCATGCAAAAACTACAAACAAGGATGAATCTACACAGACATACGATCAGGAATCAAATGGACACGCCTGTGGGAAAACATTTCTCTGGAACTGGACATTGTATGACAGACTTAAGTCTTAATACTAAAAGGTCATTTTAAGGATGACAGGGAGAGAAAAATATGGGAATTCAAACTTATTAGGATGTTCAATACTTTGACACTAGGACTCAACTTAACACCCGGTTTTATGGTCCACTACATAGACACAGTTCACACCTTCACCAGAAGGACTCCAGATAGCTAAGAACACATTCCCACTAGCTCTCCATTTGTAAGAAAATGCTAATTCGATTTCCTTTGCTTATCTTTTGAAGGCATCACACCTCCCAGGTCTTGAACAAATTTCCTACTATAGTAAGCATCTAATGTGTCTTTCTTATTATTCCAAATGTAATCTTGCCTGAAGAAGGAGCCTTTGAGCTCTGAAAGCTAGCGAACATATAATTTTCTGGTTAGCCAATAAAGGTATCACTTTAAGAATGCTCTTGTCATAATTGGACGGAGAAGTATTCACATTGATTTTTCATAAATGAATGGTACATGTGAAAATAATATTGAAATAGGAAATCACAGTTTCTCATAAATCTATAGAGGAAGGAGCTGGAGACAGTCATTCTGCAAGTTCTCCTGAAACAGCCACACTTTCACTATACTGTATGTGCCCCCAGTGTCTCCTGTTGATGTATCTGCCCCCTCCCCCATGCCTCCTGTGATGTACATATGCCCCAGCTCAAGCTACGTGATGTACGGTATATAGAGCAGTGTCATGTCTCCTATGTGATGCACATAGAACAGTCTCGTGTCTCCTACACACGTGGTCAAAATTGTTAGTACCCCTCATTTAATGACAGAAAAACCCACAATGGTGACAGAAATAACTTGAATCTGACAAAAGTAATAATCAAAAATCTATGAAAATGAACAAATGGAAGTCTGACTTTGCTTTTCAACCATGCTTCCATAGAATTTTTAAAAAAATAAAACTCATGAAATAGGCCTGGAAAGAAATGATGGTACCACTGAAAATAATGGGACAAAAGAGACATGTTAAATCGCGGTGTTCACTAATTAGCATCACAGGGAGGGCGGCCCGAATGTATAGGCGAACTAGGCGGCCGCCTAGGGCGCCGACCCTAAGGGGGCGCCAGAGAAAAAATAGAAAAAATTATAAAAAATATTTTCAAAAGGCAAAAAGTTTTAGGGATGGAAAGAAAAGTGTACATAAATTTTTTTTACCATAAATTTAAAAGAAAAACAGTTGAGCTTCAATTTACGAACGGAAAGGAGGCGCTAAACTACGGACGTGAGTCATTTGCATCGTCTGCTGACAGGTGTTTGATCCCGCGCGTTTATTTTGCTCCTAAGTTTTCAAATGTTGGCAAAGCAAACAACCAAAAATGCACACACTACACTAAGGGGGTGCCCGAGAGAAAAAAAAATACATTTACTTAATAGTAGGGGCGCAACAAAATAGTTTCGCCTAGGGCGCCGTAATCTCTCGGGCCGGCCCTGATCACAGGTGTCTACAATCTTGGAATCAGTGAGTGGCCTGTATAGAGGGCTACAAATACTCACTGTGCTGTTTGGTGACATGGTGTGTATCACACTCAACATGGACCAGAGGAAGCGAAGGAAAGAGTTGTCTCAGGAGATTAGAAAGGAAATTATAGACAAACATGTTAAAGATAAAAGGTATAAGACCATCTCCAAGCAGCTAGATGTTCCAGTGACTACAGTTGCACATATTATTCAGAAATTTAAGCTCCATGGGACTGTAGCCAACCTCCCTGGATGTGGCCCCAGGAGGAAAATTGATGACAAATCAAAGAGACGGATAATACGAATGGTAACAAAAGAGCCCAGAAAAACGTCTAAACAGATTAAAGGTGAACTTCAAGCTCAAGGAACATCAGTGTCAGATCGCACCATCCGTCGTTGTATGAGCCAAAGTGGACTTCATGGGAGATGACCAAGAAGGACACCATTGTTGAAAAAAAAATCATAAAAAAGCCAGACTGGAATTTGCCAAACTACATGTTGACAAGCCACAAAGCTTCTGGGAGAATGTCCTATGGACAGATGAGACAAAAATTGAACTTTTTGGCAAGGCACATCAGCTCTATGCTCACAGGGGGAAAAATGAAGCATATCAAGAAAAGAACACTGTCTCTACTGTGAAACATGGAGGAGGCTCTGTTATGTTCTGGGGCTGCTTTGCTGCATCTGGCACAGGGTGTCTAGAATCTGTGCAGGGTACTATCAAGGGATTCTAGAGAGAAATGTGTTGCACGGTGTCAGAAAGCTTGGTCTCAGTCGCAGTTCATGGGTCTTGCAACAGGATCATGGCCCAAAACGCACAGCTAAAAACACCCAAGAATGGCTAAGAGGAAAACATTGGACTATTCTGAAGTGGCCTTATATGAGCCCTGACCTAAATCCTATTGAGCATCTTTGGAAAAAGCTGAAACATGCCGTCTGGAAAAGGCAACCTTCAAACACGAGATAACAGGAGCAGTTTGCTCCTGAGGAGTGGGACGAAATACCTGTCGAGAGGTGCAGAAGTCTCATTGACAGTTACAGGAATCATTTGATTGCAGTGATTGCCTCAAAAGGTTGTTTAACAAAATATTAAGTTAAGGGTGCCATCATTTCTGTCCAGGCCTATTTCATGAGTTTATTTTTTTTTTAAATTCTGTGGAAGCATGGTTGAAAAGCAACATCTGACTTTCATTTGTTCATTTTCATAGATTTTTGATTTATTACTTTTGTCAGATTCATGTTATTTCTGTCACCATTGTGGGTTTTTCTGTCATTAAACGAGAGGTACCAACAATTTTGACCACGTGTGTATGTGATGCATATAGAGCAATCTCGTGTGTCATATGTGATGTATATAGAGCAGTCTCGTGTCTCCTATGTGATGTATATAGAGCAATCTCGTGTGTCATATGTGATGTATATAGAGCAGTCTCGTGTCTCCTATGTGATGTATATAGAGCAGTCTCGTGTCTTCTATGTGATGTATATAGAGCAGTCTCGTGTCTCCTATGTGATGTATATAGAGCAGTCTCGTGTCTCCTATGTGATGCATATAGAGCAGTCTCGTGTCTGCTATGTGATGCGTATATAGAGCAGTCTCGTGTCTCCTATGTGATGTATATAGAGCAGTCTCGTGTCTCCTATGTGATGTATATAGAGCAGTCTCGTGTCTCCTATGTGATGTATATAGAGCAATCTCGTGTGTCATATGTGATGTATATAGAGCAGTCTCGTGTCTCCTATGTGATGTATATAGAGCAGTCTCGTGTCTTCTATGTGATGTATATAGAGCAGTCTCGTGTCTCCTATGTGATGTATATAGAGCAGTCTCGTGTCTTCTATGTGATGTATATAGAGCAGTCTCGTGTCTCCTATGTGATGCATATAGAGCAGTCTCGTGTCTGCTATGTGATGCGTATATAGAGCAGTCTCGTGTCTCCTATGTGATGTATATAGAGCAGTCTCGTGTCTCCTATGTGATGTATATAGAGCAGTCTCGTGTCTCCTATGTGATGTATATAGAGCAGTCTCGTGTCTCCTATGTAATGTATATAGAGCAGTCTCGTGTCTGCTATGTGATGCATATAGAGCAGTCTCGTGTCTCCTATGTGATGCAGTCTCGTGTCTCCTATGTAATGTATATAGAGCAGTCTCATGTCTCCTATGTGATGCATATAGAGCAGTCTCGTGTCTGCTATGTGATGTATATAGAGCAGTCTCCTATGTGATGTATATAGAGCAGTCTTGTGTCTCCTATGTGATTATATAGAGCAGTCTCGTGTCTGCTATGTGATGCATATAGAGCAGTCTCGTGTCTGCTATGTGATGCATATAGAGCAGTCTCGTGTCTGCTATGTGATGCATATAGAGCAGTCTCGTGTCTCCTATGTGATGTATATAGAGCAGTCTCGTATGTAATGCACATAGAGCAGTCTCGTGTCTCCTATATGATGCATATGGAGCAGTCTCATGTCTCCTATGTGATGCATATAGAGCAGTCTCGTGTCTCCTATGTGATGTATATAGAGCAGTCTCGTGTCTCCTATGTGATGTATATAGAGCAGTCTTGTGTCTCCTATGTGATGTATGTAGAGCAGTCTATGTGATGTATATAGAGCAGTCTCGTGTCTGCTATGTGATGCATATAGAGCAGTCTCGTGTCTCCTATGTGATGCATATAGAGCAGTCTCGTGTCTCCTATGTGATGTATATAGAGCAGTCTCGTGTCTCCTATGTGATGTATATAGAGCAGTCTTGTGTCTCCTATGTGATGTATGTAGAGCAGTCTATGTGATGTATATAGAGCAGTCTCGTGTCTGCTATGTGATGCATATAGAGCAGTCTCGTGTCTCCTATGTGATGTATATAGAGCAGTCTCCTATATGATGTATATAGAGCAGTCTTGTGTCTCCTATGTGATGTATATAGAGCAGTCTCGTGTCTATGTGATGTATATAGTGCAGTCTCCTATGTGATGTATATAGAGCAGTCTCGTGTCTGCTATGTGATGCATATAGAGCAGTCTCGTGTCTCCTTTGTGATGTATATAGAGCAATCTCGTGTCTCCTATGTGATGTATATAGAGCAGTCTCGTGTCTCCTATGTGATGTATACACTGCAGACCTCCCACTGCTTGAATTCTATAAATGTAATAGGAGCAGTGATTTCCCCCTGTGAGGAGACCTGCAGTGTAATATACATCTGTGCTCAGGACTTAATGCTGCGAGTTCTTTTCAAAATTCATAGCAGAGTCTCCTATGCTCCAGACCGGCACAAACATGGAAAAACAGTTGCGAGTAGCAACATCATCAATGCCACCTAACTTCGTCTCACCAAAGAGAAGCCGCTCCGCCATCATATTAGGAGGAAGTTAATTAAATGTTTGACCAAATATAGCCGGGTACATTTAAAGTTGATGATTTTATAGGCCACCCCCCCCCCCCCCGAGTGATTGTCTTAATATCCAAATGACCGTTTGTAGAAAAAACATCAGTTAATTGAAAGGGAAAAAAGGTGATGTCAGCTCATCATGTGTGGAAGCACCTTGTCTGGCAGTGGTTCCTCGCGCGGATTATAAAAGCAAGGACAATGGCATACCATGGATACCCTGGAGGCAAAACCGACGCGTTTCGACAGCTAGAATATAACAGATAATAGAAAGAAATCTCGGCTCATGTGGAGCTTTCTGTAGATTTGTTGCCAGCCTGTAGAGTCATTTATCAGCGCTCATTATGTGCTAGAAGTAACTGTGGAAAATGATGAGTCAGGGAAATAAAAACCCAAAACTCGTCACATTGTAGTAATTCACTTTGAGCAGGATTGGGCCACTGTGTAACATCTGCTGCTGGAGATATGGGAATTTCCTTGTCTGTTGGCTTAGGTGCTATTAGAAGAAATGATAAAATCCATGTGAATTGAGGAGGATTGTTACATTGGTGATGCGGTTCTTATGGAACGGTAGAATTCCTCTGACAGTCCACAAAGAAAAGATCTGCTATGGATTTATCATAAATCTACAGTCCTGCTGCAAGGTAATGGTTTCCCCATCTCACATGGATCAGCAACTGGACCCACAAGGATCAATTGATCGCCAGGGAACTTTGCTTTTTGTTTATGCCACTTCTTCAGTTTCTAGTCCTATTAACTGCTCAGTGTTTAGGTTGGAGCCCTGATTTCATCCATAGTTTCTGCCTCTGATCGTTCTCCAGGGGTCCGCACCTCCCAGCTGTGATACTATTATGATGACCCGTCCTCTCCCCACATCTGGGTCATTTCTAAACACACAGCTCAGTGCAATGCCTGCCACATGTGGTGGATCAGGCGGGCTGGCAGGAAAACGCGTTAGGTTGTCGGCTCAGTTCTTTGGCAGTAGGTTCATATTGAGGATGTTTCCAAGATATTGTAAAAAAACGAGGTTTCAATTTATCAGATGAGTCATTAATTGTACAGCAAAACTTCAATGTAATGTTCCTAACGGGAATGATACAATGTCTAATATGTCAGAGATCTGTTTACTATTATGTGGATTTTAATTACAAACATGGATTTTAATTGTAGGCAGTTATAATAGGACAGAGGCATGAAATTCCTTGTTCTCTTACCAGCTGGAGAAAGGCTGAGTATAATGTGGCACCATGACATTATGCTTGCATACCTTTTTTCCCAGGGGTCTGTCTACCGCAACTTGGCACTATCCTCAAGGTGAAACAGTACTCCCCCACTCCACCCTCCTGGCTCCCCATCAGAGGTACCATTAGTCACCTAACTCTGCAGATGTTGCCTTTCTCCTTTTTAGCGTTCTGGTGTTCTAAGGGGTGACATTTCTCATTGTGGAGAGTGACTTGCCTGACGTGCCAGTCTAAGGAGACTTAAAGGCCATGCAATGCTTCTTTGGGAAATTTAATGTCTAAATTGCCTCTTCAGAGAGGAAGAGGGCTTGAACTCTAGTGTTGACTATTGAAAGTAGCAATGCTAGAAGTCAATATTGACACTTTAACGAGCCTTAGGATAAAAGCCTAACCCGAATCTCATTTTTCAAACACATATTTCAGGATGTTGCCCCTCCTCAGTGCAAAGCAAAATATCTGATTTGTCTGTGTGAAAGGCCTCTAACTGGAGTCTAGGCAGTAGTCTTTTTTTATTTTATTTTTTTTAAACCTCTTTAAATGGTCAAACATTGACTTGTAGGCTTGCAACCACCAATGATCACTTTATGACATCATGATCGTCATATTTATAAGCAGGAACAATCTGGTAATGGCTGCAGAGCTTTGGGGATCTTATTGCAATGCTGACACAGAAAGGTTACCTAAAGTTATCCAAAGGTGGAGAGTCCACTTTTTAATTACTCATTAATTCAGACAAATGTGAATCTGCTCCTTACAGCTTCTAGATCTGCAATGCCCACAAAGAGATTCCATGCAGTTTCTTCTGACTAGTAAGGAAGGTGTTAACAGACAAACTCTGATGTGAGGATTTCATTGGTTGAGGGTCCGGATTCTAAGATCCTTCTTCCCTAATGGAGCTGCTACAATGCACATTAAACATGGGTGCAGCCAGTGTCAGGGTCCTGGTGGATGGAGGGTCCGCGGGCATGCATGTCATAGAAGCAGCTTATGTGGCAGCTGTGGGGTCCATGGAGAGATGGGTCCCAGAATTTTATGGCTCAAATGATCTACCCATAGCCTCCTTTTATTTAACCCCTCCCCCGTGTACTGTCAGCTGATAGAGCCGGAGAGAAAAATGCATCCTAAGCGCCCCCCTTATTTCCTTCCTGATATCCCCCTGTGACTTACTGCATGTGATTTATTCCCACCTGCTGCTGTGTATAAGAATAGCATTCTGTATATACAGACGTATCTATATAGGGTGGGATATAATCTCCTGCTGCTTTATATGTAAGCCTGACCCTGAACTATAATCTTGCAGTTGTCGTCTGCTCTGGGCCCCCCTTACGTTGCCCCCATTGGATGTCCTTGCCAGTTCCTACAGTAGTTGTAGCTGGACTTATATTCATGTGGAGCAGATCAATAGATGTATTGTCTTTTAATGAAGACATCAAAGTATTTGCAGGCAACACTCCATAGGAAAAATGTATGCAGATTTGCCTTCTTCCTTCTGGAGAAGAGTTATCGGATATCAATCAAACCAAAAGGGAGATGAGGCTTGTTTCAGACTTCTTGCCTCTCATCAGAACAGAAAAGTGTGCTGAACCCTGATGGATCTCTGTAGAGATGGGGATTATCTCATTTTGTAGGAGTCTCCGGTTTGGCAGTTTTAGTGTTTTCTTATTTCTGGCAGAGAGCTAATTTGCATAGGAGGTTAAAGTGATTGTGTCAAGTTGGTCTTCCAGGAGCGCACCACTCCTCTGCTTTCCTGATTGCCGGGGCGACAGTTCGGGCCAGTGGCATTGTTGCGGTGCTGGCGCGAACTGTACGGTCTTCAATGCTGCAGAATGAGAGCAGCAGAGGGGCAGTGAAGATGGCTAGGCACCCCGATTCAGCCAGTTTCAGAGCAGCGCTTACAAGCTCTATTATAAAGACCTTCTACAGTCATGGCCAAAAGTTTTGAGAATGACACAAATATTAATTTTTACAAAGTCTACTGCTTCACTTTTTCTAATGGCAGTTTGCATATACTCCAGAATGTTATAAAGAGTGATCAGCTTAACAGCAATTACTTGCAAAGTCAATATTTGGCTAGAAAATGAACTTTATCCCCCAAAACACATTTCAACATCATTGCAGCCCTGCCTTAAAAGGACCAGCTAACCTCTTTTCAGTGATTGCTCCATTAACACAGGTGTGGGTGTTGATGAGGACATGGCTGGAGATCAATCTGTCATGATTAAGTAAGAATGACACCACTGGACACTTTAAAAGGAGGCTGGTGCTTGGCATCATTGTTTCTCTTCTGTTAACCATGGTTATCTCTAAAGAAACACGTGCAGTCATCATTGCAATGCACAAAAATGGCCTAACAGGGAAGAGTATCGCAGCTAGAAAGATTGCACCTCAGTCAACAATCTATCGCATCATCAAGAACTTCAAGGAGATAGGTTCCATTGTTGCCAAAAAGGCTTCAGGGCGCCCAAGAAAGACCAGCAAGTGCCAGGACCGTCTCTTAAAAGTGTTTCAGCTGCGGGATCGGGCTATCAGCAGTGCAGAGCTTGCTCAGGAATGGAAGCAGACAGGTGTGAGTGCATCTGCACGCACTGTAAGGAGGAGACTCTTGAAGCAAGGCCTGGTCTCAAGGAGGGCAGCAAAGAAGCCACTTCTCTCCAGAAAAAACATCATGGACAGACTGATATTCTGCAAAAGGTACAGGCAGTGGACTGCTGAGGACTGGGGTAAAGTTATTTTCTCTGATGAATCCCCTTTTCGATTGTTTGGGACATCAGGAAAACGCTTCATTCGGAGAAGACAAGGTGAGCGCTACCACCAGTCTTCTCATGCCAACTGTTAAGCATCCTGAAACCATTCATGTGTGGGGTTGCTTCTCAGCCAAGGGAATCGGCTCTCTCACAGTCTTGCCTAAAAACACAGCCATGAATAAAGAATGGTACCAGAATGTCCTCCAAGAGCAACTTCTCCCAACCCTCCAAGAGCAGTTTGGCGATCAACAATGCCTTTTCCAGCATGATGGAGCACCTTGCCATAAAGCAAAGGTGATAACTAAATGGCTCAGGGAACAAAACATAGAGATTTTGGGTCCATGGCCTGGAAACTCCCCAGATCTTAATCCCATTGAGAACTTGTGGTCAATCATCAAGAGACGGGTGGACAAACAAAAACCTAAAAATTCTGACAAAATGAAAGCATTGATTGTGCAAGAATGGACTGCTATCAGTCAGGATTTGGTCCAGAAGTTGATTGAGAGCATGCCAGGGAGAATTGCTGAGGTCCTGAAGAAGAAGGGTCAACACTGCAAATATTGACTTACTGCATTAACTCATTCTAACTGTCAATATAAGCTTTTGTTACTCATATGTTTGCAATTATTATATTTCTGTCTGTGATAAAAACATCTGTCAAACACACATAAAAACCAGAGGGCAGCAGATCATGTGAAAAATAATATTTGTGTCATTCTCAAAACTTTTGGCCATGACTGTAAACGCTGCGCTCTTTGCTTAACACACTGGCCACCGCTGACAAGACTGCCGAGGTGGGTGATACGCAGTATACAAATAAATAACCAATCCCTTCAGCAGAGAGGATGTTTAATAAGAGCTCAATTGGAAAATGGCTCGTTTTTGCAAGAGCTTTGCAATTTTACCCATTTAAGAACTTGAGAATAACCCTTTAAACAGATATTAAAATGAGTTTTTGTTTCCAGAGGCAGGAATGTATCCCACAATTAATATTTCCATCTCACACATATAAGCCGCACGTATGATCAGTTCCATCGTCAAGTCTGTGCCTCTCTGGCTGGAACACTGCATTGCAAATCCAGCTGCTGCCATCATTACTAATAGCTGGAATATGGCCTGATGCTGCACGTGGCGGCGAGGCTCACAGTCCTATATTGTCTATGATGAGGCCATCACTTTCATTCCTAGAAAACATTATGAACTATTGTAGAACATTTATCGTTATTTGTTCTGTACTGGTTTTCATCCTGCGAGCCAATCACTGACCGCATGCAGAGATAATCTGTGGAGATCGCTTCTGTTCCATCACTTCATTATCAGTTGATGGGAGAATAGGAGTAGTAGTAGTAGTCTGCGCTGCTGTGCGTGATCACCGCTTGGATTCTCCTAGTATCAGGCCGCCTTGCTGAGTTTGCCTTTTGCAGCACTCCTGCTGAAAAAGGCAAACTCGGCATGAAGGCCTGACACTAGGAGAAAAAGTGCGGTGACCACGCACAGCAGCGCAGACTACTACTACTACTCCTATTCTCTCACTAATTGTTCTACATGGCGGGATCTCCCGACCTGAGGGTACTGGAGTAGCTGTGATACCTTGATTCCTTAATTGTGGGTTAAACAACCCTAAAAGCTGAGCAATTCCTACACCTCTCACCTAGACCTACTTCCCTACTGGATAAGACCCTATTCTGCTTGGTGTCTCCCCCTCTTTCTAGTCATATCATTATCATCACCGGTAGGTTTTTACCTTCCTATTTTATAAAGTTTGGAGGCAGTTCATACAGGGTCTGCCATCGACTCATCTGAGGGTAGGATAAAGTAGGGATCGGGACCCCCGATTCCAGTGCTGGGTTCTTGATTTGATAAAACATTGTTCATCTGCTACTATTCACATTGATGAGGTCTTTCTAAGACCACCCACCCACCAGCCGTCAGTCAGTGCTATACGCAGAGCGGTGACTGAAACCGTGACAGCACCACCCCTATGACCGAATGTTGCCGGGAGGAATAAAGTTCATTTCCTCCTGGCAGTGGAGCTCTCAGTGCGGCAGCCGCTTGGTGTCAAAACCCTTTTTACCTGCAGATTAACAGTATTTTTAACATGACAAGTTCCCTTTAAAAGTATACAGATATTTGGTATCTTTGCATCCGTAAAAAGTACAAACTATAAAATTTACTTTAGAACTGTTTGGTGAAAAGATGTCATCAACTACCACAGGATAGGTCATAACTTCTAGATTGGTAGGGGTCTGACCATTAGGACTCCCACCGATTACCTGAATGGGGCACTTTTATCCCCTTGGCGGTGGCAGTGCGCATGCTCGATGTGCCATTCGCCCCCAAGTTCAGTGCTCTGCTTTTTCCAGTAGCCCCCCATAGCGAATGAATGGAGCAGTGGTTGAGTATGTGCACTGCCACTCCATACTAACGGGATGATAGAGCCCCCTTCTAGGTGGTAGTCACAGTCGTTGCCACCCACCAATCTAGAAGTTATCATCTGTCTTGAAGATAGAAAACTACTTTTCGTCAGACCACCCCATAAAGTGTATTACAGGCAGATTTTATTTTTTTTAAATCAGACCACAAGCGATTTTATTTTTGGCGTCTCATCGCGTTGTGTTACTCGCACCCTCTCTACTGTACACAGTGATTCCATATCACATATGACTGATTGATCATTATTTTCCCTGCAGGGATGGAGGTCGGTTCAATGGTACGTGCAATGTTTGATTTTTGCCCCAGTGTGTCGGAGGAGCTGACGCTTTTTGCTGGAGATGTCATTGAAATTCTCAGTGTAATAGATGAATTTTGGTTACTGGGGAATAAAGAAGGAATCACAGGTACATATATTATTTTTTTATTATATTTATTATTATTATTATTAGTATATATTTTTTTTCCTTAATTTGTCATTTATTTGTAATTTTGGACTAACACCACAGGTTTTCACTCTTGCACTATAGCTGCAGTTTACTTAATAATTAAATTGTTTGGTTATTTTTGCTTGTTTCATTGTGTCAAGACTGTCAGTTATCCCCTAACCCCTCAATTTAGCCATTGTAGAACCTCATTCTTTGGACCTGTGGGGGTCCCAGTAATTAGACCCCTGCAATAAGTAAGTTATCCTCTATATTATAGATACGGGATAACTTGCAATCTTGTTACAATCACTTTAAAGAACATAAAATTACATTTTCCAAATTTTGCGCCAAAGTAAGAGGGAGAAGTATCGGTGCAGTTCCAATGTAGACCACCAGGTGCTGCTCTGAGACTTATTATTCTCTTTTCCTCCTAGCTCATTTCTTAGAATTTCTTCCCTTTTTAAGATCGATTTGCTTTTAGTAAAGATAAAGAGCAATACTCCTGTATATATGCTGAAGCTGAAAGCAAAATATTTTCATTAAATACTCACAGCTGAGCGTTTGCTGTGTTTGGATCCTTTCTCTGCAATCCTCTGTGCACTGACTCCTGGCTGATACATTTTACCTGAGCTGACACAGTGTAGCAAACTATCAGCACAGGAAATTGTTTATCTCAATGAGAATTATTTAGACTGGATACAATTGTATCACTCTCTCATCCATGAGCAGGATTAGAGGTCTGTTTTGGAATTTCAGATTCTATATGAAATGTATAATAGAAAGTTGCACAACCTTTCAAGGTAGTATGATTAGGCTTTTTTTTTATATAAAACTGGCTTTACGGAGAGTGATGCCCTGATTTGGTAGCAGCTTCCCACCAAGGAATGTCAACAGTTTACCAATTATGATGCCAAA
>JARQOD010000003.1:584648843-584847862 GCA_033576555.1 Oophaga sylvatica
ACTCTATAGCGCCACCTATTGGAAGTAGCAATCCAGAGCTGGTATGTCACTCTCCACAAGGAGAAACCTTACCCCTTAGACCCTACATAATATTTGGTTATAATACATTTACCTTTTTATGCTAATGTGTTTTTATTTGTTTCTTTTTCTTTTTCTAGGGGATCTGGTGGTGTTGGAGGGATCCTTGGCTTCTAGTTGGCTGCAAGGTAGAAACTGTTGGGGTGCAAGAGGGTTTTTTCCCCTATCATGTGTCCAAGAGTTCACCCTATCCTCTAGGAGCCGTCAGCTTTGCCAAAATGTGACTGTAGAACTCCCCAGTTATGCCATCGGCCAAGCGCAGGCAATATTGGGTCTTTCCGCACAACTTGATGAAGAGTTAGATTTCCGGGAAGGAGACATCATTATAATAACCGGGATTCCAGAACCTGGTTGGTTTGAGGGAGAACTTAATGGAAGAAGGGGAATTTTCCCTGAAGGGTTTGTGGAGTTGATGAATCCTTTAAGAGTTCCTGATATTGGAGTTCCTTCAGATGAAGAGAGAGAAGAGTTTGTTCGCGATAGGTCACCCGAAATAATCCATGAGAGGGACATGGGTAAAATTATAGAAGAAGAGGAACAAGAGGGGATGTTTGCTGTGGCCCTATATAGATTCCAAGCTATGGAGCAGAGAGAACTGGACTTCAATGTTGGAGACCGAATACGAATAATCGGGACGTTGGAGGATGGGTGGCTGGAGGGAGAGTTGTATGGGAATCGGGGAATTTTTCCTTATAGGTTTGTAAAAATGGAGACTAAAGAAAAAAATTCTCACGAGGAGCAACCAGAAGATACAGAAACTTCTATATCAAATCCTTCTGTGAACTATCTTGACATGTCCTCTGCCCATGAACCGGACAGCGGAACAGATCCACATTATTGGGATGTCCATGTTGACAATCCACCACCATCGCCCTTAAGTCAAGTAACTCAAGACACAACGCAAAGTCCAGAAACTTACATTAGTAGTCACAAAGAAATGAGAGAAAGCAACTATGAAACAATCAACAGCTCTTCTGCGAAACCTCAGCTACCTCCTCGGCCGCAGAGTAAGATATGTAGTCCTCCGGCATCACAAAGCCAAAGGCCTAAGGAACACAATAAGTTTACAGCACAGGTTGAAGGCAGAAGAGGTAGAACCAGTTTATCTAATGGAGCTCAAGAAAAATGGTCTTCCAAGAAGTCATTGTCTTTAATGACGACTGATGACACTTACTCAGCTGAGGATCGTGTCAATGAAAGGTCAAAAAACAAAAACAACAGAAAACACAGCCTTCCGGTCCAAGACGTTGTTCATTGGGTGGAGGACCGTAGAAGAAAACCAAAGACTAACGCCAAGGAAAAATGTGACTCAAGTTCGTGGACATCTGGGCGAGAAAGCCCAGCAAATGACAATACTGGGCTCGATTTAATCGACTTGGACTCTAAACTTACTGAACAGCTTTCCGAGTTTGAAAAGAGTCTCTCCAACCCTCGAAAGAATGGTAGTAACAAAGTATCTCGCCATTTTTCAATATTGGATTACAACTCTGAAACGGACATTATCCGGGGATCACCAAACTTGTCTAAGCAACAGAAATCACCTGTAAAATTTAAAGTTTTAAGACCTCCCCCACCACGTCCTAACCCGAGACCCCACTCTTCTTCTCCACATAATGTACCTAAATCCAGTTCCTCCTCTTCTTATTTATCTCCAACTCAGAACCCGCCTAGAAATGAACATGTAGAAAGCACTCCTCCAACTCTTGCTCTTCGACCATCCAGACCTGCACCTCTGCCTCCAACCAATAGTCGGAGAAACACTCCATCTCCGAAACCATTTCCAAGGCAGGACGCCACACCCGGTGACAACTTTTTGCTATCAGACATCCCAGATTCGACGGATGCCCCTGATGACTTAGAACAGGCAGAGCGTGTTTCCCCCTGTCCATTTTTGCTCTTGAAGATAGAAGACGTGGAGCGCGAACTTGAGGTCTACAGAAACACCCGTGAGGAGCTCTGTCGGATGCTCGAGGATGAAGACCAGGATGAGATGACGAGAGCCGAGACCATTGAGAATTTGGACTTTTGTGACTCCAACATTGAAAGCTTGAACTTGGAGCTACAGCAGCTGAAAGGTGAGATGTAACCTTAGTTGACTCTTCACTATGCATACACCATAGATGGTGTTGGGTGATGATACATTTTTGGTGATGACCTCGTATTTCAAGGATAATATTTCTTTATGAAATATTCTAAGCATGAATGATTTATATTGTGATATTCACTCTTTCACCACCTTCGTCTTTTTTGGATAGGCATATTGTACTCTAATTTCAAGGGGTTGTTCATGGTTAGAGTAACATTTCCGCCTTCTTCCAAAAACAGTGTCACACTGTCCATTGGCTATGTTCACACAAACTTATTTCCAGTCCTTGTATACACCTATGTACTAGTGCATATGCTGAAGAATAAAATGGCAGCATAGGTCTAGTCTGTTCTGATTTTGGACCGGACTAGCTCATGTAAATCGCCTCTTTTCTGCTATGTGGATGATCGTACAGAACTGCACTAGTTTGGAAAGTTCACAGCTCTTCTGATCTTGGCTTAATATTGCAGACCTGTTCCATTTTAAGGGATCTGAGCTGCAGTACCACACACAACCTGTGCACTGGTGTGGCGCTGTTTTATTTAGAAGAAGGCAAAGGTGTTATTCTAACCCGCTGAATCCTCCCCATGAACCAATTTTACTATACCCTAGAAATATGTGGTGTGCATGAAGTCTTATACCTGGTAAGTAACTGATATAGAAAGGAGATGCATGTACAGTACATTGTATGATCAGTCGGTGACCACACGCACTCGATGGTGCTGGCATTGACCATGTTTTTAGTTACTTTGTGAATTGTAGTAGTGGTTTTAGCGATGATGTGATATCTGGCTATTAGCATTGTGGTTGGTACTGCCCAATATCTTGCAATAGATGGAGATATATACTGTAGATTCACTGTGTATAATCTGTTGGCGTAAATGCAAGTGAAATCAGTAAGTTTGGGAAACTTCTTGTATGTGCTGTTATGTACATTAAAAAAAATTTTTTAACCCTAAAATTGAATTTGCTTTTGCAGCTCCTGCTTGGCATTGAGTACTGCTGTGTAGATTCAGCTACAATCATGTGTTTGTTGATTTCTAGACTGGTTGTGGCTCTCCTGACCTGAACTTATGAGGCTGTAGAGTTCACGTCAGGAGAGGTGCGGCCGGTCCAGACACGGGCATGTGCCAGCAGCCTTCTTCTCTGTTCATGTCACGCTGACACTACATTCTCCCTATACAGTAGGAAAAGCTCCTGGTGAATACACCAAACATACAGCATTCATTGAGTATGAGTGCTGTCTATGGGGAGAATAGGAATAAGTTGATATCTGGCTCATGTGACATTCACCTAGGAATAAAGGATTGGGCATGTTGAAATCCAACATGTCCAATCCTTCTTTCTTCTGACTTGAATCTTGGAAAATTCAGGAAACCCTTGTACTTACAGCTCTGGCCAAAATTAAGAGACCACTGCACAGTTTTATAAAAATCAGCTTCTCTACACGTCTGACAGCCATTCTATTCCAGTGTCAGCTGAATTCCAACCAGAGTTCACCTCATTCTACTTAATGTGCTTCTGATTAGTGATCACCTGAACCAAATCTTATTTAATGAAGGAAAGTATAAAAAACACTGCTGTGGTGTTCACAATCCTCTTACAATAGGACAAGCTGGATGACAAAACAAGTGCTAGTAATATCCCAAAAGTAATAGGAATGAAAAAATCACTTTTAACCATGCCAAAGGCGTAGAAAAGAAAACTCTTGAATGAGGAAAAGAAGGGCTCAGTTCTCGCTTTACTAGCAGAGGGATACAGTGAGCGTCATGTTGCCGCCATCCTTAAAATTTCTAAGACGGCAGTCCATTACAACAAGGTTAAGCAGCACACATTGGGGACAATAAAGCTACAGACCGGCAGAGGGCGAAAACAACTCTACACTGACTGGGATGACCGTCATCTTATTTGAATGCAGGGCCGGCTCCAGGTTTTTATGGGCCCCGGGCGAAAGAGTCTCAGTGGGCCCCTTTAACACAGACCACGATTCATGATGCACAGATACAGCAGAGAAATATGGGTATAGTACAACGCCAAACACTTCTCTTCTTCCATTACATGAGTGATATCTATTGTAAATTGTACAATAGCTCAAAAACCGCCAAATCCTCACAGCGCACAGTACAGTCCTCCATACAATATTATGGGCACCACATAGTCCTCCATACAGTATTATGGGCCAAATATAATGCTCCATAAAGAATATTGGACCCCAAATAATGCTCCATACAGGATACTGGTCCCCATATAATGCTCCATACAAAATATGGAGCTCTCCTCTGCACTGTGCTGCGTTCTGCACTGTTACGGCTCAGGAAAGGGCGCTGTAGAAAGACTCCCCATTATCATCATCATTGCCTCCCCATCATCATCATTGCCTCCCCATCATCATCATCATCATTGCCTCCCCATCTTCATCACTATCATTGCCTCCCCATCTTCATCATCATCATTGCCTCCCCATCTTCATCATCATCATTGCCTCCCCATCTTCATCATCATCATTGCCTCCCCATCTTCATCATCATCATTGCCTCCCCATCTTCATCATCATCATTGCCTCCCCATCTTCATCATCATCATTGCCTCCCCATCTTCATCATCATCATTGCCTCCCCATCTTCATCATCATCATTGCCTCCCCATCTTCATCATCATCATTGCCTCCCCATCTTCATCATCATCATTGCCTCCCATCATCATTGCATCCCATCATCATTGCCTCCCATCATCATCATCATTGTCTCCCCATAATCATTGCCTCCCTATCATCATCATCATCATCATCATTGCCTCCCCATCATCATCATCATCATCATTGCCTCCCCATCTTCATCATCATCATTGCCTCCCATCATCATTGCCTCCCATCATCATTGCCTCCCATCATCATTGCCTCCCCATCATCATTGCATCCCCATCATCATTGCCTCCCCATCATCATTGCCTCCCTATCATCATCATCATCATTGCCTCCCCATCATCATCATCATTGCCTCCCCATCATCATCATTGCCTCCCCATCATCATCATCATTGCCTCCCCCTCATCATCATCATTATTGTCTCCCCATCAATATCATCATTGCCTCCCCATCGTCATCATCATTGCCTCCCCATCATCATCATCATCATCATTGCCTCCCCATCGTCATCATCATCATTGCCTCCCCATCGTCATCATCATCATCATTGCCTCCCCATCGTCATCATCATCATTGCCTCCCCATCGTCCCTCATCATCATTCATTGCCTCCCCATCATCATCATCATTGCCTCCCCATCATCATCATCATCATCATCATCATCATCATTGCCTCCCCATCATCATCATCATCATTGCCTCCCCATCATCATCGCCTCACCACCATCACTGCCTCCCCCCACCACCATCACACACACAGCACCACACACAGACAGCACCGCAGCACTCTCTCACATACACACACACACAAAGCACCGCACTACATAAACACGCACTGATACACACAGACACATACACCTCACATCTCACCTGTCCGGCGCCCGCACTCTCTCTGCCACAGCCGGCCGCTGAATGATGACGTCATTCAGCGGCGCTGCTGTGAGAGGAAGCGCAGGCGCCCTGCAGGCGCCCCCTGGAGCCCGGAGCTGCGGAGGCACGGGGAGAGGTAAGTATTGCGCCGGCTGCTGCCGGGGCCCTGAGCAAGCGGGGGGGCCCAGTGGCGGCGCTGGTACCGCTCTCATCCGCTAACTGGCGCTGGGGTGCCCAACGCCGAGTGGGCCCCCCCGCCTGCTCAGGGCCCTGGCACTTGCCCGGGTAGGCCGGGTGCTGACGCCGGCCTGGTTCGAATGTCACTCAGCAACTGCAGGATGAGATCAAGTGACCTACAAAAGGAATGGCAAATGGCAGCTGGGGTGAAGTGCACGGCAAGAACAGTTCATAACAGGCTCCTATAGGCAGGGCTCAAGTCATGAAAAGCTAGAAAAAAGCCTTTCATCAATGAGAAGCAAAGGAGAGCCAGGCTGAAGTTTGCCAAAGACCATAAGGATTGGACTATAGAGGACTGGAGTAAGGTAATCTTCTCTGATGAGTCTAATTTTCAGCTTTGCCCAACACCTGGTCGTCTAATGGTTACACATTAGTGTCTTGCACCTACTGTAAAATTTGGTGGTGGATGGGTGATGATCTGGGGATGCTTCAGCAAGGCTGGAATTGGGCAGGTTAATTTTTGCAAAGGATGTATGAATCAAGCCGCTTACAAGGTTAACCTGGAAAAACAGTTGATTCCTTCTGCTCAGGCAATGTTCCCCAACTCTGAGGACATGACAATGCGCCATGCCACACAGCTAGGTCAATCAATGTGTGGATGAGGGACCACCACATCAAATCCCTGTCATGGCCGCCCAATCTCCAGACCTGAACCCCATTGAAAACCTCTGGAATGTAATCAAGAGGAAGATGGATAGTCATAAGCCATCAAACAAAGAAGAACTGCTTACATTTTTGTACAAGGAGTGGAATAAGGTCACCCAAAAGCAGTGTGACAGACTGGTGGAAAGCATGCCAAGACGCATGAAAGCTGTGATTAAAAATCATGGTTATTCCACAAAATATTGATTTCTGAACTCTTCCTGAGTTAAAACATTAGTATTGTTGTTTCAAAATGATGATGAACTTGTTTTCTTAGCATTATTTCAGGTCTGCAAGCACTGCATTTTTTATTTTGACCATTTCTAATTTTCTGAAAATAAATACAAAGTTTATTGCTTGGAAATTCAGAGACAGGTTGTCAGTAGTTTATAGAATAAAAGAGCAATTTACATTTTATTCAAAAATATACCTATGAAGAGAAAAATCAGACAAACTGAAAATTTTGCAGTGGTCTCTTAATTTTTGTCAGAGCTGTATACTAGATGGACAGCCGTTCCAGTCTAAATTGTTGGGTTCATCGGATTCGCTTATCTAATGTGTGTGTGGTGGGCCTTCAGTTCCTTTCTATTGTTGTATCTACAAAATTAATTGGGAAGAAGTGTGAAATGCGCCAGAACAGTGGTCCTCAAGAGCTGTGCTCCTCGTAGAGTCTATGTGGCTACTCCAAATTGAGTCCCCCTAATAGGAGATATGGACAGGCCCTTTAATATTGTGTGCGGCCATTTATACTTCTACATCCAAGTTGTGTAACATGGGATAATCCTGGAGCATGGCTCATACAGAGCTGAACTACGAAACGTTCACCACCAGTTCTCTGTTTCTTGGCCAGATCTCCGTTTCCAGTACCCAGCCCACTTGTTGGCCTCTTTTTCTATATCGGTCACACCCTGCAGTGCTATTGTTGCTGTGCTTGGCTCGCTGCACAATGTGACCCAGGCTTCCCCTCCTTAGGACCTCGCCATCCCCGCAGCTGCAGAGAGATTTATAAAGTGTGAACTGCAAGCACAATGCTACCTGCCAGGGCCACTGTCACTCAGCTTTTCTAAGCTCCTGAATGGCAAATCTACCCAGTCCTATAATGCTATGATAGACAAAAATATGTGACTATTCTACTCTAATACTTAGAATGGCAGCAAATCCCCATTTAAATAAATATGAATGATGTGTAGTACCAGACACGGCCAGTGATCAGATGTGGCACTGTCTAAAAGAATAAAATGCAAATCTTTTTGTTCTCATGCTGGATTAATCTTTTAATTGAGTTTTCCAAAAATCTAAAGCTTCAATCAGTCTATGGGATTGATGGAGATAAGTATGTTCAACAGTGGGAGGTCAGACGGCTGTGGATGGGCAAGAAGATCCAAATGTGGGATCAAGGATGCAACCTCCAGGTGATCGTCCGATGCGTTAGTGACAGGTGATGTGACCAGGTCACATACCCACTAACAGGTTCAGACTGGCCCACGGGAGACCCGGAAAATCCTCCGGTGGACCCCAACCCCTCATATGTAATAGAGACCCAAGATGGAGTTGTGTCTCTGTGATGTAAGAGTTGTGTAAGTGCGCGGCGCTGCAGCCTGGGGTGGGCCGGTGTCATGACGGGCGTCGCTCAGCCCTGTACACCTGTTCCAGCTGTGGACGGAGGATGAGACACAGGTAAGTTATGTGCTTGGATGACTTCTCGCGCTGATGTTCCCGGGTCACGTCATGACGCTCGGCTCTGCAGCCCGTCACTGGAGCATGCTTCCTCCTCTGTCATCTTCTTTGCAGGTCCTTCTTGTTACACATAGGAATACAATGTCGGGTACAGAGCGTCAGCGGCCGGATTCATGTTTATGGCATGTTTACATTGGTTTCTGTCATGTGCACAACACGCATGTAGTCGGCGTGATGATGCATGTACCCTCACAATTAAATGATACCGTCACCTCCGGGGGCAATATTTTTACTTTAGGTTCATGTATTTTGGACTAAGGATAATTTTTGGGATTGGGTTTCAATAAACATATAGCATCATTTGTCTTTTACTGGCTCCTTTGATTTCTTGCACATTGCTGGCGCCGGAATGAGTAAACTTAGAATCCATGAGTGAGTGCGTTGAGACAGGAGTTTACCCCTTTCTGATTTATGACCACATCAAAGTTCAGCTTTAATGAGGTCTGTATTCATAAATTGGCACAGAGGAGTTTAGAAAAGGGCAGAAAAAAAGTTTGCTTCTTGACGGAACAAACTCACTGACTGATATTCAGTTACCTCATTCTGTAGCCAACAATGGGCAGGAAAACACAGAGCCAAAGGGTGCACAATTATTTTTTTATTAAACTCAATTGCAAAAAAAAAAATAAAATAAAATATTTAGCTCAAAATACCCACTATTAAGTAAAAGATAAATAAATGTCCCCAAAAGTGTCTATAGCCTGGAACATCTTGTGGAGCAAGTTAGAGCTGTGGAGAGGAGACGAGGCTTATAGACCCATGGTTGCAAACCTAGCATACTTTAGAGGTCTTGTGCCGCTAATGACTCCATCCTAGCATACGCAATGTCCTTCTTTCTCGTTTGCATTGGAGTTGGGACTGCGCATACGATCCCTCTAGATAAGTTTGTTGGTGCCCAATAGGCGATGTCATAGTATTATATAGTGACTGTGCCCATATAGATAACTGGGAGATCATGTAATACCGGGACAGTGGAGCTGATAAAAAAAAATGTGCAGGACCCTGGCCTAAAGGGCACATTGGTAGTCTGTGGCCACCGGACCAGAGCCCGATGAGCCTCCTTCTGCCGGTTAGGATCCCAGGTGCCTCTCTTGGTGCAATGTCATAAGTACGTCAATCCAACACTGACGCTGTGGCCGGACTTCTAATCAGTAGATGCATCGGCTGTCCCAGACTACAGTGGACTACAAACATGACCTCAGGACCAGGGCCCTGTGAATATTTTTGCACAACTCTAAAAGATTGGCCAAGTCCACCAACGCAAGAACTATTCTTTGCGAGTGACTCTCCGAACTTGGATTTTCCCTGAGGCTATGTACATACTCACGGTGTCATTTAGACGCCTACGCAGCCGCCAAGTTTTCCCAGGTGAGGCTACTTCCAGAAAACGATGGCCGTGCGGCGGCTTCTCCGGCAGCTTTGCTGTTGTTCTTCCAGCAGCTTTTCCTCTATACTGTAAACTATGGAGTGGAAGCCGCTTGAAGAATGAGTGTTTCACTACTTTACTGTGCCAGGGTTTCCGAACCTTGAAGCGGCTAAATGAGAAGACTGAAGACGGAACATGTCATTTTGACATTGCTGTACACTATGTTCAGTTTACGGTGTGCTTTTTCAGGTGGTTTCCAGACGGAATCCGCCTGAAAAAGACAATGTGCAAGTTCCCGTAGAGTGAGGATTTTTTTTTTGTACCAAATCAGAGCTGAAACGCTCCAAATCCTTCTCAAAAACTAACTTGGACTTTTCGCTCCGTTTCTGCTCCGAAACTCTGCGAAAAGCCTCAGTGTGCCTTAAAGCCTTAGATGCCAGATGACCTATGAAAAGTGCTTTTCTTCAAGAGTACACATCCATAACATTGGTACATTCACGCCCCGATCAGTTGGAAGGACGGTCCATGGATGAAAATGGCGCACTGTTTATAAGAAATGAAAAGGGGCCGTGATGCTCCGCTGCGTTTCAGCTCCTGTGTCCCAATCCTGGATGAAGTTTTCAGTTGTTTGAGACCCACTAATTAGAAAGTGGACGGCTTATTTTAGTAGTAGGTCATAAGTGCTCCATCGGTCATTAATTAGGGTTGCTTATATCAATATGTCTAGGAGGAAACTTAAAACAAGGAGGAACCCAAGTAAACACGAGAAGAATTTACAAACTCCGTACAGATGTTGTCTTTGGTCGAATTCCAACCCAGGGCTCAATTCTAACCACTGGGCCACCATGGTGCCTACAAGAAAGACCTTGCATCTAAGAAAACCTCTGACAATGTATCAGACGTCTGCAAAAAAAATATAAAATCTAGTGCAGACAATTCCATCAATCCGTATAATCAATGGGCGCTAATATGTAAAATCTGAGCGTTTTCTATGTGTGTCTCTCTGCTCAGTCTTCTGCTCCGGGTCTTCTGATATCCCACATGTGCCAAAGTATCAAACCTTCTACTATACAGAAGAAAAATATTCACACACAGAATCCTGCGCACAATCCTGCAAATATACAATGTAATCCAAAATATGTATAATAATATATAGCAAATTTATGTAAAAGAAATTAAGACGCACAAACAAAACTTCCTATGTACCGTAGTTAAAGGAATATCTGACCTATAAAATATGGAGTGAGACCCTCGTGTATTAACACCTCAAATGCCAAGTTAATAAAGTACAAAATGGCACAATATTGAAGCCGTAAAATAAAACAAAATTAACACAAATATTAAAAGCAGCACAATAATGTATCCAAATAACAAAAATAACGGATAAAGTGTCCTAAACCGATACTGCCAAGAGGGTGAGAAAATACAGGAAAAGAGACCCCACGTGTTACGCTGCTCGGTACATTTTGGAGGAAACGTTCTGGATTGATTGGATAGAATAAATGCCCCTGTATCCGAGTATATTCAGCAAGTGTCTGTTTTTTTGCTTTTTTATATACGACCTTCCTATCCAGTAGGGATTTTAGAAATGAACCACACCTTTTTAAATGAATTTTCCGCTCGGTACATTTTCGAGGCTTGGGCTGAGTTTTCACATCTCCTGGCTACATTTCTTGGAGGTCGTCTCCTCTTCTACGTATCCTGGTCTTTCGTCCCTATTTGTATTTCTCCTTAGTTGTTTTTTTGCCTTCTTTCTATATTTGCATAAAGAAGCTCCTGGACTTATGCTGCTCTCTTCACTTCCCGTGTGTGGACGGTACAGGGCCGTATTCCAAGATCGGGAACCAACTGGGTGCGTGTCTACTCTTCTTTGTGTAATTACTATTGTGGGGGAGTTTAGAAAAGCATGGCAGCCTCCTTCCAGAAACAGCAACCCTCTGTGTGCAATATTCAGCTAAATGGGGCTGAGCTGCAATACCAGACACTGCCTATGAGCAAGTGTGGCGCTGTTCCTGATGGTAAAGAGCCATGGTGTTTTCTAATCTACCCTTTTAAAATGAGGCTTCACCTTCAGGAGCACACTGTTCTGCTTACCGGGGGGGGGGGGTGTTGCTTTCCTGATGATTGACAGGATGTGTGTGAGTGGTTGATCATGATGTAGATGCCGGCGTAGGACCAGTGATGAAAATGTAGTCTATATGTATAGATCAGGTACTCTACTAGGGTGGGGGTGGAAGGAAATGAGATGTATGTAAAATGATAGAGTACAGTATAATCAAAAGTTCTTATGCTTCAGACTAAACGTTTTGATATGTTGTAGCCAGTATTTAGTAATTTTGATCAATGGGGTCCAAGTTCTGAGACCCTGCCAATCAATGGAAGGAGTGGAATTCACGAAATGTATCCTTAGGCGGATGCAATGGAAAGTCTCGGCTCCATATACTGATTCGCTTGCACTTGCTGATGAGCCGAGCACTTCTGCCGCATTATTGGGGGTTCTCAAGACCCAGACCCAAACTGATCGACACTAGTAAAGAGTGGCTACAAAAGTGATACTAAAGTGATTAGTATAGATGCACAATTGTTGGAGCACACATAGGACTAAGATAAATTGTTTCTTATTTGTTACTGGTAATTGTAGCATTCATTGTAGTTTACAGTTTTTGTAGCATATACACTTCAGTAATGATACATTCTGATTGTGAAAAAGTAGGAAAAATTAGTTCCATGTTTTTTTTTTTTTAACTGTACAGTCTTCCAAGCCGCATCTAAAGGGGACTGGGGTATTGCACATATATTATTGTCCGTTTCTTCATTAGTCCAGTAATTTGTACGACATTCAGGCCCTTTTACTTTCCTTTATTTTGATGTCATGGCGAAGTTGTTGAATGGTGGTCGCATAGTAATTAGGGGTCATAGCAGGGCAAATGTTATGTATTTATGTCTTTACAATGTCATTTTAGTGCAATAACTCCCAAAATTGGAATCCCCGTCTCTGGTGAATTCCCGCCGAATCTCCAGAAACTCCTATTTTGGGGCTTATTTGCATAGACCCAACACGTTCAAGGTTCATTTTGTGTGATTTTCTGGGACAGTCGGGAGCGATGGATTAGACTTCAGATCCCCCAGCGCAGCTCGGACAGCTCCATAATGCAGAATTGTGCTGCCGAACAGGCGTTATTGGGGGCGCTATATTCAGAGCTATGCGCTATGGCAGGACGCCTCTGGGGTCCAGTGGAGAATGCCGCACCTTCACTGCATGAAAAATAATAAAGCAGCCAAAAATGTACCTGTAAAATCAGAAACGTAGGGAGGTACGATAAAGGAACTACAAATGGAGCCCTATTATGGCTGCATACAAAAAGACGTACAGTAACGTGCCCAGATATATAGATGGCAGTAGGTGGTAAGGATCAACTACGTAGCAAAAACAATTTTACCCCATGAAACATGGGCTCAAAATTAATGTGTAATTTACCACCAAACTTTGAAAGAGCAGAGACGCGTTTTGCACATTTTTTTGCAGTTCAGCCACAACCCTATCCTCTATAATTCCTTTTTTGTTTGTACCCACCCAGAAATAGTGCGCGTTAAAGCCCTTTAGTGTGCCCACTCAGTTTGATACCCTTTTTAAGGTCCTCAATCAGTATGACGCCCACAAGATGCCTCTCCATACATTACATTATGATGCCCCACAGTATCCCTGCACAATAATCCCTGACACAAGCCATTATTTAACCCCACGTGCCTCCCACACAGTATGATGCCCCCTGGGAAGCAACAATAGGGTTACCCGCTCCAATCCACCATTATAGTCAACAGTATAAAACCGCATATACAGTTTACAGTGGGACATGCAAACCAACCTCCATATAGAGATGCCCCAATCTAGGACTGTCCTCTGGATCTGGGAGGTTTAGGGGACATTGTACCATGCGTGTGCTCATCTGTATAGAGCGCCATGGGAATATGCAAGTCTCCACTTCAGCTATCTGTCAAGTCTGTTTTGCCCATTTAGTAGCTGTTAAATTTTGCGTTGAGTTAATATTCCCTAAAACAATGCGATCCTCCTATTGGGGTACACAGATACCCCATTACTTCCCTACTGCTTTTCTTTCATAGTTTAATACTGCTCTGATAAGTCACTGGAGCTAATCAGGTTCGATTATAGAATTGTTATTTAAGAATTTTTCTACAAATATATTTTTCAAATATCTAAAGAAAAGAGAATATAGCCATGAACATTTATGGTGGTTTCCTCTTTAAACAATGCCCTATAAATAAAAGGGTCCTCCGACTATCAGCTGATCACAGTGCACATTGCATCCACATCAGACGTGTGTATCGTATGGAACACGATGATAAAAATGTCACTCCCTGATCCTTCACCGGAACGGCATGCGACATTGTGGATGGCTGCCGTGGATGACTTGGACAGCACATTGCCTGCCAATGGTGGCACGGACCTGTGACATAATCGGCTGTTGGTTCCCATCAGGAACATGACTGTTGGTAAAGGCTCGCAGATGTTCTGAATGCAGGTTCAGGCTCGCCTGCCGCCCTCGCCGTCTGCTGGTCATGAGCAGCAGAAGACAGGTTGTATCTTGAACAGTTATAGTTGCAGTTATAGTGCAGATCTGAGCTGGAAACAGGACAGGTTTGGCAGAAAATGTTAGCGCCATTCAGCAGGGTTTAATTATTGTTTTAGTCCACACTGCCTATAGTGCCAAGATAGTACTGCCATATACATACCCTATAAAAGATAGAGCCAAGCTAATACTGCTGTGTACAGCCATACCGCCATATAGAGCAAAGATTCTACTGCCAATCATAGTCTACTATATATCATCATATAGAGCCAAGACGGTGCTGCCATGTACAGCCCACATAATACCGCCATATAGAGCCAAGATAGTGCTGCCATGTACAGTCCACATAATACCTCCATATAGAGCCAAGACTGTGCTGCCATGTACTATTCACATAATACCGCCATATAGAGCCAATTCAGTTCTGCCATGTACAGCCAGCATAATACCTCCATATAGAGCCAAGATAGTGCTGCCATGTACAGGCCACATAATACCTCCATATAGAGCCAAGACAGTGTTGCCATGTACTATTCACATAATACCGCCATATAGAGCCAATTCAGTTCTGCCATGTACAGCCAGCATAATACCGCCATATAGAGCCAAGACAGTGCTGCCATGTACAGCCCACATAATACCTCCATATAGAGCCAGGACAGTGCTGCCATGTACAGCCAGCATAATACCGCCATATAGATCCAAGATAGTGCTGCCATGTACAGCCCACATAATACTGCCATATCGAGCCAAGACAGTGCTGCCATATACAGCCCACATAATACTGCCATATCGAGCCAAGACAGTGCTGCCATGTACAACCCACATAATACCGCCATATAGAGCCAAGACGTACTGCCATGTACAGCCCACATAATACGCCATATAGAGCCAAGACAGTACTGCCATGTACAGCCCACATAATACCGCCATATAGATCCAAGATAGTGCTGCCATGTACAGCCCACATAATACGCCATATCGAGCCAAGACAGTGCTGCCATATACAGCCCACATAATACATGCCATATTGACGCCAAGACAGTGCTGCCATGTACAACCCACATAATACCGCCATATAGAGCCAAGACAGTACTGCCATGTACAGCCCACATAATACCGCCATATGAGCCAAGACAGTACTGCCATGTACAGCCCACATAATACCGCCATATAGAGCCAAGATAGTGCTGCCATATACAGCCCACATAATACCGCCATATAGAGCCAAGACAGTGCTGCCATGTACTATTCACATAATACCGCCATATAGAGCCAATTCAGTTCTGCCATGTACAGCCACATAATACCGCCATATAGAGCCAAGACAGTGCTGCCATGTACTATTCACATAATACCGCCATATAGAGCCAATTCAGTTCTGCCATGTACAGCCAGCATAATACCGCCATATAGAGCCAAGACAGTGCTGCCATGTACAGCCCACATAATACCTCCATATAGAGCCAGGACAGTGCTGCCATGTACAGCCAGCATAATACCACCATATAGATCCAAGATAGTGCTGCCATGTACAGCCCACATAATACTGCCATATCGAGCCAAGACAGTGCTGCCATATACAGCCCACATAATACTGCCATATAGAGCCAAGACAGTGCTGCCATGTACAGCCCACATAATACCGCCATATAGAGCCAAGACAGTGCTGCCATACACCCATAATACGCCAAAGAGCCAAGACAGTACTGCCATGTACAGCCCACATAATACCTCCATATAGAGCCAAGACAGTGCTGCCATATACAGCCCACATAATACTGCCATATAGAGCCAAGACAGTACTGCCATGTACAGCCCACATAATACCGCCATATAGAGCAAAGACAGTACTGCCATATACAGCCCACATAATACCGCCATATAGAGCCAAGACAGTACTGCCATATACAGCCCACATAATACCGCCATGTAGTGCACCTCCCCCATTGTCAGTCACTAATTATTCCAGTAGAGCGGACCCAGCGTTTCACTGAAACCCCCATATCTATGGCAGCACAATGGTATCGGTGTAGAGGATTATTCAGAGCCTCTCTCCACCAATCAACCCCTAATCCTTCCAGGGTGAGAAGACAATGATTTTTCATTCCGACCTGAAGATTCATGTGACTATGCTGCCAAAATTCAGTCACCAATCGTTCTTGTGCGTGGGGGAGAGATGGCTGCCAGCGGTTTTCTTTCCTGTATCTCTAAAATAATGTTTTTTTTTTAGCTTCTTTACCTTTTTTTGTTTGGCTTATTTTTGTTATTTGATCATCACCCTTTCTGGGGTTTTTTTCTTTCTTGTTTTTATATACACCCCTGATTATTACTTTTATTGTTTTTCTGTTGTTTATCTAGTTTCAGCCATAGGAAAGATGTATATCTTCGTACCGTGTTAGCCAGTAGATAGAAAAATATTTAGAGTTGAGAGTCCTCAGTGGTTGATACCTTTTAATGGCTAACTGAAAAGATGGTAACAAATTGCAAGCTGAGTAGTCTCGAAAGCTTGCAATTTGTTACCATCTTTTCAGTTAGCCATTAAAAGGTATCAACCACTGAGGACTCTCAAGTCTAAATATTTAGTTTCAGCCAGACATTTCTGTTTTACAAATCTAGATACAATTTTACTTTTTTTTACAAACTTTCATTGTGTTTTTTATTTGCTTACGTTTGTGTTTTGCTGTTTGTTTTTATCGCATTGCTGAGTAGTCTCAGGTCCTACATACCAGAGCTGTTTTTTTTTGCCTTTAGTTTAGCATAACAAAGCCATTTATCCAGTTTTGCTGCTTGGGAAAACCAAACCCTCGTATGTAAATAGGGCACAGCTCTACCCAATGAAACTCAAGGACTCATCAAGAGCTTCTGGTCATATGACGCTAGTTACTAATTAATTCTGGAATCAGGTGGGAGAGGTAGTCCTTGTTTTTGGATTGGCTGCTGGAGAGTAAAGAACAAAAGTGAGGGTTTGGGTTTCAGTAAGGAGCAGAAGGGAGTGTCTGCAGGTATGCTGAAAGCTCATGAGATACAACTTTTCCTGGCCAGAGAGTAGACCGTTCAATGGAGACTTCTTTTCCACATTGTGGATCGGGCATTCAAACATTCTTACATTGGCTGAAGTGTATACAATGGACTTGTCATAGTTGGGTGCCAGCTCTAGGCTGGTAGAAGAAAAGAAGACATTTCGAAGGATGTGTGCCTTGCAGCATGAACAATACCGCACATCAAGGACACGGTCTACAGTTCCTGGGAGAGACCTACAAGAGCCAAGCCTGGAGTATGAAGACTGCCAGAACTCAAGGAGACATAGACTACCTGAGGAGGACAGGTTATACCTGGAGCAGCGGTATGCTGAAGAACATAGGACTTTGCCCATGAGGAAAGAACAATATTATTACGAAAGCCGAGCCAATGACAAAGTGCCCAAGGACTATAGGGAATCTGAAGACTACTACTACAGAAGATCCCAAGAGGAGTATTATGACAGTAGGACAAACATGGACAGATATTATGATACTTTGGAGAACATTCGAACTAGTCCTGTTAAATATAGGCATGATGGCAGGCTATATGGAGATCGGCACCCCCGTCATGATTGCTACGATGACAATAGATATTCCTATCAAGACTCCAGAGGACTAGATTCTCGATATATGAGGAAATATGACACTTATTGTTCTGATGAATCGAAACGATGATCGATATTATCGGGACTTTCACCAGAGAAAAGTAGACCGGGGTTACGAGAAGGAAGTGAGACATAAGCCTTTGGAGAAAAGGTACTCCGACCAAGATGTTCGAGATTATAGAACTGACCCTTATGTGGAACGGAAAAAGACAGATTATGAACAAAGGGATTATAGAAAGGTAAAGGACCATTATTCAAGAGGTGAGGATGTTTGTTCTTCTCGGTATCCTGAAGTTTCAAGTAGCAGATATAGACCCTCCGAGAGGGACTCTGTGGATTACAAAAGAGATAAAACAGAACCTGGACCAAAAGGAAATTCTAAGAAGACCAATACACGGCGATATGATTTCTTACCTTTGGATCTTGATTCTATTGATGTAGCTAAAGATGAGCAGTTGGTAGACCGAGATGTTGAGAAACAATATTATGACCGAAGTCGATCTTTAGATTTTGAGGCTGAGCCTTCTACCTTATGTAAACGCATGGCTTATGATTTTGAGTACAATACTCGAGAGGAAATTGACCTGTATTTTAATAGTGATGATCTACAGGAAGAATACCTGGACAGAGATGCAGTGGATGACCGTTACCGAGATTACGATGTGTATAAAAATACTAATAAACAGCCAAAACTTAAGAAAGACCAATATGGAAGTTCTTGGGAAGATCAGAAGTCGATTGATATAGCTGATGGTCCTTATTATAGACCAGAGAGGAGTGATGTTTATCACGAATTTGATGATTTTGAAGGTGAGAAATCAAGAAACGTGTCTACGGATGTGGATTCCAACAACCATGGAGTTGAAAATACAGCTAGGAAACCTCAAAGTAACAATCAGCCAACTAACAGGAAAACCGAATTGGAGTCTAGTACAGATTCTATGAAACGGAATAGCATTTACAGAAGGACAGCCCCAAGCAGTCTACGGAATTCGGAATTTGTCCAAAACCGGAGGAAAAAACAAGGTATTATTTTTTGTTTTGAAATGGTAAAGTTAATATAACTTGTAGAGTCCCTGTCTCACAGCACAGGGCCTGGACTGCTCCTTCACTACAGAAGTGTACAGCCTCCATGTACTGCTGCACAGGACTCATATGTGCACGTTAATATTCTCCCTTAGGGTATGTTCTCACAGTTTTGTTTTTTTTCACATGGATTTTGAAGAGGATCTGCTTTTAAAATGTACCTTAAGCTGTGAGAAAATATCCATAGGAGAGGCATATGGAAATACAGAAGAGGCTTCTAGTACCTCTATGGCCTCAGTGCAAAACTGAACCATAAATTGTCCGTGTGCATGAAAAGTACAGATTATATTTACCAGTGTGGTTAACCTTTAGAAGTGGACTATGTTTGTTGCCAGTTACTTTTCCAAGTCAGGTTATGTGCTAAGCTGGCGGCATGTAGTATTTCAGGTTTGGTTTGGTAGGTGTGGGTAGATACTGTTAAGGGTATGCCACACTAAACATCGCTAACGGGATCGCTAAAAAACGTCACTATTTAGCGATCCCGTTAGCGATGTTGTTGTGTGCGGCATCTACCAGCGACGTGGCCCCTGCTGAGATCCTGCTGTGATCTCGCTCGTCGCTGACATCGTTCCGGACCCTATTTTATCGTCGGCGCCCCCGCTGGTAAGTATATATCGCTGAGTGTGGCACCTTTTCTTAGCGATTTAGCGGTACTTTTGTACCGCTAAAGTCGTTAAGGAGATCGCTAACCGCGATAGCGTCCTTAACGACATCGCTAAGTTAAGCCGCTATCAGCGATATAGAAACAATCCCGCTAGCGATCGCATTAGTATGCGTCGTTATCGTGATCGCTAGCGGGATTGTTTAGTGTGGCAGTACCTTTAATGTAGCTGTGCAGTTAACATCAATGACCGCCACTTGCAGTTGTAGTTTGTGCTTGTAGGCTTTGAAGATCTTTGTGTTTTCTTCGAAGAATGAACAGTCACTTGTAAATCTGTAAATTATAAGTCCTTGAGTTGTCATCTTCATATTTTATGTATTTCTAATGATCCCTTTTTAGATGGGGTGATTTAGGTGCCCATTACTGTGCCTTAAATTTGACTAACCTCTGTTACCCAATCGAGTCAGTGCAACCCTGCTAATATTCTAGATTCCAGAAAGACCTTCAATTCCACATTAGCTTAGATATAGTAGGTTCGTATACTGCTCACGAGTTTGGAAAAGATGTCTGAAACCCAAATTTTCCCAGAATCGGACATAATAAAGTATATTTTTAAGGTTTTCTTTTTTTTATAGTATTGGCAAATACCACAGTTTTGTACTTGACAAAACTGATGAGGAATAAGCACTCCTTTAAAAAATGCACAAATGTAGTTTTCTTTTTCGTAGTATATCATTGTGTACACCCAAAGAAAAAAATGGCGCTGTCTAATTGTGAATGTTTTTTTTTCAGAGTTATTCTAGGTTTTGTTCTTGAAACAAAATGTGTGGATGGAAGCAAATTTGTGTTGTCTCTGCTTCCCCCCCCCTCCAACTCTAAATGAATCAGCTTCCCTTGAATTCACCTCTCACCCCTTCCTCCCCCTCGCCTGACATACTTTCACTGACTCCTCCTCTCTATCTCCAACTTTCTTTGTAATGGCAGTGCAGAGATGTCAGGTTGCATCATGCAATGTTTGCCAAAGGGACAATGCCCTGGAATGATTGTAGCACAGACTATCACAGTCCTAATGAGGAAAATGGAGCAGAAAATTACTTTGTAACATTTAGATGTAATCATTTCTTTTACTAAAGTTAGTAAGCTTCAAGTCTGTGTCAGAATAATCTCTTCCTGGTGGGAAGAAAATGTGTAACTAAAATAAAAGTTTACAAACTTAAGCCAACTTTATGTATGGTAGATATTCAGTGATTGCTCCCATGTCTTTGCCTCCCGTGGGGGTTGCAATTTCTTAGGGTATGTTTATTAGCAGCAAAAATCCACAAAAAATGCCACCAATCCCTAGAAAAATGCAGCAAAATCCATTTATTTTAGCAGCACGGTGGCTCAGTGGATAGCACTGCAGCCTTGCAGCGCTGGAGTCCTGGGTTCGAATCCCACCTAGGACAACATCTGCAAGGAGTTTGTATGTTCTCCCTGTGTTTGCGTGGGTTTCCTCCGGGTACTCCGGTTTCCTCCCACACTCTAAAAACATACTGGTAGGGAATCTAGATTGTGAGCCCCATCGGGACAGTGATGATAATGTGTGCAAACTGTAAAGCGCTGCGGAATATGTTGGCGCTATATAAAAATAAAGATTATTATTATTATTATTGGTTTTTTGGTTGCAGAAAATGCTGTGCTTTCTAAAAGCCAAGTGTGAACCTGATTTTAGAAGTCTCATTCATTGGTGGTTATTGTAATACGCTATTTCCCCCCAAAAAACACATAATAGGGAAAAAAGGATCGAAACACTTGGGTGTCAGCGAGCTCTAAAGCTGGTCATTCATGTTAGACTTATGTTTGTCTGATGGTATAATGTGTGTGGAGACACTGGCCAAATCCCAATTTTGGGTAAAATTGACAATGTATTCTAGACCAAAAATTGACACGTTTCTGATTTCAGGCTAAATTCACATGTTTCAAACTTGGTGCAAATTTTATCACCGCCAATCTGCAGCATAATCTTCATTTGTTACATGTGGATTTTGTAGCGGATTTGGTGCAAATTTCACCCTTTACATTTCAAAAGGTAAAATCTGTCCTGAATCCGCACAAAGAGTTGGCATGCTGTGGATATAAAAATCTGCACCGCGGGTCAATTTCCACAAGGAAAATATCTTCAGTGTGCAGCTGCTTAGCGGTAATACAGTGTGAAATTCTGCATGAAAAATCAGCACCAAATAAGCAATGTGTGAACTTATCATTTGAGTCAGAATTACCTCTAAATTTTTGCCATGTGTAAATGAGGTTTGTTGAAGCCTGATCTACGTATTTGGTGCCACACGCAAAAATCTGCATCAAACATGCAACATATTTACTAAAACTAGCCATGCCGTGGTCAGTTCACCCCAAAACTGTGTTGTTTCTGCATCTCCTGTATAGAACTGGACACTCTCTTGTTATTAAATCGATTTGCTGTGATCATTTAGTCACACAAGCTCCAAAAAAAAATGTGTAGACCCTGCACCCCTCTCTCTGTGCTTTGCCCCTGTTTTTCTATAACTCAACACTATGCTGAAGTTTTACAAATTATCTCACTTTAATGGGACTGGGTTGTAGTGCCTGGCACTAATGTATCTCCTGCCAAGTACGTGTGCAAACAATGAAGGAGACGTGGCCCATTCATTCAGCCGATCGGTGGGCATGCCAGGAGTCCGAGCCTTAAAGGAGTATTCCCAGCTCAAAGATCCTATCCTATTATGTAGTAGGTGTAATAATAATAATATTAGCAAATAGCTCCAATTAGAAATGTAGTATAGTTCTTCTGATTCACTATGTCACTTACCCCATGTGCAGGCATTGCAGTAGCTTAGGTATCCATGGTTTTGACACTAGCTAAGTAACTGTCACCATGGATACTTAAGCAACTTCAATGCCCTGCACATGGGGTAAGTGACATAGTGAATCAGAAGAACTATACTACATTTCTAATTGGAGGTATTCGCTAATATTATTATTATTACACTTACTACATATTGGGATAGGATCTTGGAGATGGGAATAACCCTTTAATGATCTAAAAATGAAGTTCTGACCATCCTTTCAAGTAACCTTTACACTAAATTCTGGGCAGGAAGTTTTGAAACCTTCTTATTCATTGGATTGTTTTTCTTCTACATAGCACTGACTTCATACCGGCCAGTTTCTCCTCACCCTTGACAAGCATGCGACTTTTCAATGTTTGCTAATTAGTCACTGAGGAAAAAAAAAAATGGCCTCTCTTTTACGAGAATGTAATCCTTAAGACTCTTTATTTCAGACTGTAATTATGGAATTATGTACAGAAATATGGCACTCGCCTGTCTGTTGTGTCCTCATAAGACACAGTCTGAATATTACCAGAATATGATCATTGGGAAACGCTCCGATAATTCCATAAGTCGTTTCATTTAGTGTTTAATAAAGACATGAAATGCAATTTTATGAGACAATTGCATGAAGAACAATTCCCCAATTGTAGTATAGTTGCTATTCCATGCTGTACAGTTAATTAATAGACCACAAGAGATTCCTATTGGCTCCATAGTCTTGGGTAATATTCCAGAAGTGTGCAAGCTGCCATTTACAATTTATTTATTGTAAAAGAAAACTGACTTTATAATATTTATTACAGAAGTAATATGAGAATATGGCACTGTATTATTCCTAGTGCGGAGCTTGCGGGGTGAGAACCAGATGCTGGCACTCAATGGACCCCAAAGTCAAATTCCGGCCCCTTCAGACCCAGAATGGGCATAACGCAATAAATA
Source organism: Oophaga sylvatica (assembly GCA_033576555.1). Classification (NCBI taxonomy): domain Eukaryota; kingdom Metazoa; phylum Chordata; class Amphibia; order Anura; family Dendrobatidae; genus Oophaga; species Oophaga sylvatica. The sequence continues at coordinate 584,672,195 of JARQOD010000003.1, forward strand.
AGTTGTTCTCCTGCGTGTTCCTTTTTAAAGGGGTTTTCCGACAATCCACAAGACAAGTGTCTGATTGCTGGGACCGTCGCCATCGTGAGAAATTGAGTCGTGTGACCTCCTTTTTACTGCAGTTGTGGTCACTTACCATGCTCCTGTCAATGTCTATAGAACGGACAAGCGCTGTTCTCTGTGGTCCCCATTATGGGGCTTTTGAAGGTGCTGATTTCGTTTTGCGCTTGGTTACCTCCATGTTTATAGGAGCTGATGTACGATGATGGGGACAGAACGGTCATCAGTACAGTAGTTCTGTCCCCATACCGCAGTGGTCCTTAGTTTTTTTGACCTATGAGCCTCATTTGGTTATTACAGATGATTGCGAGCTACATCAGAGATACAAATTACTGGTGTAATGACATCCAAAGCTTCCCCCATAGAAAACTCTCGAGACTCTGTGCTGCCCTGCCTTGTCGGTGGCCTTGTCAGGGCCTATGTCCAAACTAGTGTCCCCGAGAGAACTGCAATTATGCTGTAAAGAAATCCTGCCAAATAGCAGATGAGTTGCAAGCAAGTCATGGTCACAAGTGTATGCCACTTGCATCGCGTTTGACTTACAAACCGGCCAACTTACAGGGCTTGTCCACCTTTTTGTGACCAACTTTTCTCTTTTTTTTTTTTTAAATGTATGTATTTGGGACATAAATTTGCTGAGAAGCGCACAGAAGAAGACAGATAAGAGTTATAAAGTCTCCTGTTAACCATCAGAACAATCTCGCAGCCAGCAAAAGGCAAGACAGAGGCAATAGAAGGCAAATGTTTTAATGAAAACTAATTGAAAAAAAAAAAAGTCCCCAAACCCTTTAAGCGCACATTTTCTAACTATAATGGACATCAGCATTGACTTGACGTGATTATATGTTCACTGTCCATCCTCGAGCCTGTGTAAGGCGGCCAGGATGGTAGTGGTGGCAACGTGCTGTAGTGTTCCCACACCCTGGCGCCCCACAGATAGAATACAGTGTCCCTTCTGCTGCATGTACAGCAATACACGTACATTCACTGCCAAGATCCTCTCAGGTTCTGTCACTCTGAGCTCCGTGTTTCCGAGCTCCACAAAACATCTGAGTCACAGTTCTTTTCCAACAGTTGAACTTTACCAATCAATAGGGCATTCATCACACTGGCAGCACAGGTTAAACAAAGAGACATCTTCTTATCTTTCCCTGCTGTCCGGGCAGCCTCAATCCTCTCTATCAGCTGTTTCTCTTCTCCCAGCAATCCCTGCCATATCTTTGGACTGTCTGTGTCCCATCCGTGCCTTCAGTGTCACCAGCTCCCTGTCAGCCCCTCGTCCGGTTCCAATAGGGAAATGTGCCAGGAACGCCATCTCAGCTGCTCACGCCCCTGTCGTAGACCCCCGAATCCTTCTTAGGGATGGTCCTTTTGAGCTGGTGCCCGACTGCAAAATTATTCGCCTGGGGCCCCTTACTGCCATATCAACTTTATCCCCATGGCCGACCGTCTGCTTCTCTGCTCCTCACACCTTGCCGTGGGCAAGACTGCCCGGGCTACCGCTCCGTAAACATGAAGTCCTTCTCCTATATCCCTTGCTCTGCACTGCCCTGTAACTCCTCCCAGCTGCAAAACCCCGGTGCTAACTAACACTCCTATTCTCTACAATACCCCCATCTTTTCTAACCCTACTATCGTCCTATTCTACTGCTAGTTCCTTTTCTATCCCTAATCCTATACACAACACATGGTGCATTTACAGTACAGTATATAACTAGTATAATGACATTAGTAAACAATGAGGTGCCGCACGCAATCATATGAACAGCTTCCAGGGGAGAGGAGGCAAGTGAGGGTCCACCGCCACCTTCTTACACCTGATCCTCTTTATTGGTTTCCATAGGTAGCAAGGTTCCAATAACTCCACATTTCCACCTTCTAAGTCCAAGACTTCTTGCCCTCAGGGCCGTCTGCGGTGACATACAGGACTGTTCTACACACATTCACGGATTCATAAATTCCTTCTTTGGGAGAGTAACCTATAGTTGTCACATACTTTCTGCCGTCTAGTAAACCTCATTGACCTGGAATGAGGGACGGTACTGGAGAGACCAGTTCAGGTTAAGACGTTTCCATGAGTTGTTCGTAACGTCAGGTTCAACTACTAATTACATCACAATACTAATTGTTTCCGCATTGCTATTAAAAATATTTCAAAGTACAGCGGTTTTTCACAATTTTCTACACCATGTTGTTTTGAGACCATGGATAAAGTTCCCTAGTTTTCAGAACTAACCAGATATTTACAGATGGTGGGCAACCTTGCCAGGGGCTATTGCAGCCCCTACATTACTGCTGGCCACATACATACCAATCTAATCTAAAGGCTTTATACACATTAGATGGTCGGCTAAACCTGCTGATTTCAAAGGGTTCAGTGAAGAATCTGATGCGTATGGGGATCAGTGTCGTATCTTGAAGCTTGTTGTCCCCAGTGTAGAATCTTTAAGACGGCCACCAATTATTACGGTCTTTAATAGTATTGGTCTCCCATATACTCCTGGTCCAACTGCAACCCCTGCACCCACTATAGTAACGTAACCTCCCCCTATTGATAGGGTCCTCCAATTCTTTCCTGGCAGATGATGTTGGGGTGTGACAAGGATCGGGGGGTTTGAATTCAGCCAATTGTTTTGTTCTCCTGGCAGATGTGCCACTGGTGTCTGGCAGTGGATTGTTCCACTCACCCCATTAAAATCACACTGACCTTTGACTGGGATTTATTTTATATACTGAAATCGGGAGAAAGAGTTGACGAAGCATTCAGCTGACTACTGTCTGGAGGATCCTATACATATTACAGGAAAGTCTGCTGAACCCTACAATCTTGGTGGGACTGGCCAACCGTACGATACCGGCCAGCTGGGCAGTTGGAATTTCAGTGCCCAATCCTTTTACTTTATGGGTCAATAAAGCACTACCAGGGGAGTCCGGCATCAGCTTTCTTCTTTCTCATAGAAAACAACCTTAATTGTTGCTGAAAGACATTTATGAGCGATCCATAACCTTCTTAGTGAAGTGACCATGACCATCGGCGTGCACCTTATCTTCCATGGTAGCTTCAGGAAGTGACAAGGTTTATGGAGTGAACTGTACTCATGTGTTGTCACCTTTATAATGGAAGCGTTCCTCACATTTCTTGTTTATTCTAGATACTTGTCTTTCTCAGTTACTAGGCTGAATATCTCATGAATGTCTGTCCCATACACAAGCACAGATATCCTCAGTCAGGAGAAATAGCTGCCCGACAGTTGCCTTATATCCTTCGTTTACAGCATCTCTAGTTTTTTTTTTTTTAAATCTTTCATTGACTTTATTAATCTTGTTACTTGTTTGTTCTTTTCGGTTTTCCTTTTCAACTCTTCCGAATCTAAATGAGTGAGTATATCGATAGGATCTAAGTCAAGGATCCACTTCTGCTCTTTGCCGGTGCACAGTGTTCTTGAGTCTTCCCCGATGCCAAATATCACCTAGGATGCCAACCCACCACCCATGTACAGAAAGGGTTGCATCCAGGGGTTTAGCAAACAAGACTTGACCCCCGTTGTATCTGCATTATAAGGCACTGTCCTTGTGAGGTCCATCTGACAGCCACTATAACTTACGCTGGGTAGATCCCGGGAGCAAAGTTGCCAACGGTCCTGGAAATTTGCTGCTAGTGCCTAATGTTAGCCATACCCATTAGATAAAAGTAATTCAAACCCACCGATTTCCGCAGGACCAGATGACCTACTGATGGGTAGCGGGGCCTACCAATTCTTCTTCCGACAGATGAGGTCAGGGGAAGAGAAGGATTGAGTAGCTGGAATGTGAACGGCCGGCCCTTTTGCTTTCAGGAGAGATGAGCTTTCCGCAAGCAATTTTTCATTTCTATTTTTCGAAAATACATGAACCCTCGACCAAGTCGAGTGTTTATGTGTGTGGGGAACTCGAGAGAGAGGGAGATGGCTGCCGAAGGAAAATTTTTACCATTATCCCTCGACCTCTATATTTGACACTTTTTCAGCTCTGTATGACTTTACTGTATCAAGAGCTTACGTTCTACTTTGTAATTGGAATTTAAAGCCCTTTTACATTTTTTTTACGCGTATTGTGTTTTTGTGTGAGTTTTCCATGTTTTTTTTCTTTTTATTTTAATCTGCGGTAATTGTATCTGATATCTTTTTGTAGGGAGATGGAGCCTCATGAGATCCAAGTAATAACTCTCCATTGTAAGTCTCGGAGGTCTCCTCTGCTCCGCGTTGCTCCCAACAAAAGCCGCTCTGAGTTCTCAGGTGATAGGATCAGTTTCTTTAGGGAAAGTGAACAAAAGGTTCAGCAGTACCTCTCCGATCTCGTATGGCAGGAGGCACAAGTAACTCTTCGGCGGTGATGAAAGGTAATATTAATGGGATTGAGAACCTCTGGAAACAACATGCATGAAGCTGGTGGTGGGCAAGACTTGTTAAAGGATTAGAGAGAGTAACTATTTGTGATATGTAAATGGTATATTACATGACTTTCTTATGTAAATATAGAAGTGGTTACATTGTATCAGTATTATAATATTATTATAGAACTGATCGATGGTAAATACAATCGATCTGTCCGCATACAGCATCCTGTGGTCGGTAGCACATCCCTCGTTTGCCCATGCTGCCTATTAACGATGATTTTTTTGCTGATATAAATGAACTGATCACCAGACAATTGTGGACACCAAATTTTGGGCCATCCATTTTTGAGTAGGGTCTATATTAACCCCACTAACGAAGAATTCGATTTGCTGTGCCCAGGTCCAGTTTCGTCCTCCATGACAGACGGTTTTCACTTCTGCGTGTGGCATCTTGGACATCTTTTGACCCATGATGTTGCATGAGGCCTAATAAGCGCCAGAGGATCTGAGAATAACGGATGCAGAAGTGAAAACCGTCCATCAAGGATGACTGGACACCGGGACCAGGACAACGCTCATCTCTGGGGGGGTTAATGTAAACCTTGCCTGGAAGTGGGTGTCCCCACTCTGGTTTTGAACATTCCTGGGGTTGGGCTTAATCCCTATTTTACAAACCAAGATATTGGCAAGTCGGTGGAAAGTTTTCCCACTGCTAGGATCCCCAGTGGAATTCCGGTACAGGGCTTTTTGCTTCTGTTTTTACAAGCTTTTGAAACCGCTGCTGCTACATTTCTGTATATCCATAGATTTGCTGCCGGGTCATCGGCTCAGGCGATGCTTGTCATGCAGATCACAATATCTGGCTGCTGTCTGCTTGCTGTAAACTTTGCAAAGCAAATTTTACAATGTCGTACCACACAAAAAGGTGATAAAATCTGAATTTCACAACGTATTATAATAATTCACTTAATAGGTTGTCTTCTGCATTCACTCTTATAAGTGGTTACATATTATGGAGCCATGGAGTATGGCATAGAATCATAGAATCATAGAATCATAGAATGGTAGAGTTGGAAGGGACCTCCTGGGTCATCTGGTCCAACCCCCTGCTCAAAGCAGGATTCTCTAAATCATCCCAGACAGATGTCTATCCAGCCTCTGTTTGAAGACTTCCATTGAAGGAGAACTCACCACCTGGCAGCCTATTCCACTCATTGATCACCCTAACTGTCAAAAAGTTTTTTCTAATATCTAATCTGTGTCTCCTCCCATTCAGTTTCATCCCATTGCTTCTAGTCTTTCCTTGCGCAAATGAGAATAAAGATGATCCTTCTACAATGTGACAGCCCTTGAGATATTTGTAGACAGCTATTAAGTCTCCTCTCAGTCTTCTTTTTTGCAAGCTAAACATTCCCAAATCCTGCAACCGTTCCTCATAGGACATGGTTTGCAGACCGGTCACCATTCTGGTGGCTCTTCTCTGAACTTGCTCCAGTTTGTTGATGTCTTTTTTAAAATGTGGTGCCCAAAACTGGACACAGTATTCCAGATGAGGTCTGACCAAAGAGGAGTAGAGGGCAATAATGACCTCACGTGATCTAGACTGTATGCTTCTGTTGATACATCCTAGAATTGCATTTGCCTTTTTTGCTGCTGCATCACACTGTTGACTCATGTTAAGTCTGTGATCAATTAGTATACCCAAGTCTTTTTCACATGTGCTGTTACTTAGCCCTATTCCTCCCATTTTGTATATGCTTTTTTCATTTTTATTGCCCAGATGTAGTACTTTGCATTTTTCCCTGTTAAAATCCATTCTGTTAGTTGCTGCCCACTGCTCCAGTTTATGTATATCTTTTTGAATCCTCTCTCTCTCTTCTCTAGTATTAGCTACCCCTCCTAGCTTTGTGTCTTCAGCAAAATTGATTGTATTAATGAATGCGGTAAAAGTTCCAGTGACTTTCCTTGCCTGGTAAATTACACTTAATATGGAAACCATAAAGCATATTTCATCTTTAGACATAGTTTTAAAAAATAAAATTTTAAAAAGTACCATCATTTCAATTTGTTTACCACATTACATATCTTCTACTGATCCTGGGTTACATCCTGTATTATACTCCAGAGCTGCACTCACTATTCTGCTGGTGCAGTCACTGTGTACATACATTACTGATCCTGAGTTACATCCTGTAATTATACTCCAGAGCTGCATCACTACTTCTGTCTGGTGCAGTCACTGTGTACATACATTACATTACTGATCCTGTACTGATCCTGAGTTACATCCTGTATTATACTCCAGAGCTGCACTCACTATTCTGCTGGTGCAGTCACTGTGTACATACATTACATTACTGATCCTGTACTGATCCTGAGTTACATCCTGTATTATACCCCAGAGCTGCACTCACTATTCTGCTGGTGGAGTCACTGTGTACATTACATTACTGATCCTGTACTGATCCTGAGTTACATCCTGTATTATACTCCAGAGCTGCACTCACTATTCTGCTGGAGGAGTCACTGTGTACATACATTACATTACTGATCCTGTACTGATCCTGAGTTACATCCTGTATTATACCCCAGAGCTGCACTCACTATTCTGCTGGTGCAGTCACTGTGTACATACATTACTGATCCTGTACTGATCCTGAGTTACATCCTGTATTATACTCCAGAGGTGCACCCACTATTCTGCTGGTGCAGTCACTGTGTACATACATTACATTACTGATCCTGAGTTACCTCCTGTATATACCCCAGAGCTGTACTCACTATTCTGCTGGTGCAGTCACTGTGTACATACATTACATTACTGATCCTGAATTACACCCTGTATTATACTCCAGAGCTGCACTCACTATTCTGCTGGTGCAGTCACTGTGTACATACATTACATTACTGATCCTGAGTTATATCCTGTATCTCTTTTATTATAAAAATACAAAACTAAACTTACAGGCAAAACATAAACAAAGCTTACAGACAAACTCAATAACAAAAACATTATCCATAAATCCCATGAATGAGAGGGGTCCATCCCCCGGCTCAGGGATGGTTTCGCCAGGAAAGCCGACATCTCATCCCGATCAGGATCCCCCTCCCCAAGAGATGCGAGTAGAAGGATCTGACCACCTCCAGGATCCCTGATTTGGATCTGTTCAGGGACCCTGTACTGTCGATCAGTCCTGTCACCATCTTACAATTCACTGACAACCTGCAGTTTCTGTAAGGGTCGGGCGAGCGGTACCTCCCGAAAACCCTCTAAAAAACCAAGGATGTGTGCCTATCGTACTGGCACCCCTTGAGCAAGGTCTTCACCCTGGAGATTTCCTTTCGGTCCCCTCCAGTCGAGATGAGCTGCTCGAGTTTCCTCCCCAGCTGCCGATACAGGCGGTACCTGTTCAGGCCCCTGAGGCTCGAGAGCTGACGGAAGAACCTTGCAACCCTTCTTTTGAAGATCTCCCACCACTCAGACTTACTGCTACAAAGACCCAAGAGAGGTACCTGACTCTGAAGAAATTCCTCGAAGGACTGTCTTACTTCCGCTTCTTCCAGAAGGGACGAATTCAGCTTCCATAGACCTCTCCCCATCCGGGGAGTCTCTGTAACATTCAAAGTAAAGAAAATTAAACAGTGATCGGAGAACTCCACCTCAACAGCGGACACTGCAGAAGAGACGGCTTCCTCCTTTAAAAAAAAACTATCTATCCTAGACCTACTGATTCCCCTATAAAAGGTGAAACCCTCGTGACCTGGGTTGTGCCGGATGTGGACATCCACCAGGCGAGCTTCGCTTACTATGCTATTCAAGGCTACGCTATCGTAAGTCAGCCGGTCTCCGGGGCCTCCCCTATCACGGAGTCTGGTTATAGCATTAAAATCCCCACCGAAGACCACCTGCCGGCTCGTAAAAAGATAGGGCTTGATCCTCAGGAAGAGACATTTACGGTCCCACTTAGATTGCGGGCCATAGATATTGATGAGCCGAAGCTCCTGTCCCCTCATGAAGATGTCAAGGACCAAACATCTCCCCATTTCTACCTCGATCACCCGCCTGCATTCCACCTCCGCGGTCTTAAAAAGGACCGCTACCCCGCTATACGGCTCGGCCGCAAGAGACCAGTATGAGGGCCCACTCCTCCATTCCCTCTTTGCTTTGTGGATGGACCCCAGGTCCGTTAGTCTGGTCTCCTGCAAAAATAAAACATCAGCCTTAACCCGGGTGAAAAAATCAAAGGCCGTAAATCTAGCCGTATCTGACTTTATGCTGGCGACATTAATCGACGCCAGAGTCAACGGGTAGGTTCCGCCATCATGGGTGATTGAGTTAGACGGCCTGTTTTTTAACCGTACCCCCAGATTTCCTCTCCCCCTCTGAGGAGGAACCCGACTCACCCCTCCTCTTTAAAGACACCGAGGTGTCCATATCCTCCTTAGCAGCAGTGGACACCTCCTTCCCAGCACTAGATTCCTCGCCCCTGGACCCCGAGGTAGTCCCCCCGCCCGAGGAGTGTGAATCCCCCGGAGGATGGACCTCGCCACTCCCTGAAGGCACCCCAGATGTTGCATCCGGCCCCTCACCCCCGACCTCCGACACAGCAGAGTCATCGAGGGCTTGGAACCGATTGGAGAGGGGGATCAGAGGGGAGCCGGTGAGCCCTTCCGTGGGCACCTTAGCGGTCAGGGGGGGGCATTAGATTTTTTTAGCCTTGTTCTTCTTCTTCCGCCTCTTACCGGTACGATTGTCACCCTTTTTTTTAGGCTGCTCCACCACCTCTTCATCCACACTTTCATACTGGGAAGAGTTATCAGAAGCAGCCACCTCCCTCTCCATCCTCCGGATCTCCTCGCTCACCGCCTTCTCCCCCAGGGCCTCAGAGGCTTCGGCTGCCGCCTCCAGGGTGGGGGCAGTCATCACCCCAGTTGCCTGAGGCTTATCCTGCCCCTGCCCTTACGATGCCTCACCTGTTGCCACTGGTGGGCAGATGTACCAGCCTCGCCTTTCGTCACTGACCCCTCAGCTCCCCTCACGCCTCCACCCCCAGCCCCAGCGGAAGTTGCACCACGGGGATCCCCCCATGGCTCCCCCCCGCTGGGCCAGAGATGGTGCCGGAAAAGAGCGGGGCAGCGGCATACGGGTGACCTAGTCACCACACAGTGACACTAATTCACCACAGGCTGCGGCAAGATGACCTACCCCGCCACACAAGGCACACTTCTGCACCTTGCAGCCTGCGCTGAAGTGGCGGGGATCACCGCACCTGTGGCAGACCTTCAATGGCTCCTGGTAGAAGATCTGGATTCTGTCCCTCCCCAGAAATGAGGAGGGGATGTGGGTGACCGTACCTCCTGAAACCTTCAACTTTACCATGAAGGTCCAGCCCCCTGACCAAATGCCAAACTCGTCCCTATTTTTCTTAGGGACGTCCGTGACTTCCCCATAACGGGAAAGCCACGTCATGATGTCGACCCCAGAGAGAGACTCGTTACTTGTCAGAACGGTCACCCTCTTAACATTATTTTGGCGAGACACCGCCTGAACGGAAAAGTCTCGCCAGCCGGGCTCCCCCTTTGCCAGTTCGAAATTCGACCAGAAAAGCTCTAGGCCCTCTGGCCGAACAAAACTGACATCGAAGAAGGAGGTGCCAAGCGGATGAATCAGGGCAAAGATGTCCGTCGCCCTGAAGTCCATCTTTAGAAGGAGCTCCACAACCCTCGCTCTTGGCGGGCACGCTTCACTGCCCCTCCACCGAAGACGGACCACATTCCGCCTGGCCACCCCCTGCCCGGCTGTCGGGAGGGACCAAACCGTTTCCCCCTCCCTTTTATCTTGGAAGGCAGCCAGGCCGTATCTATCCAGCCAAAAGGCCAAGTCCACCTCTCTGCCCTCTACATTGATCGTCCGTTCTCCCTTTTTGAGGGCCTCCAGGCTGACCAGACCCTGAGGCTCCAGCCACCACCCCCGAATAACTCAGAGGACGGGCGGCTGGGGGGGCAGATGGACTGGCCCCCTCCCCCCTCCTTCCAGTACCCTCAGACACCCCATTCACACTTGCCACCCCATTCACACTTGCCACTTTAGACGCACTGCCACCCGCATCCTCAACCGCAGACACTTCCATACCCACACCCTCCTCATCCACTCCCTCAGTCACCCCACTCTCACTCACATGCACACTGGGGTCAATATTATTTTGCCTCACTTTTTGGGTATTTACATAAATGTTTGCTTCTCTGCTGCTACCGCCACCTACTGGTGGCATCTTCCCTGCTGGGGGGTTCGGCACACACAGTGCTGCTGGCCCTTTAAGATCTGTGCTGCCATTGGGCTTCAGCAGCACTTCCTCCACAGCCTGCACAGACTGCCTTCTCTCCCAGTGGCAGAGACCAAGCCAGGAGCAGTCCTGCTTCCAGTTCCATCCCGGCTCGTCGCCGGCGCCCCCACTGCAGGTAAGCCCCCAGACTCAGGGGACCCGGCCAGGCATGTGCCCTTGCTGCTGTCTGCTGCAGTTTCTGCTCCATTGCTGATCACCATCATTTTTTTTTTCTTTTGCTGGAAAGCCACACCCCCAGCCTCCAGCTTCACAACACTGCCGTCCAGAGCTGCACCCACATGAGCGGCGGGTGCCGAGGAGGCCACGCCCCCCGAGACCGGCCGCAGTGGGACCCCCGGAGCCGGGTCCACCCCCAGGGGCCCCCCCGGCGGTACCAGCCCCCCGGGGCACAGCACCCCCCCCACCACACCCTGGGCCACAAACAGCTTGGGCACAGCAACTCCGGCGGCCGGCCCCAGGCTAGGCCACCCCCCCTTAGCATTAACCGGCAGCGGGGCCCCCAGCCCAGACTTCACCACAGACCCCGCCAGGGGAGCTGACCCCACCACTTGTTTTTTATGAGCCGACTCTGCCGGAGCCGCAGGCCCCGCCCCCTTCACTTTACTGGGTGCCTGGGTCCCCAGAAGCGATCCAGGAACGGATCCGTAAGTGGGGGACCCAGACACCACAGATCTCACCGCCGGAGATGCGGTCCCGGCTGCCACTCTCTTGCCCACCACTGGGCCGCCCTCCACACCATGCTCCATATCAGACACGTCACTACCCCCTCCATTACCACAAACAGAGGCGGCGCCCTGCGTGTCATGGCCTGCAATCTCCCCGCTCCCTTGCTGCGGACCCACAACAGAGCCCGAGCCGGGGTGGGTAGCGGGTGCCGCACAGCGGGACCGGGGGGCCCCAGAGAGGGGGACATACACAAACTTCTGGACATAAGATGTTTTCTTTACTTTCTTCTTAGCTTTTCTCTTCATCCCCCTCCTGGTTGCCTCGTCATCGCAGATCTCATCCCCGAACCGCAGCTGGTTAAACCGGACCGGGGACTCGATCTGCCGGATCTGCTGCATGACGAGGCAGCCCCCCTCACTGCTGCTACTACCACCATCCTCATCCTCCCCCTCACACTCGCTGCCCTCTGAAGAGCCAGAATCTGGCGGGAGAGCCACTTGCTCGGGGGCTATCCCGCTGTGCGACGCCTGGAGATCTCTTACCAGGCCACCAGGCGGTGGGTAGGGCACGACCTCCTCCTCGCATTCCTCCTCCTCCACCGCCTGGCCGGGCTCCGTGGCCCCTCAGGAGCCCCTCCGGTCATGGCTCTGAACCGGTCGTCATTCTCCAACTTGCCAGGTCTTCTATGGATCTCTGGATCTTTCTGACCGCGGCGGATAGCTCGGCCTTCTTATTGCCGGAGGCCCTGTTGGACCTCTCCTTAGCTACCCTCAACTCCCCCCAGAGGGATCTTAGCTTCCTTGAGGCGTCCTCATACTCACAAAGGTGCGCATGGACACGGGAACCATAGACCACGGTGGTCTCTTTCGCCATCTTGGTGCCCCACTTAGGGGGTCCCGCTGCAGCACCCCTGCTCGTACTCGGCCTACCTCCGGGGGAAGGAGCCGCCGCGGCCATGGCCTCGGGGTACTGCGGGTCCTCATGCTGGATCCTTGGCCAGATCTTGTTATCCTAGCCGGATTGGGAGTCCTCCCACCCCCCGCCGGCTTGGACCGGGAGGTGGGAGCCGGGGACCCAGCCCCGGAGGCCAGTCCCAAGATTAGCCTTCTTTCTCGGGGAAAGGGGGCAGACAAAAAGTCCTGGATGGAAAAACTTCACCTCCCTTCCCGAGCAGCACACACAGGCACCACAGTCAGACCGCACGGCAAGCTCCGCCCCTTCCTGTAGGATGGTCCAGAGCTGCACTCACTATTCTGCTGGTGCAGTCACTGTGTAGCTACATTACATTACTGATCCTGAGTTACCTCCTGTATTATACCCCAGAGCTGTACTCACTATTCTGCTGGTGCAGTCACTGTGTACATACATTACTGATCCTGTACTGATCCTGAGTTACAGCCTGTATTATACTCCAGAGCTGCACTCACTATTCTGCTGGTGCAGTCACTGTGTACATACATTACATTACTGATCATGAGTTACATCCTGTATTATACTCCAGAGCTGCACTCACTATTTTGCTGGTGCAGTCACTGTGTACATACATTACATTACTGATCCTGAATTACCTCCTGTATTATACCCCAGAGCTGTACTCACTATTCTGCTGGTGCAGTCACTGTGTACATACATTACTGATCCTGTACTGATCCTGAGTTACAGCCTGTATTATACTCCAGAGCTGCACTCACTATTCTGCTGGTGCAGTCACTGTGTACATACATTACTGATCCTGTACTGATCCTGAGTTACAGCCTGTATTATACTCCAGAGCTGCACTCACTATTCTGCTGGTGCAGTCACTGTGTACATACATTACATTACTGATCATGAGTTACAGCCTGTATTATACTCCAGAGCTGCACTCACTATTTTGCTGGTGCAGTCACTGTGTACATACATTACATTACTGATCCTGAGTTACAGCCTGTATTATACTCCAGAGCTGCACTCACTATTCTGCTGGTGCAGTCACTGTGTACATACATTACATTACTGATCATGAGTTACATCCTGTATTATACTCCAGAGCTGCACTCACTATTCTGCTGGTGCAGTCACTGTGTACATACATTACATTACTGATCCTGAGTTATAGCCTGTATTATACTCCAGAGCTGCACTCACTATTCTGCTGGTGCAGTCACTGTGTACATACATTACTGATCCTGTACTGATCCTGAGTTACATCCTGTATTATACTCCAGAGCTGCACTCACTATTCTGCTGGTGCAGTCACTGTGTACATACATTACATTACTGATCATGAGTTACATCCTGTATTATACTCCAGAGCTGCACTCACTATTCTGCTGGTGCAGTCACTGTGTACATACATTACAGTACTGATCCTGAGTTATATCCAGTAATACACACAAAAGTAGCATTCACAATTCTTAAACCTTCGGAGCTGAAATTTCCCATCACTTTTTGCTAACTCATGGTTTGTAGCGGCTTTATTTAGGTGATTTGCATTTTGAGATTGGGCAAATATTTTAGGGAGTAGTCTGACAGCAAGGCTCGACTGATTCCCATAGCTGCCAGCAGAATTATGAGCTCAGCTGTAATAGAGACTGTAACTGTAATATATGTATATTGTAAAACTGCTTTACAGAAACGGTTTATTGTTCAGAATGACGTTCAGTGGTTGAAAGGTCGCTGTCACCAAGTGAACGAGCCGCAACATATTACAATCCTTCTATCCAGTTTGAAACTGGAAATTATAATCCACGTGTAAGTGAAGCGCGGGCTGAGTCACAGGGTTCATTACTGCAGGTTTATGGAGGCCAAAAGTACAACAGAACTGCCCCTGCAGGAGTGGGGCAGATTGGATAAGTACCCCTCTCTATTAGGGACAGCAAACCAGCAGAACATCCTAACACGAGATGGGGAACGGTTATGTTGGTCTTCTCTCTTGCATGTTTCGGGAAGGAGAAACGAGCGGTGGACCTCATTGTGGCCGGATCGGAGTGTAATGCTGATATTTCCCAAGTGATAAGCAACGCCAGAGGTACGGTGCCAGCCGCTTATCTCTCCTCCACCCACTGAAACAACACGGCAGAGCTCAACGGGCGCATTTATGGGGCAGTCAGGAGATTACCTAGCCGACTGTGTATACGGCACCTATAAAGCCGTGTCCTGTCGTTGCGATGTCTGAGATTTCACCCCTCGTATTGCCGCATACTTCAGCATATATGTAAAGCATGTGGCTTGTCTCACTATGGATTTCCATGTTGACACAGGGATACATTCAGATAATGTTACACAGGGCCTCTGATTTGCATGGCAATGATCTATAACCTCAAGCTGCTACTGTAAAAAGGCACCGTATGACTTTAACCCGTGTGTGAAGCCATGCTTGTATGTTAGGTAAAGTCATAAAATACGGATCTTATTCTCTTATATGGCACTTTCTGGGGAGGTGACCAGGACTGGTCCTATCATCTCGAAGGGCCTTATGGCAGCTGCATAACGTAAATCTCCAGCGCCCTGGTGTAAAATCTGTAACAGGCATTATCATTGATGTCCCCATTGGGGCTCACAATCTAAATTCCCTATCAGTATGTCTTTGGAGTGTGGGAGGAAACCGGAGAACTCAGAGGAAGCCCACGCAAACACGGGGAGAACATACAAACTCCTTGCAGATGTTGTCTTTGGTGGGATTTGAACCCAGGGCTGCAAGACCACCGTGCTGCCCCATCACCACCTTAGGCCAGGTTCACACAACTGTGATTTTACTTTGTGTGCTGACCGTTACACACATGGACAATTACACTGACGGCGCCCTGACCAATCGCAGCATGTATTTCCTACATTTAATGGATGAGAATCGTGCATGGAATGTTGGGCAGCTCCTGCATCCATCGAAGATGCAGATGTGCACCCAGATCCAATCATGTCCATAATTTGCCAATTCTTGATATTGGGCAATTTCTGCACCCATCCAAGATGCAGATGCATGCACCCAATCATGCCCACAGTTTGCCAATGTTTGTGTAAACACCTGAGGAACCATAATGAAGTTTGTTGTTCCTTGTTAAAAACCCCAGCCCTTCCCTTCTCATCTACAAATGCAAATTTGTCATTATCTGAGACCGACATGTTGAGATGTGACCTCCAATTTGTGGACCTCCACCGTGCAGATGAGCTGTATAGGAACCCCAAATGTATGTACACCACCTGTGTCCATCCGGCTGTGGCGAAAAGGCAACTGCCAGATTGTTACCCATAAGATCCCAGTTGTACACGGACGGCTGCGGTTCTACACAATCAGTTGGAAATTGATTTTTGGAAAAAGCAAGGAGTGCCCCACAGCAGACCCTCGACATGTAATGAGGCCCAGGGAAACAGCCCATCGAGAATCTTGTAGGATGACACATTTTTTATTTAACCATTTCAAATTAACAGTTCATCCTACAAATTGGGGCGTTTTCTGGACCACAGACCCCCCTGGGGTAGAGTTTCTCTGTATCGCACTTGTAGAGGGATTTGAACAGCAAGAAAAAGGAACATTTGCAAACAATAAGAAACTGGTTTATAAAGAAGAAACTTCTGACTTTCCTGAAGAATCTCTTCACTGACCAGACCTTTGATTTGATCGGCATTGTCTGTGACTTCTAATCCCTGCTAGTAAATAACACATTGTCCTGGTCACACAAGCTGTGCCCACCCCAGCAAAGACCAAGCTGTGCCCACCCCAGCAAAGGCCAAGCTGTGCACACCCCGGCAAAGGCCAAGCTGTGCCTACCCCAGCAAAGGCCAAGCTGTGCCTACCCCAGCAAAGGCCAAGCTGTGTCCATCCCAACAAAGACCAAGCTGTGACCACCCCAGCAAAGACCAAGCTGTGCCCACCCCAGCAAAGGCCAAGCTGTGCCCACCCCAGCAAAGGCCAAGCTGTGCCCACCCCAGCAAAGGCCAAGCTGTGCCCACCCCAGCAAAGGCCAAGCTGTGCCCACCCCAGCAAAGGCCAAGCTGTGCCCACCCCAGCAAAGGCCAAGCTGTGCCCACCCCAGCAAAGACCAAGCTGTGCCCACCCCAGCAAAGACCAAGCTGTGCCCACCCCAGCAAAGACCAAGCTGTGCCCACCCCAGCAAAGACCAAGCTGTGCCCACCCCAGCAAAGACCAAGCTGTGCCCACCCCAGCAAAGACCAAGCTGTGCCCACCCCAGCAAAGACCAAGCTGTGCCACCCCAGCAAAGACCAAGCTGTGCCCACCCCAGCAAAGACCAAGCTGTGCCCACCCCAGCAAAGACCAAGCTGTGCCCACCCAGCAAAGACCAAGCTGTGCCCACCCCAGCAAAGACCAAGCTGTGCCCACCCCAGCAAAGACCAAGCTGTGCCCAAACCCAGCAAAGACCAAGCTCTGCCCACACCAGCAAAGACCAAGCTCTGCCCACCCCAGCAAAGACCAAGCTGTGCCAATACCAACAAAGACCAAGCTGTGCCCATCCCAGCAAAGACCAAGCTGTGCCCATCCCAGCAAAGACCAAGCTGTGCCCATCCCAGCAAAGGCCAAGCTGTGCCTATCCCAGCAAAGGCCAAGCTGTGCCTATCCCAGCAAAGCCAAGCTGTGCCCATCCCAGCAAAGGCCAAGCTGTGCCCATCCCAGCAAAGGCCAAGCTGTGCCCATCCCAGCAAAGCCAAGCTGTGCCCACCCCAGCAAAGACCAAGCTGTGCCCACCCAGCAAAGACCAAGCTGTGCCATACCAACAAAGACCAAGCTGTGCCCATCCCAGCAAAGACCAAGCTGTGCCCATCCCAGCAAAGACCAAGCTGTGCCCATCCCAGCAAAGACCAAGCTGTGCCCATCCCAGCAAAGACCAAGCTGTGCCCATCCCAGCAAAGACCAAGCTGTGCCCATCCCAGCAAAGACCAAGCTGTGCCCATCCCAGCAAAGACCAAGCTGTGCCCACCCCAGCAAAGACCAAGCTGTGCCCACCCCAGCAAAGACCAAGCTGTGCCCACCCCAGCAAAGACCAAGCTGTGCCCACCCCAGCAAAGACCAAGCTGTGCCCACCCCAGCAAAGACCAAGCTGTGCCCACCCCAGCAAAGACACAAGCTGTGCCCATCCCAGCAAAGACCAAGCTGTGCCCATCCCAGCAAAGACCAAGCTGTGCCCATCCCAGCAAAGACCAAGCTGTGCCCATCCCAGCAAAGACCAAGCTGTGCCCATCCCAGCAAAGACCAAGCTGTGCCCACCCAGCAAAGACCAAGCTGTGCCCACCCCAGCAAAGACCAAGCTGTGCCCACCCCAGCAAAGACCAAGCTGTGCCCACCCCAGCAAAGACAAGCTGTGCCCACCCCAGCAAAGACCAAGCTGTGCCCACCCACAAAGACCAAGCTGTGCCACCCCAGCAAAGACCAACTGTGCCCACCCCACAAAGACCAAGCTGTGCCCACCCCAGCAAAGACCAAGCTGTGCCCACCCCAGCAAAGACCAAGCTGTGCCCACCCCAGCAAAGGCCAAGCTGTGCCCACCCCAGCAAAGACCAAGCTGTGCCACCCCAGCAAAGACCAAGCTGTGCCCACCCCAGCAAAGACCAAGCTGTGCCCACCCCAGCAAAGACCAAGCTGTGCCCACCCCAGCAAAGACCAAGCTGTGCCCACCCCAGCAAAGACCAAGCTGTGCCCATCCCATCAAAGACCAAGCTGTGCCCACCCCAGCAAAGGCCAAACTGCCCACCCCAACAAAGACAAAACTGTGCCCATCCCAACAAAGACAAAACTGTGCCCATCCCAACAAAGACAAAACTGTGCCCATCCCAACAAAGGCCAAGCTGTGCCCATCCCAGCAAAGGCCAAGCTGTGCCCACCCAGCAAAGGCCAAGCTGTGCCCACCCCAGCAAAGGCCAAAGCTGTGCCCACCCCAGCAAAGGCCAAGCTGTGCCCACCCCAGCAAAGGCCAAGCTGTGCCCACCCCAGCAAAGGCCAAGCTGTGCCCACCCCAGCAAAGGCCAAGCTGTGCCCACCCCAGCAAAGGCCAAGCTGTGCCCACCCCAGCAAAGGCCAAGCTGTGCCCACCCCAGCAAAGGCCAAGCTGTGCCCACCCCAGCAAAGGCCAAAGCTGTGCCCACCCCAGCAAAGGCCAAGCTGTGCCCACCCCAGCAAAGGCCAAGCTGTGCCCACCCCAGCAAACGCCAGGGTTTAGCATTCCTGCAAATACTTAGTAAAGTACAAAACTCCTGGAAGTTCTGTCATCTTTACATCACTTTTTTTTATAGTGTTCTAAACTTAACGACAAACCGATTCACGTTTTTACCAATGAGTTCCCTAAACCGAAGAATAAATCACGAAAACCTTGCATCTTCCTCTTCTGTCAATTCTGTGTTTATGGGAAAGTCTGGCCATGTTGACAATCAGCGTGGCCACCATTGCTACTTACACAGTGGGTGTCGCAGAGATCTTCAAATGTCGTCCGCATGCTGCATTAAATATCCTTACAAAATCGATGTGGAAATTGAGTTATGGTGTGGAGTTTAAAACTGCCGCATGACAATATATGCTGCAAATTTTCAGCTTTTTGATGCATGGTGTAAAACCAGCATAAAACACGACCTGGGTAAAAAATAGTTATAAATTTACTGTATTCAGAAATTTTGAATACACCCTTGTGCTCTTAGGGACATAGGGTTGTAAACCATCAAGGGCTGCATGCTTCTTCTCTGGCTCCAAAAAAATGCAACTTTTTGCTGTTTTGCAGAGCTGACCAATTTATTATTTGCATCAGATTTTGTGACAAATTGAAGCGCAAATCTACTCCAGTTTGTAATAAATATAGTTTTCTGTTGCAAAGATCCTTGATAAAGGCATGCAAAATCCACCATCTATAGTATGCATGAGGCTTCATTCAGACGTCTGTTTTTTTCCGCTTATGAGAACAGTGGACTGATGAGTTTGGTCAGAGAGTTTGGTCTGAGTTTCTCTTATGTGGAGAAAAAAAAAGTTTCTCCACCTTCTCCTTTATGACAGTCCGTGAATATCAGACCACTCTCAGATCTCCTTAGAGTGCAATCCGATATATATATATATAAAAATTGCCCATTTTGATCTGTCAAAATCAGACATGTCTGCAATTTTCCGGAGTTTGCTCGGTCCTCGAAAAATCATGGAGAGGTGAATGACCCTGTAGACTAGCACCGATATGAGTGCTATAAGTGAAAACCACATAAACAAAAAAAAACAGACGTCTGAATGAGGTCTAATGCTGCACCAGGAACCCTACCAAACTAATAAACCTCACTGATATAACCGGAGGATCTCCCACAGGCGCCATCCTAAATCCTTGTCTCCGGGCTTTGCCTCTTTCCTCCCTCCTCTATGGTTTCTGCTGCATAGATCCCGACTATTCAGATGATAATGCAGCCCCTCAGTGTATCTGCTGGGGGTACAGGCCTTTGGGCGGTCAGAGGACTGACCACAGAGGTAAGTGCAGAGAGAAAGTCCCATTATAGCTGTAGGTTCTCGATTTCTGTCTATGAACCTGCAATTATTCCCTGTCCCAGCCCCTGTAACAAGTCTCCAACAAATGAAGAATCATTGACAGGATGCAAAACCTACTTAAATTTCCCTTGAATTCTCTGCAGAGGGGTAGCAGAATCCCATCCTACAGATTGTAGTGTTATTATAGTGTTATTCTCCTGGGCTGGGGGCAGGGAAGTAGTCAGTAGGTTGCTCAGACTGGGAAATGATGGGGGATGGGAGACCTGCTTCAGAGCTTTGCACAAGTTCAAGACTCTATCCATGGGAGACAATGGGTGGGAATTGTCACCCCCTCCTCTTTAGTATCATACCCCCCTCCACCCCCACCGCTGCTGCTCTCATCCCAGAACTTTTATGCTCATAGTTTCAATGTTTCTGCTCTTTGTAAATAAAGTTAATGAGTGGAGAAGGCCATCCTCCTGCTCTGGCAAAAATTTAAGAGACCACTGCAAAATTTTCAGTTTCTCTGATTTTTCTCTTTATATTTTTGGAGTAAAATGTAAATTGCTCTTTTATTCTATAAACTACTGACAACATGTCTCCGAATGTCCAAGAAATAAATTTTGTATTTATTTTCAGAAAATAAGAAATGGTCTAAATAACAAAAAAATAACCCCAGTGCTTTCAGACCTGAAATAATGCTAAGAAAACAAGTTCATAATCATTTAGAAACAACAATACTAATGGTTTAACTCAGGAAGAGTTCAGAAATCAATATTTTGTGGAATAACCATGATTGTTAATCCCAGCTTTCAGGCGTCTTGGCATGCTTTCCACCAGTCTTTCACACTGCTTTTGGGTGACTTTATGCCACTCCTGGTACAAAAATGTAAGCAGTTCTTCTTTGTTTGATGGCTTGTGACTATCCATCTTCCCCTTGATTTACATTCCAGAGGTTTTCAGTGGGGTTCAGGTCTGGAGATTGGGTGGCCATGACAGGGATTTGATGTGGTGGTCCTTCATCCACACATTTATTGACCTAGCTGTGTGGCATCACGCATTGTCCTGCTGGAAAAACCAGTCCGCAGAGTTGGGGAACATTGCCTGAGCAGAAGAAAGCAAGTGTTTTTCCAGGATAACCTTGTATGCTGCTTGATTCATACGTCCTTCATAAAGATTAACCTGCCCAATTCCTGCCTTGCTGAAGCATCCCCAGATCATCACCGATCCTCCACCAAATTTCACAGTGGGTGCAAGACACTGTGGCTTGTACACCTCTCCAGGTCTCCATCTAACCATTAGACGACCAGGTGTTGGGCAAAGCTGAAAATTAGACTCAGAGAAGATTACTTTACTCCAGTCCTCTATGGTCCAATCCTTATGGTCTTTGGCAAACTTCAGCCTGGCTCTCCTTTGCTTCTCATTGATGAAAGGCTTTTTTCTAGCTTTACATGACTTGAGCCTTGCCTCTAGGAGCCTGTTATGAACTGTTCTTGCCGTACACTTCACCCCAGCTGCCATTTGCCATTCCTTTTGTAAGTCACTTGATGTCATCCTGTGGTTGCTGAGCGACATTTAAATAAGATGACGGTCATCCCGGTCAGTGGAGAGTCGTTTTCGCCCTCTGCCGGTCTGTAGCTTTGCTGTCCCCAATGTCTGCTGTTTGACCTTGTTGTAATGAACTGCCATCTTAGAAATTTTAAGGATAGAGGCAACATGACGCTCACTGTATCCCTCTGCTAGTAAAGCCAGAATTGAGCCCTTCTTTTCTTCACTCAAGACTTTTCTTTTCAACTCCTTTGTCATGGTTAAAAGTTATTTTTTTTCATTCCTATTACTTTTGGGATATTACTAGCACTTGTTTTGCCATCCAGCTTGTCCTATTACAGGAGGATTGTGAACACCACAGCATTGTTTTTTATACTTTCCTTCGTTAAATAAGATTTGGTTCAGGTGATCACCTAATCAGAAGCACATTAAGTAGAATGAGGTGAACTCTGGTTGGAATTCAGCTGACACTGGAATGGATATATATGAATATACAGTATATCTGTTACAATGTAACATTTCAGTTTAAGTTTCAAGGAACTTCACAATTTTTTTTAATTTTTTTTTTTACTGCATTTCCTCGAGTTTTTTTTTACCCTTTAGGGCATGTTCACACAGGGCAGATTTATTGCACAGATTTCTTTTTACTGTTCATTCCTAGTGCTTCTTGTACAGCAAAATATGAAGTGTCCCGATGTTGAACAATAGGGAAATGGCAAACACTTGTGTATTTAAAAAATAAATAAATTAGTGTATCCGGCGTTTGTCTAGCTGATTACAAAAAATGCACGTGTATATGCCCAACTCCTTCATGTTAAATTTCACCATGTATTCTTGTCACTTAAAAAAAATTAACAAAAATGTTGAGAAAAGTGCAAATATGTAAAATGTTTGCAAATTTGGGAGAACACTAAATTTACACACTTTTTTAACTTCCTTTTGTGTTCTAGAAAAATTACAAGTAAAAAAACAATCACTGAAAAAAGCCAATTTTTTTTTTTTTTTGTTAGATGTTCAAAAAACGACTAAAATGTGAGAAATGTCCCTTTTTTGGGGTGGAAAGTTTTTCAAGAAGTGGCAGTGTGCACACGCAGTCTTTTTGCAGAGTTTTAGCTGAGGAAACTGAGCAAGAACCTCCCAAGTTTTTGAGAAGTTTTGAATTTTTGAGAAGGATTTGGAGAGTTTTGAGCTCATTTTCCTCTCTCAAACCTCCTCACTAACTCTGAAGGGTTTGTAAGGCTACTTTCACACATCAGTCTTTTTGTGTCAGGCATATCCTATGCCTGATAATCCGGCGCTGATTTTAAAAAAACTGATGCAACTGATCAGTTTTTTTGCCGGATCCGTCCTGACCTTTTCAACCCGGAAAGATAAAAATTTCTATGTGGAAAATGCATGTACGAATGTCCGGACCGAGGAGAGAGAGAGACCTTGGTTTCCGGATCAGTTTTTTGATGGATTTGACAAAACTCTGGTCCGGTTCCATAGACTTGCATTGTTTCCGGCCACCTGAAGCGCCGCTTCAGGCACTGTCAGGCGGCTCCGGAAAAAAAAAAAAAAACGTTGCAGTCAGTGTCTTGTCCGGCCGCCGAAATGTACATTTCCGACGGATCCAGCCAAAAACGGATGCAACGCAGTGACATCAGGCGCGATCCGGCGCTAATGAAAGTCAATGGTAAAAAAACATGCCGGACCGCGCCCGACGTCAAAAGACTGATGTGTGAAAGCAGCCTAAGAGTTTTGTCCTGAACCATTCTTCGATGTCTTTTTATAGGGCACTGCATAGTTTGGAGTGGATTCCATCGGGATCTGCTTTAGAGAAGTTACATCAACTTTTTTTTTTTTTTACCCTGAACAGGCAGAAAAATATACTTAAACTTATTGTGTTAGCAGCAAACTGTATTTTATGTAGAAATAAGCGTTTTCCAAGCAGTTTTTTTTAAAGATTTTGGAGTGGATCCTCCTCGGAGTTAATATAGCCTCTAACTAGTATAAGTAGTATTTATCCAAACGTTGATACTCCCATAATAATCCCTCTCATCATTCTGGAAACATACACGTGACAGATTTGGAGTGCTGTGGTTTTGTGGTTAGTTTTTCTCTGAAGTTGAGCTCCCATAGTTATGTCAGTAAACAGTAGTTCTCATGCAGGAACACGTCGTAATCCAGCAAGGATCATCTATATGCCTACCGTTTACAGCTCATTAACTTTCTACGTGTTCTTTTGCAGTTAATTAGCCAAAGTTGTATAGAATTGGCAAAAACTTGGCTGTTTTTTTTTTTTTTTTTTTCTTTCGGAAACAGTGTTTCACTGCTGTGGTGTTCACAATCCTCTTGCAATAGGACAAGCTGGATGGCAAAACAAGTGCTAGTAATCTCCCAAAAGTAATAGGAATGAAAAAAAAAAGAAAAGTCTTGAGTGAGGAAAAGAAGGGCTCAATTCTGGCTTTACTAGCAGAGGGATACAGTTAGCGTCATGTTGCCTCCATCCTTAAAATTTTGAAGATGGCAGTCCATTACAACAAGGTCAAGCAGCAGACATTGGGGACAACAAAGCTACAGACCGGCAGAGAGCGAAAACGACTTTCCACTGACCAGGATGACCGTCATCTGAATAAGATGACGGTCATCCTGGTCAGTGGAAAGTCGTTTTCGCTCTCTGCCGGACTGTAGCTTTGTTGTCCCCAATGTCTGCTGCTTGACCTTGTTGTAATGGACTGCCGTCTTCAGAATGTCACTCAGCACTCAGTTTCTTTTGGAAACAGCGCCCACCCACCCACAGGTTGTCACTCAGCACTCAGTTTCTTTCGGAAACAGCGCCCACCCACCCACAGGTTGTCTGTGGTATTACACCTCTGGCCACATTCATTTCAGTGGAGCTGAGCTGCAAAACCAGACACAACCCATATTGGAAAAACATGTATTTTTTTTTATATAGTCTGTGCGGCTACATGGTAACATTTGTGACGTGACAGCAAATTTCAGAGAAATCATGCAACCAGACTTGTTTGTGCAACTTGCTGTTACAGAACTATTTTAGAGCTGAGATTTTGTTGGAAGAAAAAACAGCCAAATTGCAGACTCTCTGGACCATTATAGGCGCCCATGCACATTATTTAAATGTCGACCACCCGCAGATTTTGGCAGCATTCGGAGATGATTGGGCATGTTGGAAGTCAGCATGTCCAATCCTTTCATTGACAAGCTATTGTTGGCAGCTGCTTATTTCCATGTCATGCATGCATGAGTTGATGCAGCCATCACAAAGATCTTTGCTGTCTGATCTTTTCTTCTTGAGATAAGCGGCCGCAGCTTCTCCCTCTTGGAATTGTGGCCCTTCAGTTGCCCTGTGTGTAATCTGTGTTAGTGAGTGACGCATCGTTACGTATTGAGCACTTGTTAGGTTCATGAAAGTCTTTGCACAATTGTCAGGTGTTTTTCACGGAAGTGATACAACTGCAGGCAGAATGATTTGTTTGTTTGCGTTGCCGGGTGATTGTCATTTTTCGGTGTCAAAGGTTGTAAGAGCCCAACCTGTTTGGTCTAATACACCCTGATTATGAGCTGTGTGCATTGTCACTGTGCAGTGGGACGTAGGACAGAAAAATGGGCAAAGTTCTTCTCTTTTCACAGACCCTGTGTGATATGAGAACTTTCCTGATGAAAGGCATAAGACAACATCAGGGTTTTTTTTTTTTAAATTTTTGCAAAAATGCACCATTCGCTCCAAATTAACGCCTCTGGTACTGTCAGTGGTCCGCACTGAACTCTTAAAGTATTGTTCCCATTTTCATAGATGGATAATGTCAGGTCTTGCTGAGTTTAGGAGCTAAAGGTGCCTTGTTTCAATGAATCTTGCCAGCTTCGGCACAGCGCTTACAAGCTCCGTAGAAAAGAGCTTGTAAGCACTTCACATGTTCGGCCACTGCTGCTAGATAGGGCGACAAGCTGAAAAGAAAAGGGCCAATATGGCAAGAACTGCTGCAAATTTCAATAAACAGTAAAGTGCAAAAATGTTTATTTGATAGTGTTTGAAAAAGAAAAAAATCTTCGTATATGAATATAAGAATAACCCTTTAGTTAAAGGTCTATGGAGATGCCCTGAGTAAGACTTGCATGGGGGAAATGAGGGTTCTTTATATTTTTTTGAAAAAAGGGAAAAAATTCTGAGATAATTCCACCCAATTAATAATGTCATGCTTTATATGAATAATACCTCTATTCAGGGCAAAATAAAAATAACATACAGGAATGGATATAATCCTGCTGTACAGGAGCATATAATCCTGCCATACAGGGGGTTCATACAATCCTGCCGTACAGGGGGCTCATATAATCCTACCGTACACAGAGCATATAATACTGCCATACAGGGGACACATATAATACTGCCATACAAGAGGCACATATAATCCTACCGTACACAGAGCATGTAATACTGCCATACAAGGGGCACATATAATCCTACCGTACACAGAGCATGTAATACTGCCATAGAAGGGGCACATATAATCCTACCGTACACAGAGCATATAATACTGCCATATAGGGGGCACATATAATCCTACCGTACACAGAGCATGTAATATTGCCATACAGAGGGCACATATAATACTGCCATACAAGGGGCACATATAATCCTACCGTACACAGAGCATATAATACTGCCATACAGGGGGCACATATAATACTGCCGTACACAGAGCATGTAATACTGCCATACAGGGGGCACATATAATACTGCCGTACACAGAGCATATAATAATGTCATACAGGGGGCACATATAATCCTGCCGTACACAGAGCATATAATACTGCCATACAGGGGGCACATATAATCCTGCCGTACACAGAGCATATAATACTGTCATACAGGGGGCACATATAATCCTACCGTACACAGAGTATATAATACTGCCATACAAGGGGCACATGTATGCTCTGTATACGGTAGGATTATATGTGCCCACTGTATGACAGTATTATATGCTGTGTATACAGTAGGATTATACAGTATGTGCCTCTGTATGGCAGTATTATATGCTCTGTATATGGTAGAATTATAATACTGCCATACAGGGGGCACATATAATCCTACTGTATACATAGCATATAATACTGCCATACAGGGGGCACATATAATCCTACCATACACAGAGCATATAATACTGCCATACAGGTGGCACGTATAATCCTACCGTATACAGAGCATATAATACTGCCATACAGGGGGCACATACAGTACAGACCAAAAGTTTGGACACACCTTCTCATTTCAATGATTTTTCTGTATTTTCATTACTGTGAAAATTGTAGAATCACACTGAAGGCATCAAAACTATGAATTAACACATGTGGAATTATACATTACACTTTACAAAAAGTGTGAAACAACTGAAAATATGTCTTATATTCTAGGTTCTTCAAAGTAGCCACCTTTTGCTTTGATTACTGCTTTGCACGCAGAAAAGGTGAACGGATGGACTCTACATGCCTGGTTCCCACCGTGAAGCATGGAGGAGGTGGTGTGATGTGTGGGGGTGCTTTGCTGGTGACACTGTTGGGGATTTATTCAAAATTGAAGGCATACTGAACCAGCATGGCTACCACAGCATCTTGCAGCGGCATGCTATTCCATCCGGTTTGCGTTTAGTTGGACCATCATTTATTTTTCAACAGGGCAATGACCCCAAACACACCTCCAGGCTGTGTAAGGGCTATTTGACCAAGAAGGAGAGTGTTAGGGTGCTACGCCAGATGACCTGGCCTCCATAGTCACCAGACCTGAACCCAATTGAGATAGTTTGGGGTGAGCTGGACCGCTCACCGCTTCAATTTTGAATAATCCCCAACAGTGTCACCAGCAAAGCACCCCCACACCATCACACCACCTCCTCCATGCTTCATGGTGGGAACCAGGCATGTAGAGTCCATCCGTTCACCTTTTCTGTGTGCAAAGCAGTAATCAAAGCAAAAGATGGCTACTTTGAAGAACCTAGAATATAAGACATATTTTCAGTTGTTTCACACTTTTTGTAAAGTGTAATGTATAATTCCACATGTGTTAATTCATAGTTTTGATGCCTTCAGTGTGATTCTACAATTTTCATAGTCATGAAAATACAGAAGAATCTTTAAATGAGAAGCTGTGTCCAAACTTTTGGTCTGTACTGTATATGCTCTGTATACGGTAGGATTATATGTGCCCCCTGTATGACAGTATTATATGCTGTGTATACAGTAGGATTATACAGTATGTGCCTCTGTATGGCAGTATTATATGCTCTGTATATGGTAGAATTATAATACTGCCATACAGGGGGCACATAAAATCCTACTGTACACAGAGCATATAATACTGCCTTACAGGGGGCACATATAATCCTACTGTATACAGAGCATATAATACTGCCATACAGGGGGCACATATAATACTGCCATACAGGGGGCACATATAATCCTACTGTATACAGAGCATATAATACTGCCATACAGGGGGCACATATAATCCTACTGTATACAGAGCATATAATACTGCCATACAGGGGGCACATATAATTCTACTGTATACAGAGCATATAATACTGCCATACAGGGGGCACATATAATACTGCCATACAGGGGGCACATATAATCCTACTGTATACAGAGCATATAATACTGCCATACAGGGGGCACATATAATTCTACTGTATACAGAGCATATAATACTGCCATACAGGGGGCACATATAATCCTACTGTATATAGAGCATATAATACTGCCGTACAGGGGGCACATATAATCCTACTGTATACAGAGCATATAATACTGCCATACAGGGGGCACATATAATCCTACCATACACAGAGCATATAATACTGCCATCACTGCTTTCTTAATTTCATTGTACAGTGCTTACGTGACGATATTATAAGGGGGCTATACACTATATGCGGGTGTACATACCATAAAGCCATCTCGTTCAGCTGCTATATAGCCATTATATTGGAGGTCTGGTTGAATTTGGCCCTACGCAAATACACAGAGGGCTAAAATTAAAAACTTGGAGAAAGTCTTGGGCCAACCTTGATATTTATTTAAAAAAGTCTACAATTGAGGAAGTTTTTCTGTATCCAATATAACTATGAACCTTATCATATGGAAACAAACTTAAAGAGATTGTCCCACTAATAATGTACATTTTAATTAATAAATCTTAGAGAAACAAAAGATAAAAACCTTGAATAATACAGAAAGTAAAGTATGATTCCAACAAAAGTGGCCACAAACACATTAGGATAACCCCACAGGGAATTCTTCCACACAGTATGATGACCCTACTGTACCCCCGTTTCCTCGGCAAAATATGGTGATCCCATTACAGTATGAACCCTCAACTGTGATCATATAGTCCTCCATATAGTATAATGGGCATCACAGAGTCCTATATACCTTATAATGAGCCCACCTGGTGCTCCATAGAGTATAATGGGCCCTGCATTGCCCTCCATACAGTATAACGGCCCCACATAGTCCTCTATATAGTATAATAATCTCAATTTATGTAGCGCCAACCTATTCCGCAGCACTTTACAACTCAGAGGTTCCTATACAGCAGTCATAAGTAACATAGTTAAACATAAGACAATAATTTAAAGTGAAAATAATGACGACCGATCTGATAAGAGCTTACAATCTACAATGAGGTGAGGGTGACAAAGTACAGGGGCTTATATACAATGATGGTCCAGCCATCTGAGGAAATGGTGGACAGATAAAGGCTGCATGAGCTGGTCACCAGCCAATATTTCTAGTGCTTTTGGGTACGGTGGAGTTTGATGGAGAGTTATGATCAGAGAAGTAGTGAATGGACTATATATAAAAGGACTTCGATAAGGAAACGTGTTAGGCCGTCCCAAACGGATGTGTTTTTAGGGAGCGCCAAAAACTAAGTTGTGGTAAGTCCTGATTTCTTGGGGTAGAGCATTCCAGAGGATTGGTGCAACTCGGGAGAAGTCTTGGAACCGGGAGTGGGAGGTATGGATTAGTGCAGATGTTGGTCAACAGTCGCTTGTGGAACATAACGGGCGGGTAGGCTGATAAAGAGAAATGAGGGAGGAGATGTAGGGGGTCAACACTGTGGAGAGTTTTGTGCGTGAAAATTTAAAAGCAATTTAATTTGGATCCTATAATAAATGGGCAGCCAGTGCACTGACCGGCACAGAGCGGAGGCGTCCCTGTACCGATTAACCAGATGGATGACCCTGGCTGCTGCATTAAGGATGGACTGTAGAGGGGAAACGCCAATTAATAGATCGTTACAGTAGTCCAGGCGGGAGTGGATCAGGTCATCAGTGAGAGTTTTTGTTATTTCCATGGTGAGAAAGGGGCAGATTGTAGAGATGTTCTTTATGTGCAAGCGACAAAAGCAGCCAAGAGATTGTATGTAGGAGGTGAAGGAAAGATTGGTGTTGTCGTCACTGCTATCTTGCTGCTTCTATCCTTTGGTATGCGGTACCGGAGAGAATAAGACACAAGACAGATAGTATGTGTCAACAGACTCTAACTTTATTACAAAGCATAGGGTTTATATACACACCCACAGAAGCAGAAAAAGGATTTACCATATATGGTCCGATCATACAATTTAGCTATGCAAACAAAAACTGGTTCTCGTGTTTGTAATTGAAACATTTTATCTAATTTCACCCGATGAATTAACAAAGACATGTCAGTTTCTTCAGACATATTCTGATGACTTTAGCAAGGACACGTTAGTTCTCATTGATACAAGGAAGGAACACACATTCTGATAACTTTAGCAAGGACACGTTAGTTCTATTGATAGCAAGGACACATTAATTTCTGAAAGAAAAGATCATTCAATTGTTGTTGACTTAAAGTGACCGTCAGACTTATATAGCATAGATGGGGTCTTTGACTTGAGGGACCTCTGCTATAACAGTGTCAAACCTAATACCCAGACAGCGCACCTGCTGCCCAATCGTTATTATGGTGCCACCCACAGAGAGGGAAATGTCAGATTTAGGGAGGTTAGTAGACGGCAGGAGCAGAAGTAGTTCAGTTTTGGAAAGGTTGAGTTTGAGATAGAGAGCGGACATGATGTTGGAGACTGCGGACAAACAGTCACTGGTGTTCTGTAGTACAGCAGGGGTAAGATGAAGTGTATAGTTGTGGGTCATCAGCATAAAGGTGGTACTGAAAGCCACATTTGCTGATAGTCTGTCCAATTGGGGCCATATAGAGAAAGAAAAGAAGAGGGCCAGGACTGAGCCCTGAGGGACCCAATGGTGAAAGGAAGAGAAGTGGAGCCACCGAAGATACACTGGAGCGGTCAGCAAGTATAATGGGACCCTTCATAGTCCTCCATACAGTATAATGAAACCCATATAGTCCTCCATACAGTATAATGAAACCCATATAGTCCTCCATACAGTATAATGGGACCCATATAGTCCTGCAAACAATATACTGGGACCCGTATAGTCCTCCATACAGTATAATGGGACCTACTGTATATAATCCTCCATACAGTATAATAGGCCCCACATAGTTCTCCATACAGTATAATGGGCACCACATAGTCCTCCATACAGTATAATGGCCCCACATAGTCCTCCATACAGTATAATGGGCACCACATAGTCTTTCATACAGTGTAATTGGCATTGCTTTCCATATTGTTCGTGCCATAGGCCAATTAAACTCACCTTGCTGGCTAGATTTGGTCCGGGGGCCCGAGTTTGACATGTGTGATCACAAGCAATGCTATCATACTGCTATCACACATTACACAGAAGGTCAAGCTCTGATGTCCTGGGGTAATTTCCCCATGGTAAATAAATGCAGCTTTAAGTTAGAAGCAAAATTTTAGTGAAAGTGAAATCGGGAAGTATTATGTAGGTGTCTAGGTGTGTTATTACTAATACCTGCCCCAACATGATCCTCCTAACACATAAACACTTTTCCATTCAGTGCTGTGTCCTCGTGAAGTCGTCTTTGCTACCAATGTACATAGTAACTTATAGAAAAGTAATATGCGTTATCCAAGTACAATGCATCTGCAAGCCACATTTATCTATCACTTTCTAAGTGATACTCTTCTGCTATATAATCTACTTAAAAAAGTGGATTCCAAGTTACTACTTTTATTATATAATCCGGAGCTGCATGCACAATTCTGCTGGTTGTTGTTGGAAACTCCTATTCGTTCAGCTGAGACAAAAGGTTCTGTTGTTTTCAACAGTATTTGGTGTAAACCTGGAGCTGGCAAGAAATGCTATGGGAGATCAGCTCAGAATTGTGCAATCAGCTCTGGAGTATAATACACTGTGACTCTGCATCGGTGCAAGATAAGGAATGTAATATATACAGTCAGCTTTATGTAGATCTTATATGGCATGGGGGAAGTGGAGTATATCGAGGATGCAGAGCGGAGATTGACATTCAGTAATAATGCATCCAACCTCCGTCTGCTCCTTCTCACTATACGGGTCAATGCGACGACATATGGCGGCAGAAGTAGCCATGCGGTGGCCTAAGCTGAGTCGGCGTCCATTCTTTGTTTATCCACGTTATGTGTTTTCATTGTTTCCGTACTTATCCGTCAAGAAATGAGTAGATTAGTTTGGGAAGCAGGTGGCGGAGGGAGAGATTAGCGCTAATTCTCTACACCTAAAACGATGCTATTGATTTTAAATTTTCCCATTTCCTCCCTCTTCTGTACCTTAATTTTGTTGATACTAATTTTAATATTTTATATTAAATGTGACTGTCACAGGAGATGTGGTGTGATGGATATGATGCCAGGATGGAGCAGATAAAGCACGTCGTCTTCTGTAAAAAAAAAAAACAAGATTACACGTAGATTGAAGCGATTAGACCTGAAGGGTATCTTCCAGTCTGTTGATTTTTTTTTTTTAGGAGCATTTCATAGAACAATGCATTTCTTTGTAGACATGACGCTGTTGTCATCACAACCTGAAATCCTGGAAGAGGGTCCATCTGCTGCATCTACCGCCGAGAACTCTGAGACGAGGATGCTGGAGAAGAGGTCAAAGGTGATTGAGGAACTGTTACAGACCGAGCGTGACTACCTGAGAGACCTGGAAACTCTGGTGGAGCACATCATGTTCCCCCTGCAGGCTACGCAGGTAAGACCACCACTTATAAATAAGTGTCATTAATTCCTCATTCTGTACATGTAAACTAGGGGTTAAGTCTGCAAAATAAGACACAAAATACCAGTGATAAACAAGTAATGGTTGGGCACCCAACCCAAGAGATCTTACAACCTCTTCTGAACTGTAATCTGTCCAAAAACGTGAGGAATAAGTTTTCTGGTTTAATGAATCACAAACGTAAAGGCTTTGTGACGTGTTTGGAGGTCCGTCCAAATCTACTAGAAAGAGGATAACTTCCCAATCACTGCGAACCCCACTGATCCTGACACAGTGTTCAGCTATCTCCGGCACTGCATAGAGAATGAATGGAGCGGACACTCAACCTCTTCTAAGCTCAGAAAGGGAACTCCAGAGTGCCATTCTCAGGATCGGTAAGGGTTCCAGCGGTTGGAGCCCAGCGATCTGGACATTATCCCCTATCCTCTGAATAGAGGATAATTTGCAAACTAGGAATAAACCTTTTGTTTTATTTTTAGTTTCTTACTATTTTTTTTTCCTCAGGAGCTCTGCTTGCTTTCAATAAATGGGAGGATTCCAGTTCACATTGTAGAGACCTTAAGGGGTTGTCTAGGACCGTTTTATTTTTTTGCTATGGGCCTGAAAAACTAACGGGCAGGTAGCTGATAACAGAGGCAACCACTGCTCCTGCCAGTGTCTCGGCTGCTCCACGTCAACAGAGTAGTTCTTCCTTCTTTCTTTATTCTCCTTTGCTTCTTTATTTTTTCCTTCTTTCTTCTCCTTCTTCTCCTTTCTTCTTTTCTTCTTCCTTCCTTCTCTCCTTCTCCTTTTTATCTTCTTCTTCCTTCCTTCCTTTCTTCCTTCCTTCTCCTTTCTTCTTCCTTCTTCCTTTCTTCTTTCCTTCTTCCTTCTCCTTTTATTTTTCCTTCCTTCCTTCTCCTTCTTTCCTTCTCCTTCCTTCTTGTTTCTTCTCCTTCCTTTTGTTTCTTCTCCTTTCTTCTTGTTTCTTCTCCTTCTTCTCATTTCTCCTTTCTTCTCCTTCTTTCTTCCTTCTTTTTTTCTTCTCCTTCCTTCCTCTCTTTTCCTTCTCCTTCCTTTCTTCCACCTTCTTGTTTCTTCTCCTTCCTTCTTGTTTCTTCTCCTTCTCATTTCTCCTTCTTTCCTTCTCTCTTCCTTCTTGTTTCTTCTCTTTCTCTCTCCTTTCTTCTTTCTTCTCGTGACTGCCTATGTAACTAGGTGACTTTTTAGGATCGCTACTTCCAATAGTGCGCTATAGAGTACAATCTCTTTGTTTGAAGAGCAATTTGCATATGTAACTAGATGTCAGTCAGCATGACCTCAGCATTCACAGCTCATCAACACAGCAAAACGTGCAGCCACTGTTCTGTCAGCGGAAGCCACTGTATCGCCAGTGGGAGCTGTCTGTGACCGCTCTGAGATGATAGACATCGGAATTGGGCACAACAGGGATAGTTAGCAACAGCCCGTAGTATAAAAATATAAAATGATCTTTTCTTGGATAACTCCTTAACATTTTGTAAAGACCCGATTCTTCTTACAGCAGAGCTTGCTGCAGTTGTATCCAGTTTGTGTGCAGTGCCTGTGCTTTAGTTATGTCTGAGCCTCTCGCCAGAAGTATATCCCTAGTAATACTGATGTATAACCCCAACGAAAGGCTCCAACTTTTTTTCAATCCTTTATGAGCTCAAAACATCATTCTATACAAATCTCTCCCCTGTTCTAATAGTTTGCTGCAATATACCATGTATCACAGGGAATTTGTGGCTTGGATACAATTGTAGCAAACTCTAAATTGTCAGAAGTATAAGGCTGTGTGCACACGTTGCGTTTTTGCGGCTTTTTTATGCAGATTTTAAGCTGGGTTTTACAGCACGAGCCAAAGCTGTGAGATTTCCGAAATCTCATGCACACACAGTTTTTTTTTTCCTGACTGATTTGGAAAACTGCTGCATTTTTGTAAAGTGCAGCATGTCACTTCTTTCAGCATTTTTCCCCCATAGAAAGCAATGGATAAGTGCAAAAAAAAAGGGTATCAGGTTTTGCTGTGTTTTTGGTGCAAAAACCTAAGAAAGTTGCATCGTCTTTTTTGGGGGAGGGGAGGGGACACTAAACTATATCAGCATGCAGAAGAGGTAATAAAAACGCAACAAAACCTGCTTTCTTGAAGCTGCTTCTTTACTGCTAAGAGAGTGGAAAAAACGCAGCAAAGATGCAACGTGTGAACATAGCCTTATGCTTATAGGGGTAACAGTCTCTCAGTGTAAACAAGATTTGCCGTTCACTGACAGCAAGCATATGAAGCTTATTTTAATATTTGCATAACAATATTGATTTTTTTTTTTTTTTTTGCATTTTTCCTGTCCAGTTTTGTTACAAGTCTTCTTACATTTCATATTTCTTGAACAGATGACGAATGTGGATTTCGATGTTCTGTTTGGAAACATCCATTCAGTTATTAGTGTGACGAGGATGTTTTTGGGGCGCTGGAGAACTGCGATTCAGTCGGTACGTATGCGGTCTGTATAGGATCGGAGTACTTTGAGTGTTTTAATCAGATGACCTAGATATAGTTCAACAGTAGAAATGCTAAAATGCCAAGGAGATTAAGATTCGCTGTGCCGTACAGTGCTGTCTTAAAGGGGCAGTCTAGCTTGGAAAATCATTTTAAATTATTAAGGACCCCAGGGATGAAAAGCAGGTACCAGCCGCCTATCACAATGCATGACCTGTATTATCGCTCCGTCTGTACACAGGTTTGATATTCCTTGAGCACCGTATGGAGCTGGAGTCTGTGTATAAGGAATATTGCCAGAATCACGAGGAGACCATCGCACTGCTGGAAGCGTATGAGAAAAACGAGAAGTTCCAGAGAAGCCTTCAGGAGTGCATGGAGACTGTAAAGTAAGGACGTAGTGTGATCCGGTACTGTCATGGCAGGCGCTTACATTAAGTAACATTGGAATTAAGGTGGCTACAAAAGGCCGTTGCCTAAGAACTTTAACCACCCTGGAGTCTTCATTCCCCAGTTCCTTCTAGCCCATACCAGTTTCTACCACCTGTAAGAAGTACAGTGGAGGAGCATGCGTGTTTTTTTTGTTTTTTTTTGGCAATAGTTAGATAAGTGACTTCTGGTCTTCTTTGGCTCTGCTAAATAAGCAGAGACTCAATTAAAATCCAAAACGGCATTAATAGGGACTGTCTGAGGGTTTCCTGTTGATTTTGGTTGGGTCCAGTGGCGTAACTTGAGGCTCAGGGGCCCCAATGCAAAAGTTCCTACGGGGCCTCCAATTATTGCAAGTCTTTAACAGTTGGACTCTTTTCATCTAGATCAAAGGCACGTTTTGGGGCCCCCTTGGCTTCAGGGCCCGGATGCAATTGCAACCCCTGCACCTATTGTAGTTACGTCCCTGGATGGGTCTAATTTCAATTGGGTTTTGTGTGGCTAGTGATTTGGTCCGTCATTTTTAAGAGCGGGTTTCTCCCTGGCTCATAGTAAATCCTGGGTGAGGTCTCCTTATTATGGCTGGAGGGTACATCCATGACTATGGGGTCAGCAACTGGTTGCTTTGCATGGATCCCCTTTCAGCCTTACAGTTTTAGTTTCAGTCCACATGCTCCAGCGCAAAGTTACAGAATGCCGTGTGTTTCAGCCGCCTGTTCACACCATGTTGTTTACGTCCATTTTGATCTTTATGCTAATATGTCCCTTTCTTAATGGTGTGTACTAGGACTGAATCCAGCAGCTCACTATTCATTACTAATATGCCACATCTGTCATTTCATGACAACTTTACAAAAACTTCCTTTGTGTGGGTTGTAACTGTGTGTTGTGTTTCTTTTTTTCCCCCTCCACTTCTCGTACTCTGTGCTGATCGGCGACACAGGAGCTTATATCAGGAATGGTGAGTCTGTCTCCTCCTTGCTTTAAAAAAAATACACTATTCTATCCAGATGAATGTGGGAATGTCATAAAAGTCTGAGTTGGAAATATCCCTTCCAATTTGGAAATTGGCTCCTATTTTAATTTGGAAGCAGACGTGGTTTATGTAATTCTTCATGATCCCTTTAAACCTCGGAATTGTAAATCTGCTCCCATATGGCATAATGCGAGATGCATACATAGGCTTACACACGTGTATAACTTCGTATTGAAGGAATTAAGGAATTGTGCAATTTTTAGGGTCCTCTAAAAATGAAATCTGTACAGGTTGTCCCATTGCTGAGAAGTTTGAGTCACCCTCTTTTTCCCAATAAAGAAATAAAAATAAAATATAAACATATTTGGTATTGCTTCAACCGCAAAAGTCAGATCAGTAAAATATACAATTAATAAACCCATGAAGTAAAAGCCACTAAAAAAAATCTAAACACCAGAATTACTGTTTTACTTAATTTTTTGCCTCCCCCCAAAAAATGTAAAGCAAAAAAGTTATCAAAATCCCATATGTACCCCATAATGATACCAATAGCAGGCCACAAAAAAAATCCTCATGCAGAAATTTAAAAATAAAAAAAAAAGTTATGAATTTCAGAAAATTCTGATGAAAACCCAAATTGTATTTTTTGGGTTTACGAAGTTCTGATTTTTTTTTTTAACTATTAGATGATAAACAATACCGGTTTATTATTACGTTACTTGATAACTGGTGAATCGCGTTGCCAGGTCATTTTTACCACCCATTGAATGGTATGAAAACATAACCCCAAATAAATACTGTGATTTAGCTTTTTTTACCTTTCAAGCCCCATTTGGAGTTTTTTCCTGTTTTTCAGGATATGATATGCTTAAGTGAATGGTGTTGGTCAAAACTACAACTTTCCCCTCCCCGCAATAATCATATGGTTATGTTGATGGGAAAAAAAAATAGTTATGATTCTTGGAAGGAGGAAATAATAAAGTGCCAAAATGAAAATTGGTCTCATCAGGAAAGGTTTAACTCAGGATTCCCCGATATGTAGAACGTAAAGTGTAATGCAGAATTGTATTCAGTTCAATACATTCTCTAATCTGTATCTATTCTACCACAGGGGACGCACCAACTATATAAACTTGGGTTCCTTTCTCATCAAGCCTGTGCAGAGGATAATGCGTTATCCTTTACTCCTGATGGAGCTTCAGGAGCGACCCCTGAGTCTCACCCTGACAAGACCCCAATAAAGGATGCCGTACGAGCCGTGAAAGAAATTAACGTCAACATTAATGAATACAAGAGAAGGAAGGATCTAGGTGAGTTGTATATGATAAAGTTTACTAGAAAGTGGGCAGCTGTTTAAAGGGCTTGTCTCATCACAGACATCCCTTTAATATTGAGCCACAGAAAACCAGGTTTCTGGCTCCTTATTAGGTGGTGGGGGAATTATTATTTTTTTATCTTGTGGTCATACAAATGAATGGCTACCCATGTAATACACAGTCAGCCCTAATATGCCAGATTGAGCGCAGGATGACACAATTAATTAAGAGTTGGGATAAAGTAAAGAATTATAACAAAATTATTTTTTATTATTTTTTTCATATGTATAAAAATGTATAGAACATAAAAATGTTCAACCGGCAAGAAGTTATTTTTGGTCTTTTAGAAATTACAGAAAATGTTTTCTGTTCCACAGTTGTAAAGTACCGCAAAGGAGATGAAGAAAGTCTAATGGACAAGATTTATAAACTAAATATCCACTCCATTATCAAGAAATCCAACCGGGTGAGCAGCCACCTGAAGCACCTCACCGGACTCGCGCCTCAGGTAATGGAACTCGTTCCGTGACTGCGAGTTGAATATTTTCGACATGATTAATTATGTGAAAGCAGCTGACTGTGATTTTCCAGAGACGGCTCCTTTATTCTCCATAGGCTACAGTTGCAATCAAAATTATTCAGCCTCTTCACTGCATATTAGGCACATTAGCAAATTTTACAAACGTTCTGCTATTTTCAATAAACCAATGAAAGAAGAACAATGTAAGTAACTCAAAAATACTAATAAATCACAAAAGCCACTTTCAGCATTTGTTTCCCCTTCATGACAAGAGCCTGTACACTTAGAGTTTCTCTGGCTGTTATGACTTGCTGCAAACATAATGCATAGTAGACAGCAGCTTTCGAGGAATCTTAGCCCATTTTTCATGATTAATGGCCTTCACGTCCTTAATATTCTTAGGTTATAAAGGGAGTGGACGGTCAGATGGATTCAACCAAGTGTCTGGAAATCCTAGGAGAAAATGCCATGTCTTCTGTGAGACAGCTGTAGCCTGGGCATCATTGGGCCTGCCAACAATTCAATGATCCCAAGCCACCCATGCTTGTGATCATTGCCAGAGAAGTCCAGGAAGATTCAAGCGTGGTTATCGCAGTCGCTTGACCTGAGCCCCATAGAAAACCTTTCATGGGATTTAAAGAAGGTGTTTGCTCCACGCAAACCCAAGAATATTAATATTCTTGAGACCATTGCTCATGAGGAATGAGCTGAAATTCTTTGGAAGCTGTTACCTGGCTTTGTATAATGTTTGCAGCAGGTGATAACAGCCAGAGGCACTCGACTAAGTACTAAAAACACTGGCCATGAAGGGGTCAATAATTCTGAGTGTCATTTTGTGCTGAATTTGCAGAAGTCTCTTGTTATATTAGTTGTGTTGAGCTGTTTCCATTCTTGTTTCATTGGTTTATTGCAAACGGCAGAAAGATTTAGAAATGTTCCTAATAAATCTAATTTGCAATGGGAGTGAATAATTGTGATTGTAATGGTATATGTGATATAGCAACGAGTACAGTATAAATATAGATGCTCTTCATGGTGATTATTACCTGAAGGAAATGTTAATTCTATCAATAGATAAAAGACGAAGTGTTCGAGGAGACGGAGAAGAACTTCAGAATGCAGGAGCGGCTGATAAAGTCCTTCATCCGCGACCTCTCGGTCTACCTGCAGCACATCAGGGTGAGCCTTTAATAGCGGGACGGTAAAGTTTGACCTGATGATATATGAAGAGCTCTCCATTCATCTAGTCTGGGGTTAATAAATAATATTTCAGTACACATTTTCTTTCTCCCTTCCCTTGGAAAGTCCACCGGTTACACTTTGAACTTGTAAACAGTCAGCGGTATCTGAATTCATAAATCAATGCATTTCCCTTTCGAGGACTTTTGAGAATAGAAGCAAAGATTCTCCCCAGTAAGATGGTTTAGGAATGTTCCTATAAGGAAGAAAATCCATTCCCCTATATCTTTATTACAAAAATTCTCAGTGATTTAAATAGATATTGTGTAATATATTATATTGAGCAAAGTATTGCCACCCCTACACTTTATACCTAAAAGAGGTTTTATGACCCCCCCCAATCCTAAATCCATAATATGGAGTTGGTCCTTCCTATGCAGCTATAACAGCTCCCACTTCTGGGCAATCTTTCTACAAGATTTTGGAAGTGTCTGTGGGAATTTTTGCCCCTTGCATTTCTGAGGGCAGACCCTGATGTTAGGGGGCCGGGCTCACAGTCTCCGGTCTTGTTGGATGCGGCTGAGGTCCGGGCTCTGTGCGGCCCCTCATGTCCCCCCTCGGCCCTCTCCATGTCTGTATGGACCTCGTGCACTGGGAACAGTCATGGGGAGCAGAAAAGGGTCTTCCCCAAACTGTTACTACCAAGCCGGAAGTTACAGTTGTCGAAAATGTCTTTTATCCTGAAGAATTAAGATTTCTCTTTGTGACTAAGGGTCCGAGGTTGAAACATGAAACACAAGCCCATAGCATTATCCTCCACCAAACTGTACGGCAGGCACTATGCAGTCAGGCGGGTAACGTTCTGCTGACATTCACCAACCCCAGACTCCTCCGTCAGACACCAGATAGAGATGTGCCGACTGTCACTGGACAAAACTCATCTCTTCCAGAGTCAAGTGGGAGCGGCTTTACACCATAACATCAGACACTCTGCATTGTGCTTGGTGATGTACGGCTGCGCCGGTGGCGCAGAGAAACTTATGCTGCACATAACTAGTGCACTGGTTTGGTGCTATCTTTGGAGGAAAGCAGCCATGTTTTTCTAAGCAGATTGTAGTGAATTCATCTGACAGGCCCATATGACATAACTGTTGGAACCCATTAGTATTTCTTATATATGTGCACCACAAATGGCTTCTTCAAGAAAATTTGGCACATTTCAGGATTGAGGCAAGTGCCAAAATTTTAAATCAACGTGTGAAGCACAGTATTTTACTATTACTATTGAAGTCATTAGGGTCCTTTCAGTGATTAATTACTTTTGGTTTATCTAGTAAAAAATGTGGGGGTAAGAACTAAAAGGACAGGGAGGTATAAAATGATATTAAGTGATATGTAGTGACCGTTTTGATGTCCATACACCAGAAAGATTGAGGAACAAACATGTCTGCAAGAAATTCTGTATTTGTTGCCCATAACAACCAATCACAGAACAGCTTTCAGTTTACCAGAGCAGTTTAATCAATGAAAGCAGAGCTTTGATTGGTTGCTATGGGCAACAAAGAAAATACATGAGGCCTACAGTGTCCTTTCCAGCCTTCATTGTCAAGGACATTTCCAAGACGTTTTTTCTTATGTTTTCCAGGAATCGGCATGTGTGAAGGTTCTGGCCGCCATGAGTATGTGGGATGTATACACAGACAAAGGAACCAGTGACCTGGAGAAGTTTCAGAAGGCTCATCGCCATATCAGCGAAAAGCTTTTCACAGACTTTGTGAGTAGTCGTCCTAGAAATCTGTGCTATATATCACATACAGTGCCTACAAGTAGTATTCAACCCCCTGCAGATTTAGCTGGTTGACACATGCGGAATTAACTTGGCATTGTGACATTTGTACTGTAGATCAGCCTGGAAGTGGGAAATGCACTGCAGCAAAAATTTTTGTTTTATTTATTTATTTATTTTTTTAAAACGTTAAAAGTTAATTCAGAGTGTCATTTATTATTCAACCCCTCAAACCACAAGAATTCTGTTTGGTCCCCCTAAAGTATTAAGAAGTAGTTCAGGCACCAAGAATAATGAGCTTCACATGTGTGGATTAATGATCTCTTTTGCCAGCCTTTTCTGACTATTTAAGACCCTCCCCAAACTTTTGAACAGCACTCATACATGGTCAACATGGGAAAGACAAAGGAGCATTCCAAGGCCATCAGAGACAAGATCGTGGAGGGTCACAAGGCTGGCAAGGGGTACAAAACCCTTTCTAAGGAGTTGGGCCTACCTGTCTCCACTGTTGGGAGCATCATCCGTAAGTGG
Source organism: Oophaga sylvatica (assembly GCA_033576555.1). NCBI lineage: Eukaryota > Metazoa > Chordata > Amphibia > Anura > Dendrobatidae > Oophaga > Oophaga sylvatica. Next base: position 584,714,021 of record JARQOD010000003.1, read on the forward strand.
AAGGCTTATGGAACTACTGTTAGCCTTCCACGACCTGGACAGCCTTTGAAAGTTTCCTCCCGTGCCGAGGCCAGGCTTGTCCGAAGAGTCAAGGCTAACCCAAGGACAACAAGGAAGGAGCTCCGGGAAGATCTCATGGCAGTGGGGACATTGGTTTCAGTCAATACCATAAGTAACGTACTCCACCGCAATGGTCTCCGTTCCAGACGAGCCCGTAAGGTACCTTTACTTTCAAAGCGTCATGTCAAGGCTCGTCTACAGTTTGCTCATGATCACTTGGAGGACTCTGAGACAGACTGTTTCAAGGTTCTATGGTCTGATGAGACCAAGATCGAGATCTTTGGTGCCAACCACACACGTGACGTTTGGAGACTGGATGGCACTGCATACGACCCCAAGAATACCATCCCTACAGTCAAGCATGGTGGTGGCAGCATCATGCTGTGGGGCTGTTTCTCAGCCAAGGGGCCTGGCCATCTGGTCCGCATCCATGGGAGGATGGATAGCACGGCCTAAACTGGAGATTTTGGCCAAGAACCTCTGCTCCTCCATCAAGGATCTTAAGATTGGTTGTAATTTCATCTTCCAACAAGACAACGACCCAAAGCACACAGCCAAGAAAACCAAGGCCTGGTTCAAGAGGGAAAAAGTCAAGGTGTTGGAGTGGCCTAGTCAGTCTCCTGACCTTAACCCAATTGAAAACTTGTGGAAGGAGCTCAAGATTAAAGTCCACATGAGACACCCAAAGAACCTAGATAACTTGGAGAAGATCTGCATGGAGGAGTGGGCCAAGATAACTCCACAGACCTGTGCCGGCCTGATCAGGTCTTATAAAAGTCGATTATTAGCTGTAATTGCAAACAAGGGTTATTCCACGAAATATTAAACATAGGGGTTGTATAATAATTGACCCACACTTTTATGTTTAAAATTTATTAAAATTCAACTGAGCAACATAACTTTTTGTTTTGTAAGATTTATGCTTCTGTTAATAAATCCTACTCTCGTTTGCAGTTTGAAGGCTCTATCTTATTTGCATCTTATCAAACCAGCTAAATCTGCAGGGGGTTGAATACTACTTGTAGGCACTGTATGTTATACACAAAATATATTTTTATATATAATGTATATATGTGCGAATGTGTATGTGTGTGTGTGTGTGTATAATATATATATATATATATATATATATATATATTATTATATATATATGTATGTATATATACATACCGGTATATACATGCATACATTCACATATGGCATCATAAATGAGGATAAAAAAATGTTGCGTTAGCACATGCAGATGATACGCTGCGCACACAAACGCTAATGTGAACGTGAACCTAGCCTTAGGTTCATCCAACCGCCACAGCTCCCTTCAGTTTTGGATTTTCCAACCTCCAGTCTTCTGGTCTTCTGTCACAGTCTAGGTCGTACGTGTTCACGTGGTCACGTATTGACCACCTTGTCTGCCAGAAGACGAGAGGACTGCCAATTTTTGCTAGATTTGCGAAAATCCAATTTTTTGGGGCAAATTTAAATATTTTGTGATGAATTCATGAAGTTTGCGGGACCTGGGTCCAGTTGCCAGGTCAATACTTCTTGCCCACTGGACTGGGGAAACCCTCTGAATCTCCTCTAAGGGCCTGTGCACATGTTGCGGATTCCTAGCGGTTTTGCCGCTTACACAATACAACTCATTAAGGCCTATGGAATTCCGCAATGCTGTGCACATGCTGCGGGTTTTTCCATGGCGGAATCGCATCGCAGGAAAATCCGCAGCATGCTCATTCTTTTTTGCGGAATCGCGGCGATTCCGCCGCCATAGAAATGCATTGAACCGCTTACTTTCCGCATGTGGCTGTGCCCACCATGCGGAAAGTAAGCGGTTCATGTGCGGATGGTACCCAGGGTCTGGAGGACAGGAGACTGTCCTCCAGGCCCTGGGTACCATATCCATGTAAAAACAATAATTAAAATAAAAAATAGTGATATTCTCACCTTCCGGCGTCCCACCCAGCCTTCCCGCCTCTCAGCGACGCTCCCGGCCAATCCCGTTCCCAGTGATGCTTTGCGAGATCACCCGATGACGTAGCGGTCTCGCGTGATGCTACGTCATCGGGGTGATTTGTCGCAAAGGACTCCTGGGAACGGAGTTGCCGGGAGCGTCGCTGAGAGGCGGGAAAGCTGCGGGGGCCGCCGGAAGGTGAGAATATCACTATTTATTATTTTTACATTAGATCTTTTTACTATTGATGCGACATAGGCGGCATCAATAGTAAAAAGTTGGTCACACTTGTCAAACACTTGTTTGACTCGTGTGACCACCCTGTCAGATAGCTTGTAAAACGCTAGCATTCTGCAAGCTAATTCCGCTTGCAAAATGCTAGTTTTTAGCGGGAATACGCATACCTATAATATGTGGATTTCCCACGGCAGGGAGGTGCGGAATTGCCGCGGAAATTTCCATGGCAATTCCGCAACGTGTGCACATAGCCTTACTTGCCGGCATCCCCGGCTCCACTATGGATTAGCCGGCTTCGCGCAACATTGTCTGACATTGTGCCAGGCCAGTTAATCAAAAGATGAGCTGGGGAATTCGGTAGGTCCAGCAGACCCTGACTACAGATCTGTCCTTTTGACCCACAGTCCTGCAAATCGATTCCTTCATCTCTAATAGGAGACCTATATATACATGAAATGTACTTTACAGGGTTTTACCAAAATTGAGTTGGTTATAAATTGTCCTGCTACTCTGAAACCCAATGATCAGCTGTGAGCATTAATTTCCCTGCAGCGCCTCCACAGGAGAAATGAGGCATTACATAAGTATTAAAATCAGTAGACTTTCTACTGTATGTACCATACATAGCCTTGTGCTGTGTATAGACACTTGCTATTAAGTAATGACAAGCCCTTTCAGAACTATAGATATACAAGGGTGTCTCTGTGACAGTATATCAGTGGTTATGGTCTTATTTTGCCTCGCAGAAAGAAAGAACGGAGAAGTTGGTGATCTCGCCCCTGAATCAGCTCCTTACAATGTTTGCTGGACCTCACAAGCTGGTGCAGAAACGTTTCGACAAACTCCTAGATTATCACAACTGCACGGAGCGAGCGGAGAAGCTGAAGGATAAGAAGACGCTGGAAGAGCTGCAGTCGGCCAGAAACAACTATGAAGCTCTGAACGCTCAGCTCCTGGATGAGCTGCCCAAATTTCACAGTTTCGCCAAGGAGTTATTTGCCAGCTGCGTCCGGGCTATGCTAATGCCCATTGTGACTTTGTGAAACTCGCCCTGGAGGAACTAAAGCCTCTTCTATCAGTAAGTCCGATCGCCTCCTGTAATATCCAGACTGTATCTTCATTAATGTTACCCCTGTTTTATGGGATAATTGCCACAAATCTCGTTCTGTAAACCACTTGGCTGTAGCTATGAATCCTTGATCCATTGTCTGATTAGAGATAAGCGAATCTCCCAGAATCTGTTTCAGACAGAATCCTTTAAATCGTTCGGCAGATTCAATTCGGTCTGAATAAAATTTCTCATCCAAATTAAATAGATATGAACTTAGTTTGGATAATGAAAATATATTATTAAAAGCAGAGAAACAGCCACAAAGTCAGAGAAAAAAAAAAAATTCAGCCACTAGAGGGAGCTCACTGCAAAAGTTATAGATATAGTTCAGTTGGAATTGTATACATCTATATGCAGAAAGCTCCCCCTAGTGGTGATTTCAGAATGCTATTATTTCACAGTAAACCTATGGTTATAGGATAGCAGGTTATCATGCCTTTAAAAATTATTACTGTTGCACAGCAACATAATATCTTTTCCCCTCCTCTACATGTACAGTGTCATTTACAATACTGCATATTGTAGCGAGCTTATCTATGCTCCCTCCAAGTGCAACTACTACCAGTGCATGCTGGCCCTGTCACTTGCCCAGTTGTGCATAATGGAGGATAAGACATGTCATATGCATACTATCACTCAGTATACAGTTCCTGGGACATTGCATTGCATTTTTATTGGATTGCCGCCATTAAATGTTTTGTATGAGAGTCTGTACTAAACTGTTGCTCATTGTTCTGGTGTCGCAATCAGTTCAGTGGGTCAGAGATGCAATACCAAATACATCCCATGGCCAAGAGTGGCGCTGCTGTTCTTATGTTATTTCCATGTATTGACTCATATTTGCTTCTTCCCAGCTGTTGGGGATTGGAGGACGAGAGGGGAACCTCATAGCATTATTCCAAGAGGAGCACGGCAAGGCCCTACAACAGCTCCAGGTCTTCACGTTCTTCCCAGAGAACCCTCCCCGGCCAAGAAGCCTTTTGAGAGGAAAACTATTGAACGCCAGTCTGCTAGAAAGACTGTACCGAGTCCGGTGAGTGATGGGCGGCTGCAGCAGGGATGCAATATACTTTTCATGTGTCGCCTTCTCTTCTTTATGGTATGTTCTGTTTTCTAAAATTTAGTCCTTTACCTCCACAGGCCAAATACATCCCGCAGCTGGATGAACATCGGACGCTCTTACTTGCTAGATACCCACCTGAAAAGCTCTACCAGGCTGAGCGCAACTTCAATGCTGCCCAGGACCTGGACGTTTGTGTGCTGGAGGGGGACCTGGTTGGCGTAATTAAACAGCAGGACCCAATGGGTAGTCAAAATCGCTGGCTGGTAGACAATGGCGGTAAGATATGCAGGTTTATTTTGCTTTAGTACATGAATACTAACAGGGGCATTACTCTTTGTGATTTTTGAGGGGTTCTATCTCGCAAGACCACTAGAGAACATACCTTCTGATATTTCTCTATAATAAAAAGCCCAGAGAGAGGTAAAGGTGGACATGCACTTAAAAATCTAACCGCATCTTGACTTTAACATGTCAGAAGTTTGGAAACTTGGGGGTTCGGTTGCTGAAACCCCCCCACCCAATGATCTTTAAAATGATGGGGCAGAAGCGCTCAGTCTGTGCAGTTTCTCCTTGTAAGCTTAATATGGACTTGTCAATCTCTAAGAGGAGCAATGTTTGGTAAATGCTTCTGCCCCTTTATTTTAGTGATCAATCGGGGGGAGGTGGGGGGGGAGTCTCCACATTCAGACCCTCACACATCAACATTTTGACATGCCCCAAAGTGCAGTTACTCATTCAGGATGGCCAGAAATTGGTTGGAGGAAGCCACCATTTGATTTCTGGATCTGTGCCGACTTGGTCCTCAGATAGCTAAAAGTGACCAGCTTTAAAGGAGAGCTACACGCACGTGTTTCTGCTTTTCCTAGTGTAATAGGATCACAGAACAGTTTAACCCCTTAAGGACAGAGCCATTTTGCAGCTTAATGACCGGGCCAATTTTTACAATTCTGACCACTGTCACTTTATGAGGTTATAACTCTGGAACGCTTTAACGAATCCCGCTGATTCTGAGATAGTTTTTTCGTGACATATTGTACTTCACGTTAGTGGTAAAATTTCTTTGATATGACTTGTGTTTATTTATGAAAAAAACGGAAATATGGCGAAAATTTTGAAAATTTAACAATTTTCAAACTTTAAATTTTTATGCCCTTAAATCAGAGAGATATGTCACACAAATTTCTTAATAAATAACATTTCCCACATGTCTACTTTACATCAGCACAATTTTGGGACCAAAATTTTTTTTTATTACGAAGTTATAAGGGTTAAAAGTTGACCAGCGATTTCTCATTTTTACAACACCATTTTTCTCCTTCGTCTCATTGGGGGACACAGGACTGTGGGTGTATGCTACTGCCGCTAGGAGGCTGACACTAAGTAAACATAAAAAAGGTTAGCTCCTCCTCCGCCGTATACACCTCAGCACTGGCCGCAGGCAAACCCAGTTCATGCTTAGTGTCTGTTGGAGGCACACGTCTGGTTCCTTCCAGACCATCTTTTTTTTTTTTTTTTTTTTTTCCCACGAAGATTTGACAGGGGCGACGGACCCTATTGAAAGGGTCCGATCTCCCCAAAACATCAACGGGCGAGCACGTGGAGTAAAGCCTCCACGTATCCTCTCCCGCGACGTGGGACACTAATGCCGGACTCAGCCCTGACCACCCTAGGGTATCGAAACCCTAGGCTGTACAGAGGCAGTAAATAGTCCGTGCGGCCCCCACTGCACCACCAAGGCAAGACCGCGGTGCTGCAAGGAGGCGGATGGTCCCTCTCCTCACCCCCTGAAGGGGTGATGGAGTTAGGGTGCCTGCACCATCCTCACCCCCTTTTTTTCTGGGAAGCCCCTCTCTAATCACTGCGAGAGACGCTGGGATCTTTACATTATGCTCGGGACCCACCTTTTAGTCAGGATCTTCGGTCGGAAGAGGCCTAGGAGTCCTTAGGAGCAGAAGGCAGAGCGGTCTGGTGTGGAGCAGCTCCAAAGCAAAAGCGGGCAAGGCAGTGAGTTCCCCATACCCCTCCCCCTGTATCCGGCAGCTCCGACACAGGGGCGGCTGCCTCCAAAAATTTACATCCCGGCGTGCCGGCGCTGGGCCGCGGGCTGGGATCTGGATGCAGTGCGGGGGTAATTCGGCGTTCCAGAGAGGGGCGCGTTCTCGGGCTCCTCCCCCAGCAGCGTCACTTCCGGCGGGCCCGCCCCCCTGATCCCGAGTGGGCGCCGCCGAAAATTTAGGCCGCGGCTTCGGCCAGCGCTAGGCCGCGGCCTGAAATTTAGCCCCCGGCTTCGGCTGGAGACTAGGCCGCGGCCGGAAATTAGGTCCCCGGCTTCTGCTGGCGCTAGGCCGCGCCCCGCGACCCCTCCCCCTAGGGCTCGTCTATTTAGGAACGCCTCCCTGAAAGGGGAGCGCGTTTTTTGGAAGTCTGGAGCTTCCATCTTCCTTTTTACGCCACACGGTCCAGCAAGTGAGGGGAAAAATCGTTCAAGAACGTTCGGGGAACAGGACTGGGGTAAGTGCTACTACCTCCAGCCTGGTTGCTCCGTGTTTTTTTGCTGCGCTCCGCACCGCTACTACCCGCACCGCCACATCCAAATTATTCTGACAGGAGAAATCTGTGACAGATCCAGTATGTCCAGAAGGGCTAAGACCCACACGGTGTTTTATACTGCATGCATTGCCTGTAGATCCCCTTTTCCGCACGCCCAGACTAATCGGGTCTGCGAAGCCTGTGACTCCGAACGGGCTCAGGAGTCCTTACCTATAACCGAGCCTAGTGCGTCAGGTCCTCCGGAATGGGCCTTGTCTCTTTCTCAATCTGTGGCGTCATTAACCAGAGCAATTGAGTCCCTTCAAGCTCCCGATAGGAGCAGGGACAGTGGTTCACCCGGCTTCATTACGCCTCAGGAACCTTCGGCCTGCAGGGGCCACGCTCTTACCAGGCAGACGCATGGGAAGCGAACCCATACTGCGTCGCCTATGCCGTCCGGAGCCTCGGCATCTTTTAGCTCAGTTTCTCGCTCTCCCTCTCCTTTGGAGGCAAGTGATCAGTATTCAGATTCTGATTCTGAAGGGTCTCTCAATCTAGAGGCACCGTATTGTCAGGAGACAATTGACAGTCTGATTGAAGCTGTCAATCAATCCCTGGGGATAGAGGATGAATCCACCTTGGCCTCTGGTCATAAGGTGTCTTTCAAACGAGCCAGACAAACTCATAAGGTTTTTGGTGCTCATCCTGAGTTTGAGGAGCTGGTACAGCGCCACCGAGAAAAACCGGACAAGCGTTTGCAGGACAAAAAGCCCTTAATACCAGATATCCTTTTGCTCCCGAACTTCTAAAGGTGTGGGCAGAATCTCCTACAGTCGATCCTCCTGTATCGCGTTTAGCGTCTAAAACGCTTCTCTCCCTTCCTAATGGTTCCTCGATCAAGGATCCAACGGATCGTCTGGTTGAAAGTTTGGCCCGCTCAGTGTTTGAGGCATCAGGCTCTGCACTCTCTCCTTCTTTTGCAGCGACTTGGGTTGCTAAGGCCATGATATCTTGGTCGGAGTCTCTAAATAGAGCCCTTCACGGTATAGAGGTGCCTTCTGAGGTAACGGAAATCTCCAATCAGATAGCTCTTGCAGGTGATTTTTTAATTAACGCTTCTATGGATGCGGCAAATTGCGCGGCATTAGCTGCAGCTAATGCGATTGCTATCAGGAGAGCTTTGTGGTTGAGGACTTGGCGAGCGGATTCAACCTCAAAGAAATCACTTACGTCTTTACCCTATCAGAGCGGCCGATTATTTGGCGAGAAGTTGGATCAGCTAATATCTGATGCGACAGGAGGAAAGAGCAATTTCCTTCCTCAGCAGAGGATTAGACAGCCTTTTCGCCGACAGCTTCAGCCTCGCTTTAGGGCCTTTCGTAACCCAGGTTGGACCGCGCCAGCCACCTCCAGCGGCTCAGGTCGACCTAATCAGGCCAGAGATCGCCAAGTCTCCTACAAGACCAACCCTTTGGGAAGAATGCGATCTCAACAGCCAAGATCTAGAGGGTCTAAATCACAAAGATTTTCGGATAAATGACTGGAGGCAGAATCCGGTCAATTTATCCAGAGTAGGCGGCCGCTTACTCTGGTTTCGCCCCGCTTGGCTATCAATTACTCACGACAAGTGGGTCAGAGAGTTAGTTTCCTCGGGGTACAAAATAGAATTCATCAATCGTCCGTCAAATCGATTTTTTCTTTCACGCCTTCCCAAAAAAGAATCCCGTGTTCACGCCTTATTCAAGGCGGTCGAATCGCTTCGGCGCAGCGGGGTCATTGTTCCTGTTCCAGAGGTCGAAAGGGGTCAGGGGTTTTACTCCAATCTGTTCATAGTACCCAAGAAGGACGGCTCTGTCAGACCCATTTTGGATCTAAAACGACTGAATCAATTTGTCAGAATTCGACGGTTTCGAATGGAGTCTCTACGATCGGTTATTGCAGCCATGGAAAAGGAGGAATTTCTAGCATCAATAGACATTCAGGATGCCTATCTTCACATCCCCATATTTCCTCCTCATCAAAGGTTTCTTCGGTTTGCCATCGGCAGCCTTCACTTCCAGTTCACAGCTTTGCCGTTCGGACTAGCCACAGCCCCCAGGGTGTTCACAAAGGTTATGGCTGCCGTTGTGTCCATTCTGCACTCCCGGGGGATAGTCATTTTGCCATATTTGGACGATCTCCTCATCAAGGGTCCGTCCTATCAGGCTTGCGAGAAGAGTGTCAGCATTACGCTAGACACCCTTGCTCGCCTGGGGTGGCTGGTGAATCTAAAGAAATCGTCTCCCGTGCCATCTCAAAGGATCACCTTTTTAGGAATGATTTTCAACACTGCTCAAGGGTTGATAACTCTTCCTCAAGAGAAGGCTATAGTTCTCCGTCAGGAGGTACGGATCCTTCGCCAGCCAATACCTCACACCATCCGGTTTTGTATGAGGGTCCTAGGAAGGATGGTGGCAGCGATAGAAGCCATTCCATTTGCCCAGTTCCATCTCCGCTCCCTTCAACATGCTCTCTTGGCAGTATGGAACGGGAGCCCTTACTCGCTCAATTTTCAGTGCCGTCTGTCCCGGCAGGTCAGACAGACGCTTTCGTGGTGGACAAGGGATGTCACTCTTCGCCAGGGGGGATATTTTCCTCCAGTCCATTGGCTGATAGTCACAACGGACGCCAGCCTTCTCGGATGGGGAGCAGTGTTTCGTCACTATACAGCTCAGGGGACTTGGTGTCGGCAGGAAGCGAACCTCCCAATCAATATTTTGGAGATCCGAGCTGTTCGGCTGGCTCTGAGGCGTTTTCACCATCATTTGGCGGCCGCCCTGTCCGAATACAGTCGGACAATGCCACAGCGGTGGCATACATAAATCATCAGGGGGTACTCGCAGCAGAGCAGCCATGCGCGAGGTAGGACACATTCTATCCTGGGCAGAAAGAAATCACTCTGTGATATCAGCGGTCCACATTCCAGGCGAGAAGAACTGGGCAGCGGATTTTCTCAGCCGTCAGGGGATAGCGTCAGGGGAATGGTCGCTACATCCCGAGGTATTCCAGCAGATATGCCTACGTTGGGGAACCCCAGATGTGGACCTGATGGCCTCCAGGATAAATGCCAAGGTGCCCAACTTTGTCTCCCGGTACCGAGATCCGCAGGCAATTGCAGTGGATGCCCTGGTTCTACCATGGAATCAGTTTCATCTTCTGTACTTGTTTCCACCAATGGCTCTACTCCCAAGGGTGATCAGGAAGATCAGGTTAGAGGGGGTACCAGCGATATTGATCGCTCCGGATTGGCCGCGTCGCTCATGGTACGCAGAGCTGGTAAATCTGCTCAGCGACGCTCCCTGGCGTCTTCCAGAACGCGTGGATCTTCTCTCCCAGGGCCCAGTTTACCACCAGAACTTAGCGGTCCTGTGTTTGACGGCCTGGCCGTTGAATCTTGGATTCTGACTAGGGCTGGATTCTCCAAAAAGGTCGCCGCCACAATGGCTAGCGCCAGAAAACCCACCTCGGCTCGTATCTACCATGGTACTTGGAAGGTCTTTTTTGCATGGTGCAGGGAACATGGTTATTCCCCACTTCATTTTTCAATCCCCAACATTCTGTCTTTTCTCCAAGCAGGCTTAGATTCAGGTTTAGCTCCAAGTACTCTTAGGCGTCAAATTTCGGCCTTGTCGGTTCTTTTTCAGCGAAGGATCGCATCTAATTTACAGGTCAAGACCTTTATTCAGGGGGTTGTCCATATAGTGCCCCCCTACAAGGCTCCCTTAGATGTTTGGGATCTCAATCTGGTTCTGGGAGTTCTGCAAGAATCTCCTTTTGAGCCTCTTCAGGAGGTTTCCCTGACATACCTTTCCTGGAAGGTGGTATTTTTAGTGGCCATAACATCCATAAGGCGGGTTTCGGAGCTGGCAGCACTATCCTGCCGAGCTCCGTACTTACTTTTCCACCGTGATAAGGTAGTGCTTAGACCAGCACCTCCTTTTTTGCCTAAGGTTGTGTCCTCATTTCACATCAATGAGGACATTGTTTTGCCCTCATTTTGCCCAGCTCCGACGCACCGAGTGGAGAAGGCTCTCCATACGCTGGATCTGGTGAGAGCACTCAGGAGATATGTATCTCGAACGGCATCCTTTAGGCAGACGGACACGCTGTTTATACTCCCTGAGGGTCGCAGGAAGGGACTCGCTGCGTCTAGGTCAACTTTAGCTAGATGGATACGGGTAACCATTCAAGAGGCCTACCGCATCAGAGGCGCGGTGGTTCCCGCAGGAATCAGGGCTCACTCCACCAGAGCAGTGGGTGCTTCCTGGGCTCTTCGGCATCAGGCTTCGGCGGAACAGGTTTGTAAGGCAGCAACCTGGTCCAGTTTGCATACTTTTTCAAAACATTATAATGTCCATACTCAGGCGTCAGCGGATGCTAGCCTGGGTAGAAGGATTCTTCAGGGCGCGGTAGCGCACCTATGAGCAATGCCTATGTATAATTGCACTGTGGAGTCAGTTTCCCACCCAAGGGACTGCTTTGGGACGTCCCACAGTCCTGTGTCCCCCAATGAGACGAAGGAGAAATACGGATTTTTGTGTTACTCACCGTAAAATCCTTTTCTCCGAGACGCTCATTGGGGGACACAGCACCCTCCCTTATAGCCGGATGGCTTTGCTTTCTAAGCTAATTTTGTTTGTTTTGGGTCTATATCAGTAGATTTACTTCTGGATATATTGTACCTGTATTAACACTGAGTTTTTTCTTGTTTTAGCCTCCTACTGCTTTTTGCACTAAACTGGGTTTGCCTGCGGCCAGTGCTGAGGTGTATACGGCGGAGGAGGAGCTAACCTTTTTTATGTTTACTTAGTGTCAGCCTCCTAGCGGCAGTAGCATACACCCACAGTCCTGTGTCCCCCAATGAGCGTCTCGGAGAAAAGGATTTTACGGTGAGTAACACAAAAATCCGTATTTTTTTAGGGACCACATCACATTTGAAGTCACTTTGAGGGGTCTATATGATAGAAAATACCCAAAAGTGACACCATTCTAAAAACTGCACCCCTCAAGGTGCTCAAAACCACATTCAAGAAGTTTATTAACCCTTCAAGTGCTTCACAGGAGCTGAAGCAATGTAGAAGGAAAAAATTGACATTTAACTTTTTTTGCAAAAGCTTTACTTCGGAACCAAGTTTTTTTATTTTCACAAGTGTTAAAAGAAAAAATGAACCACAAAATTTGTTGTGCAATTTCTTCTGAATACTTCGATACCCCATATGTGGGGGTAAACCACTTTTTGGGCGCGTGGCAGAGGTCGCAAGGGAAGGAGCGCCGTTTGACTTTTTCAACGCAGAATTGGCTGAATGCCATGTCGCGTTTAGATAGCCCCTGATGTGCCTAAACAGTGGAAACACCCCACAAGTGACCCCATTTTGGATACAAGACCCCTTAAGGAACTTATCTAGATGTGTGGTGAGAACTTTGAACCTCCAAGTGCTTCACACAAGTTTATAACCTAGAGCCGTGAAAAAAAAAAAAAATTTTTTTTTCACAAAAATGATCTTTTCACCCCAATTTTTAATTTCCCAAGGGTAATAAGACCGCAAAAGTTTTTGTGCAATTTGTCCTGAGCATGCTGATACCCCATATGTGGGGGTAAACCATTTTTTGGCGCACGGCAGAGGTCGCAAGGGAAGGAGCGCTGTTTGACTTTTTCAACGCAGAATTGGCTGGATGCCATGTCGCGTTTAGAGAGCCCCTGATGTGCCTAAACAGTGGAAACCCCCAACAAGTGACCCCATTTTGGAAACTCGACCCCCTAAGGAACTTATCTAGATGTGTGGTGAGCACTTTGAACCTCCAAGTGATTCACACAAGTTTATAACGTAGAGCCGTGAAAATAAAAAATCATATTTTTTCCACAAAAATGATCTTTTCACCCCAATTTTTATTTTCCCAAGGGTAACAAGACCCCAAAAGTTTTTGTGCAATTTGTCCTGAGCATGCCAATACCCCATATGTTGGGGTAAACCACTTTTTGGGCGCACGGCAGAGGTCGCAAGGGAAGGAGCTCCGTTTGACTTTTTCAACGCGGAATTGGCTGGACGCCATGTCGCATTTGTAGAGGCCCTGATGTGTCTAAACAGTGGAAACCCCCCACAAGTGACCCCATTTTGGAAACTAGACCCCCTAAGGAACTTATCTAGATGTGTGGTGAGCACTTTGAAGCCCCAAGTGCTTCACAGAAGTTTATAACGCCCGGGCGTGAAAATAAAAAATCATATTTTTTCCACAAACCTGATCGTTTAGTCCCCAATTTTTTATTTTCACAAGGGTAACAGGAGAAATTGGACAACAAAAGTTGTTGTACAATTTGTCCTGAGTATGCTGATACCCCATATATGGGGGGGGACCACTGTTTGGGCGCACTGCAGAGCTTGGAATGGAAGCAGCACCGTTTGACTTTTTCAAACCAAAATTGGCTGGAATTGAGATTGGACACCATGTCGCGTTTGGAGAGCCCCTGATGCGCCTAAACAGTGGAAACCCCCCACAAGTAACACCATTTTGGAAACTAGACCACCTATGGAACTTATCTAGATCCGCTGTGAGCACTTTGAACCCCCAAGTGTTTCACAAAAGTTTATAATGCCTGGGTGTGAAAAAAAAAAAAAAAACAATTTTCCACAAAAATGATTTTTTAGTCCCAAATTTTTGATTTTTCACAAGGAAATTGGACCCCAAAAGTTGTTGTCCAATTTGTCCTGAGTACGCTGATACCAAATATGTGGGGGGGGGGAAACTGTTTTGGCGCACAGCAGGGCTTGGAAAGGAAGTAATAACGTTTTGGAATGCAGACGTTGGTGGGGGTCATGTTCCGTTTGCAGTGCCCCAGATGAGCCTAAACAGTGGAAAACCCCCACAAGTGACCCCATTTTGGAAACTAGACCCCATAAGGAACTTATCTAGATCTGTGGTGAGCACTTTGAACCTCCAAGTGTTTCACAAAAGTTTATAATGCCTGGGTGTGAAAAAAAAAAATCAATTTTCCACAAAAATGATTTTTTAGTCCCAAATTTTTGATTTTTCACAAGGAAATTGGACCCCAAAAGTTGTTGTCCATTTTGTCCTGAGTACGCTGATACCAAATATGTGGGGGGGGAACTGTTTTGGCGCACAGCAGGGCTTGGAAAGGAAGTAATAACGTTTTGGAATGCAGACGTTGGTGGGGGTCATGTTCCGTTTGCAGTGCCCCAGATGAGCCTAAACAGTGGAAACCCCCCACAAGTGACCCCATTTTGGAAACTAGACCCCTTAAGGAGCTTATCTAGATGTGTGGTGAGCACTTTGAACCCCCTAGTGCTTCACAGAAATTTATAAACGCAGAGCCGTGAAAATGAAAAATCATTTTTTTTCTCAAAAATGATTTTTTTAGCCAGCTATTTTTTATTTTCCCAAGGGTAATCGGAGAAATTAGAACCCCAAAATTGGTGTGCAATTTGTCCTGAGTACGCTGATACCCCATATGTTGGGGTAAACCACTGTTTGGGCGCACGGCAGGGCTCGGAAGGGAGGGAGCGCCATTTGACTTTTTGAACGCCACATCGTGTTTGGAGACCCCTGATGTGCCTAAATAGTGGAAATCCCTCAATTCTAGCTCCAACCCTAATCCCAACACACCCCTAACCCTAATCCCAACCCTAATCCTAACCTAAATCCCAACCCTAATTCCAACCCTAATTGTAACCCTAACCTTAATTATAACCTTAATTATAACCCTAACCCTAATTGTAAACCTAACCCTAATTCTAACCCTAATTATAACCCTAACCCTAAGGCTAGGTTCATTTTGCGTTTTACCAGCCCGTTCAAACACATAGCGTTGACGGGCTGGTAATGGTATAGCATAACGCGATCGCATTATGCTATACCCGCTAGCGCAGAGGAATCAGCAGATGATTCATCTGCGCTAGCGGTGACGGAGCCCAAACGCTGCAGCCCGCGTCCGAGGCTCCGTCACTGAATGATGGCACGTCGCAAACGCATGCCGCTTTACGGCATGCGTCGCGATGCGCCCTCAAATGGGGGTGAATGGCAGCGTTAACGGACTGCGTTATACCGCGGTGTAACGCAGTCCGTCTAACGGACTGCCATAACGCAGTATGAACCCAGCCTAACCCTAACGCTAATTATAACCCTTACCCTAAGGGTGCTTTCACACTTCCGGCGGGCGCCTGTCGGCGCCCCCGGCATTTTGCCGCAGCGCCGCATCAGAAAACCTGATGCGCCGCCGGCGGCCGCATGCGGTTTTTTGCCGGATGGTTTCTGATGCCCGGAGACATCAGAAACCATCCGGCAAAAACAAAAAACGTTACATGAAGCGTTTTGTCCGGCCGCCGCAATGTACATTTGCGCCGCATCCGGACAAAACCGCATGCAACGCATTGACATGCGGCGCCATCCGGCGCTAATGCAAGTCAATGCAAAAAAAACGCATGCGGCGCATCAGATTTTCTGATGCGGCGCTGCGGCTAAATGCCGGGGGCGCCGTCAGGCGCACACCGGATGTGTGAAACCAGCCTAATGCTAACCCTAACCCTAATTATAACCTTAACCCTAATTATAACCCTAACCCTAATTATAACCCTAACCCTAACAGAAAAATGAAAATAAATATAATTTCTACTTTTTATTATATGTCCCTAACTAAGGGGGTGATAAATGGGGGGGTTATGTACTGTTTTTTTATTTTGATCACTGTGATAGTTTATCACAGTGATCAAAATGTACTTTTATGAGAATGAATGAAAAAAAATTTGAATCTGCCGCCAAAGCAGATCGGCGGGCGCACTGCGCATGCGCCCGCCATTTTTTTTTTGCAGGGAGAAGAAGCCGGGATCCTGGGGCCTGCGGGAGGACGGAGGACACCGGTAAGTATATGGGGGGGGGACCGGGGGACCCTCATTTTCTCCCCTCTGATGTGCGATCACATCAGAGGGGAGAGAAATCATTTTTTTTTTTTTTGCGATCGTGGCTATGCTTGCATAGCCGCGATCGCAACACCACCGGTAGCCGAGACCCCAGAGAATATTTGCCCATCCCCCCACCAGCACAGCGGCACATAGCGGCGGGCGCACTGGGCATGCGCCCGCCATTGTCTTAACGGCGCCGGCACCGGAGGGTCCGGGGGCCACATGGATCTTATTGGGGGCCACATGGGGGTCCTGGGGACCCTTTTTCTCTGTCCTCTGATGTCCGATGACATCAGAGGACAGAGAAATTAAATGGCACAACTTTTTTTTTTTTTTTTGTTGCGGTCGCCGTTATAGGGTTAATAACGGCGATCGCAACATCGGTGTCGGTAAAAACCGACCCGATTCATGTTCTCTGGGTCTCGGCTACCCCCGGTAGCCGAGACCCCGGAGAAAATGCGCCTCTGGGGGGCGCTATTCACTTTTTCCACAGCGCCGTTAATTAACGGCGCTGTGGTTTAAGTACCCTTAATGACCGCCGTTAAAAGGCGTATCGGCGGTCGTTAAGGGGTTAAGGAATCCCCATTTTTACAAGAGGTGGGATGGACAGAGTATGCTAAATAGTTACTGCCAGGAGTGTCACTAGAAGAAGCTTAAGAGAAGGACAAGGATCAGCTGGGTTAAGGTACCGTCACACTCAGCGACGCAACAGCGATCCCGACAATGATACGACCCGGCAGGGATCGTTGCTGCGTCGCTATGTGGTCGCTGGTGAGATGCCAAACAGTCAGATCTTCCCAACGACGCAGCAACGATTAGCGATCTGTGTAACGATGTGTCGCCTATGTGTCTCAGTGCTGAGTCGCTAGCGAGATCCTTGGTAAAAGGTGTCAAACTCACTGATGCATGCTACCCAGCTTGACCTCAACGACCAAAGAAAGGTCCAGGCATTTCCGACACGACCAGCGATCTCACAGCAGGGGCCTGATCGCTGGTACGTGTCAAACTTAGCAAGGTCGCTGTTGGGTCACAAAACTTGTGACTCTGCAGTGATCTCGCTAGCGATCTCGCTTAGTGTGACGGGCGAGGGCTTTAGTTGGGTGGTGGGCTTCCAGATTCAGAAGGTTGTGAAAGCCTCAGATCCTGTTCCCGCTTGTTCCCTCGCTGTACTGACCCTGCCTTTAAGAAACTTTATTAACATGTTTATACTGGTTTCATATATGCCTATCAAACTGGAAAATAGGCTGAGTCCCTCATCGCGTGCTGGTGGTCCTCGGTGATTTTTGCTTCTAGACCTTAGCTCTTCACCTTTGATTTGGTGACGTTTTATTCTTATAGCTTGTGGTCCCTTTTAGTGACCCCCATTGTGTGATAAATAAGAATAATGAATGGCCAATGTAAGCTCCTGAAGATCCTACTCGCAGTTTGTCACTAGTGACTATTAGACCTTGCAGAAGTTACCCATTAATCTTACATTGTGTTATTTCCTTCCACAGTGACTAAAGGTTTTGTATACAGCTCCTTCTTGAAGCCATACAATACCCGGCACAGCCATTCAGACGCATCTATCGGCAGCCAATCCTCCAACGAGTCCGGCTACGGTGGCTCATCTCCTAATTTCTCAAGGCAGAACAGCAACAGCACTTTAACCATCAACCCAACTATTGGCTCAGTAAGTTTTACCACTGCTTCCACCACAAAGTCTTCAATGGAGTCCTCCATGCCAAGCAGCGGGCACCAAGATGCCAACATTTCTTCCAAATCTAGTTCTTCTGCTGAAGTGGCTTCAATAAGATCTAGTGAAACAGACTCTGCTCCCTTACCACGGATTATGGTAAAGGAGAACACGATCACCACGGACTGTGCCGAACAGAGTGACTCTAAGCACAGGGAGAGCGAAACCGAGAACGGAGGCGTCTCAGCATTACAGAACAACGGAGACAAAGGGTTAAATGCTGCTAATCGCAAAGTGCATAGAAGAAAGACTCCTTCACCCGTAGGAAGTGAACTGGAACCAGAGGGATGTGATTTGGAAGGGAACCAGGTGAGACTCGATAGTTTTTAGACAGTTTGCTTTGTTAAAAGATCTTTATAAGAGATTTAGAATGAATTGGTTTATTTCCCTCTCCATGTCGTATATGATATATTGTGTCTACAGCGGGTGTGTATGGTGTAATGCTGCCCCTCGACTGTCAATTATACGTAGACACCCGAGGCTGCAGGCCGCACACATACACACGCTGTGCACACGGTAGCCACATACACACATGCTGTGCATGCGGTACACACACGCACGCTGTGCACGAGGTACACATACGCACGCACGCTGTGCACGTGCTGTACACATAAACACGCACGCTGTGCGCACGGGACACATACACACGCACGTTATGCGCGCGGTACACATACACATGCACGCTGTGCGCGCGGTACACATACACACGCACGCTGTGCGCGCGGTACACATACACACCATGCTGTTGTGCGCGCGGTTCACATACATACACACGCACGCTGTGCGCGCGGTACACATACACGCACGCTGTTGTGCGCGAGGTACACATACACACGCACGCTGTTGTGCGTGCGGTACACATACACACGCACGCTGTGCGCACGGTACACATACACACGTATGCGGTACACATACACACGCATGCTGTGCTCGTGGTAACCAGACATACATGTGGTATACATATATGCTGTGCACGCGGTACACATACATACACGACGGTGGACACAAGTGGAAGAGGCCCCTTTTTGTGTCTGTCAGGACCTGCTTGCTGATTTGAAGATGAAGGTAAACCCTCACCCTCTCCCCCATGCGGCTGCACATGTTGCACCAATGATATGTCTGCTCCTGGTCTGTCCGGTAGAATTGGACTTTGCACCAACACACTGGCATTACAGATTTGTTCTGATCTGAAATACCAGACTTGGCCTGTAGAAAAGCGGGGAGTTTCTAGAGAAAAAAGCCCAGAATATATTGAAGCTGAAGTATAAGAGCTGACGCAATCCTTCTGTTTGTCTTTCTAGGTGTACTATGCTGTTTATTCATTTAAAGCGCGTTCTCCCAACGAACTGTCAGTCGCAGCCAATCAGAGACTTAAGATCCTGGAATTTAGAGATATGAATGGAAACGGTGAAT
Organism: Oophaga sylvatica; assembly: GCA_033576555.1. Lineage (NCBI taxonomy): Eukaryota > Metazoa > Chordata > Amphibia > Anura > Dendrobatidae > Oophaga > Oophaga sylvatica. The sequence continues at coordinate 584,733,068 of JARQOD010000003.1, forward strand.
GGTGGTTGGCCGAGGTGGAAGGAAGGCGGGGCTACGTCCCATCCAACTACATTCGGAAAACGGAGTACACGTGAGAACCGGGAACCCTTCTCCAACCATTAGGACAGAACCTGTGCCTTTTTTTTTCTGAGATGATTTTTTACATTTTTTTGCTGCTGAAATTGCTTGAACATTTACAGAGAATGTGGTTTTATATAACGTAACGTCCATACTAAGAGGAAGGGGTGTGACGGCGCGTGTGTGGCATCTGGCTGGTGCGTCGCACCCACACAGCAAGCAGAGTTATTAAATATGGACCGCTTAATCCGTGGTTCTCCGAGCGATGATCGGCGCTCCACCAGGTGTATTCATCAAACTAAGGTCGTGCTGGGCTCTGTAGTGCCGTGGCTATAGTGAGTGCATAGGATGGAGTTGTATCCAGGCCTTGGAGATGACATATGTAACCATCAGTATTCTAGATGGCACACGATAGGTGGGGGGTCCCCGTTACCGATTTGGCACACCCAACTTTAGAGTGTAGATATTAGAGGACTTGTCCAAAAAATAGCACCACCCCTGCCAATGGATTATGCCTGGCATTGCAGCTCAGCTTCATTAAAGTGAACAGGACTGAACTGCAATACCAGAAACAACCTGCAGACAGGTGTGGCGCTGTGGTCACATTTTTCTACCCATTTCAAAGCAAAATGTCAACAGAGCAATAAAGGATGGTGTATCACTTCCGGGTGCTGATAAAAAAGATTATTCGACTTGTATCTGACCATCGCATTGCAAAAGTATTCAGAGCCATCCAATCTCTGTGTATAAGAGCAGTAAAGCTAGATACACTTTGTTCTGATGACGGTTTGCTGTGCTCTGATTGGTTGATCAGTGTCGAGGACACGCCCCTCTGGTGTCTGCAGCCAACGTGGGTACTCTTTTGGTGGGAGTCGTGGCACTTACCATCTCTTAATATTATTTAAATGGACATATATAAGAATCTCTGCTTTTCGTTTTCCATAAATCAAGATGACTTTTCAGGGAGCGCCCCCAGAGACTAGTGACATTCTCTCCAGTGTGTGGTGCTGATTGCAGTTTGCAAAGCAGTATTACTATTTTCGGGAATTATATATATATTTTTTTTAATTTTTGGAGAGAGAGAGTCTTAATACTACTTGCAAGGAACCACAAATGAAGGGCTGTAATTGACATGTAAAACATGGCTGTTTTAATCTACAAACAGCGCCACTCTTCTTTACAGGTTGTGCCTGGTATTGCAGCTCTGTTTGGTTGAAGTGAATGGAGCTCAATGTCAGACACAGCCTGGCACTGTTTGTTTGTTTTTTTTTTAAAGAAAGCAGCTAAACCTTTTGTTTCTGAACGCTGTACTGAGCAGGGCACGGGCGACGCCTTAAGACGTATGTAGCCGCCACTTGCCAGTAACATCACGCATGGCCCATAGGGTTGCCTGGCAGCTACAGACAGATCATTGGTTGTTCATGTTGAATTCTTTAAAAGGGTCGCATACATTTTTGTTTTCTGGAACAGCGCCAGTCATGTCGATGGCTGGGTCAGGTACTGCAGCCTAATTTAAGTGAATGAGGCTTTACCGCACTACGAGACACAGCAATGGACAGAAGAGTAGGGACTTGTTTTTGTTTTTTTTTTGTATTCCCCCCCAAGGTCACAAGTCATCCCCTATGTATTGGATAGGGGGTTAACATACTTATTGATTGATGGGAATCCTTGTGATCCCCATCTTGAATGGAGTAAACGTGCACATGCCGCATTCATTGTCTATGGGACTGTGGTTAATAACCACTTTCTCCTACAGTTCTATAGACATGGAATAGTGGTCTCCATTCAAGTCCTGTTCTGAGGATTCCTGGGGGTCCCAGCAGTCAGACCCTCAGTAATCAGCAAGTTATCCACTATCCCAGGGGATAACGCTTTCAAAGAGACGACGTAACTTACCAAGATGGATCTCGATCCCAGCGCTCCGCTAATCTCCGGCCTCTTCATGCAGTTTCTTATGAAATGACGCCTTCCATACGATGTGCATCACACAGACCAGACACTTGTAAGCAAGTAATACCATGAACATTCACATCTGACTACTGAAGGGAGTGTAATATCCGCTCTGTATTATTTGTACTATTATTTTTCTCATTTTATGTGTTTTTACAGACGTAGCCTTTGCACATTTCCACATAGGCACCTTTTTTTTAGATTTCTTTTTATTGATACAGTTTGTGTTTAGAACAAATTTTGTACATTCTTGATACTTTTTTTGTGTATTTTTTTTATACTGTTGTGTTTTGTTTTTTTTTCCCTGGAAGTGGGAGAGGAGACAGATATTGGGGTGGGCAAGAGAGGGGGTCTTCCTGCTCTACTTTTTAGAGGATGTGGTTCAATAAGGAAAATCAAGTTTGATCCTATTGTGCAATGCTATAATGGAACCAATAAACCTCAGATATATTCATTACGTTGTGGTCTTGGATTTTTTTTTTCAACCCAATTTTGCTCTATAAAATACTGTAAACTTCCATTAATCTGATAATCCAGAAGGTTTTACAAGTTTCCACTGAATTCTAAGATAATTTGACTAGGCTGAATGAATTAGATTTGCATTCCTGCAGCGCCATCACAGGAGAAATTAAGAATTACACATCCCTGCAGCGCCATCACAGGAGAAATGAAGAATTACACATTTCCAATTGAAAATAGGGAACTGTCTATTTAGTGTATGGACATGACTAGTCCTCCAGAGAACCAGACACTTTATATCTGGTCGCTCTTTAGTCTGGCTGAAAGATGAGGCTCCCCCTCTATTAAAGGGAACCTGTCACCTTGGAAAATGCTGCTTCCATGCACATATAGAGTTCATCTGCAGGTAAATAGCGCTATAATGCTGCTTGGTCGCCTTACTGAAAGTGCAGCTACTGGGAGAAAATGAACTTATTTCCTCATTGGAGCCGCCGGCTTTCAGTCATAGGAGCGTGCTGTGAGAGCTTTGACATCCGGCTCTGCAGCATGTATGTGCAGAGCGAGCTGTCAGCTGTCACTTGTGACTGTATCCACTCTTGCACACCCCTATGACTGAAAGCCGGCGGCTCCAAGGAGGAAAAAAGTTTATTTTCTCCCAGTAGCCATATTTTCAGTAAGGCGGGCAAGCAGCGTTGTAACGCTATTTACCTGCAGATTAACCCCATATCTGCAGTTAAATTGTGGTTTTCCAACGACAGATATAAGGTTAATATGCAGGTAAATAGCGTTGCAATGCTGCTCGCCCGCCTTACTGAAAGTGCGGCTACTGGGAGAAAATGAACTCACTTCCTCCTTGCAGCTGCCGGCTTTCAGTCATAGGAGCATGCACGAGCGTCTACAGTCATAGCACTGTGAGAGCTTTGACAGCCAGCTCTGCAGCGTGTATGTGCAGAGCGAGCTGTCAGCCGTCACTTGCAGTGTAGAGTTCATGACTGTATTCACTCTTGCACACCCCCATGACTGAAAGCCGGCAGCTGCAAGGAGGAAGTGAGTTAATTTTCTCCCAGTAGCCGTATTTTCAGTAAGGCAGGCGAGCAGCATTGTAACGCCATTTACCTGCAGATTAACCTTATATCTGTCGTTGGAAAACCATGATTTAACTGCAGATATGGGGTTAATCTGCAGGTAAATAGCGTTACAATGTTGCTCGCCCGCCTTACTGAAAATACAGCTACTGGGAGAAAATAAACTTTATTCCTCCTTGGAGCCGCCGGCTTTCAGTCATAGGGGTGTGCAAGAGTGTATACAGTCACCGCACACTATATAGTGATGGCTGACAGCTCACCCTGCACATACACACTGCAGAGCCGGCTGTCTGAGCTCTCACAGTGCAATGAGCTATGACTGTAGCCGCTCGTGCACGCCCCTATCACTGAAAGCCGGCGGCTCCAAGGAGGAAATAAGTTCATTTTCTCCCAGTAGCCGCACTTTCAGTAAGGCAACTAGGCAGCAGCACTTTAAAGGTACTTACCTTCATATTAACCCCATAACTGCAGTTAAATCATGTATTTACAGGATGACGGGTTCCCTTTTAATCAGAATTCCCTAAAGGAAAAATCAAAGAATCTTAATTCGATAATTCAGCCAACCACTTTAATGGGTCTGTTTGGTGACCAATACCATTTAAATTCAGTCAAATTCTCATTTAAAAAAAAAATTAAAGAAAAAAAACATTTTAAATTAAAAAAAATCTTTATTTTGTCCATAAAATAAACAGTAAACCAAAATGACACAATAAGACAAAATGATACAACGTTACACAGGAACAGGTGGTGCAGATCGATTTGGTGCGTGGGAGTGCAGAGAACCACCTCCTACCTGATGGCAATCCTGGCTCCTTTTTTGATTAGCCGGCCTGCCGTGACCTCATCATTGCGATGTATCGTCCCAGGCTAGCTAATCAAAAGAAGAGCCGCCGATGCCTGCCGGCAGGTAAGGAGGTGGTTCTCGGGGATCTTGTCCAGTGGCCACAGATTTCTGATGTGCTCGTGATTCGCACAAACTCCATACACGAGTCTAATTAGCCATACATATTACAATGTATTGGGGAAACATGAAGATGATGGGGTTATTGGCTGCTGGGAGGAATGTTGTCCACGAGGTAGTGATCTCCAACCTTTGCAAAACTACAACTGCTGTCATGACCTGACGTGCATGCTGGAAGTTGTAGTTTCACGTCAGCTGGATACCACCCATCCTTATATTATTTCATATATGGCTTGTTGGCCTCAATACTTTTACATACCATAATTTACTCTAAGAAATCCTCTACTAGGATGCTTGGGTATCTCTTTCAGTCGTGCTGTGTATGTGGTCCATCACCTTCCATAAGCTTATGGTAGCACTATAAGTTTTCCCAAGTCTTGCCTTATGACTTCTAAGTGCTCGAGGACATCCTAAGTCTCACAATTACTATCATTCACCCGTTACTAAAATTTCAATGACGTCACGTAATTTCGGTCGCCTTATGAACTGCTGTCCAATCAATAATGTTTCTTTCCGCTCCGGCAAAAGTTTCCTTTTTTGCCCAAAGTTTGGATCTTTTACCAGTTTGTTTTGAGTCTGCACCAATTAATGCTCAAAGAGTCCAATAGAGAGTCCGACCCGACACGTCTACCTCCTCCAGGCCTCACAACGACGTGTTGTCGGTGCTCTCAATGCCAGCGTCTTTGACCATGGATGCAAAGTGTCCTTTGGATGCCAGGAGGTCTCCCGGGCTATCGTACTCGATAATCTTTCCTGCGTCCAACACCATGACTCTGCAAAGGAATAAAACCAAAATGCAATGAATTCCTGCCGCTGCATGGTCGGATTTTATATGCAGTATGTCCTCTATTATAGCACATGGCACTGCACTTGTGATTTAGTAAGCTGCACCCAGACCCTGTGTAAGCAGGGAGTGCTACCATAGGTGCAGAAGAGGGTTCCTGTGCAGTATATTGTCCCTAGCTCATCATAATGCCCAATTACACCGGCTTTGCAGGCAGTAGTGGCCTCCTTACCACTTGGGCCCCTGTGAAGCTGCACAGGTTATTAGTATATCCTCCCCTAGATGTAGGGCTTATAGCTGCTACCATCTGCCACCACTAGGAGGAGCTCGCTGCATACAGAATTTCAGTGCTCTCCTTGCAATCGATACTAGCTGAATGAATCCATGTGCAATTAGCGCCCCCTAATGGTGGTTGCTGAATGCAGGCAGGATCATCACAAGTATACAAAAAAAATCTCATACAGGTACAGTATGATTTTATAGAATACTACATTTTGGGATTGTGGCCCATTCTGAGTTTTGATACAATGTTACACAATTTCTAGGACTGAATTCCGCTCAGGAAGGGAAAAAGCTGGATCATATATTGATCCGGAGTTGCAGCCCATTCTCCACAACAATCTGGATATATAAGCACCAGACTGCTCCAGCTTTCAACATTTAAATGCATGCACAGGTGAGAATTTTCTGTTTCGGTACAAGACCAGTGCTGTGTGTAAAAAGGGCTGGCTGACAATGCAAAGAAACGAGCAAGTCAGCCAGCCCCCTTTATGCACAGGTCATAAGAGAAAGAGCTTTATGGTCATGTGAAGACACAAAGTTCTCTGGACACAAAACCATTAAGGGTAACTAAATTAAAATAAATAAATTATTATCAGTGGGGGTGGTGTAAGTTTAAGCTGGTGGTTCTAGTGACTCATTCATGTACTAAAGGTTGTTCTGGTGATGTATTTATTTACTGATGTTTCTGGTGCCATATTCATGTACTATTGACGACTCCGGTGCTCTAATTATGCACTGATGATGATATTGGTTTCCTAATCATGAACTGATGATGTTTCTGGTGATGAATATTATCAACAGAATCATCACTACATGAATACAGCACCAGAACAATCATCACTACATGAATGTCACCAGAACCACCACCAGTACATGAATGTCACCAGAACCATCATCAGTACATGAATGTCACCAGAACCACCACCAGTACATGAATCATCACCAGAACCACCATCACTACATGAATGTCACCAGAACCACCACCAGTACATGAATACATCCCCAGAACCATCATCAGTACATGAATGTCACCAGAACCATCATCAGTACATGAATGTCACCAGAACCATCATCAGTACATGAATGTCCCCAGAACCACCACCAGTACATGAATGTCACCAGAACCATCATCAGTACATGAATACATCCCCAGAACCACCATCACTACATGAATGTCACCAGAACCACCACCAGTACATGAATAAATCTCTAGAACCATCATCAGTACATGAATGTCACCAGAACCATCATCAGTACATGTATACATCCCCAGAACCACCATCAGTACATGTATACATCCCCAGAACCACGATCAGTACATGAATACAGCACCAGAACAATCATCACTACATGAATGTCACCAGAACCATCACCAGTACATGAATACATCCCCAGAACTATCATCAGTACATGAATGTCACCAGAACCACCACCTGTACATGAATACATCCCCAGAACCATCATCAGTTTTGAACAAGCTGTATTTGTTGCATGATGGAAGCAAAAACCATCAGACGTATCCCTTTATCTATAATGGCGCTCTGTTTGTGTTCCATTAGGGAATCTGCCAAATGCTGGACACCTTATTTGAAACCAAACGGATCCCGTTCTAGTTATGCTACATTAGTTTCCATGACTATCCTTTGGTTTGACATTTAAAATATAGGATGAAAATTATTTTTACCCTGTATTGTGTATATGGGCCACAAAAAAAAATCAATTCTGTATCTAACTTTGAAATTGCACTCTCTGTTAAGTCACATCCCTAAAGTACATCCCTTTTTTTTTTACTTTTGCTGATAATTTTTGTGAATCAAATCTTGTTCCCCCATCGAAGGAGAAGGGGGGTGCATTAGAGGTCCTGTTAACTTGGTCTCTGACCCATTATATTGCTTTGGGGTTGGGGCGTCATTGGCTTCGTCTACATAGGGTTCCAAAATACCTTGTCTCGACCCTGAGGTTTATCCCCCATGCAAACAAAAATTCCAGTATGACCATATACTAGATAAATGGGAACAAGTCCATTTCAGACACTAAAACCTCCAAAAAAAGACAAAGAACTGAGCAAAGCAAGTGCATCCTAAAAATACAAAACATTTTATTAGACCGCAAAAGACATGCACTGCAAACGTGAAAAATACCTAAAAAAAACTATAATACAGGTATCATAATAAGCAAGGGGGTGGCTCTGATATGACACGTCTCATTCCCCTATAAAAGTCATAGAAAGGAGCAGACAAAATATAATATAAAAGATAAATGTGCCAAGGGCAGTGCTGCTCTGTGTCATTCCATGGTAATAAAGTATAAAAGGATCAACCCACATAAGATCAAAGTGCAACATACGAAATAACAGAAAAACACAATGATATGTACGAGCGCTAAGAAAAAAGGACAAATGTGCTTATCTAAGTAAATGAAAAGATACCGTATACCAGTATGCCCGGTCTTGGTATATCAATGTGGTTTCATCAGATCTGCACTTTTTTCTTGGCGCTCGAACATATTAATGTGTTTTGCAAGTATCTTGTATGTTGCACTTCGATCTTATGTTGATGTCGCTCTGTAGACATCTTATGTGGTTTGATTCTTTTGTAGTTTATTATATACAGCAGTTCTGCCCTTTGCACTTTTCTCTTGTGGTATAGGGGGAGATTTTGTCTGCTGCCCCCTATCTTTGACCTTTATGCAGAGGTAGGTAGTAGAAGACGTGGCTAATCTCAGCCACCTATGTTATGGTCCCATTATGTACCTCTTTAGATGTTTTTAGAATTTGCAATGTATGTCTTTTGTGATCTTAAAAACGTGTTGCATTTTTGGAATCCTTTCCTTTCGCCCTCACACAATTTTTTTGTTTTTTTTTGGGGAGATTCTAATTCCTGCAGAACGGCTGATACTATGAACTGTACCTAGAGAGGTTGTCAGTACGGACACCTATGCTGACTAATGATGATCGGTAATACTCAGTTCTCACTTGTTACTGTCCATGATGGTGTGCAACCGATGTGCGATGGTCAACACTGTGCAATCTGAAAATTCACTGCGGATCGTCCTCTGGATTAAGTTATCAGTCTCCAGGTCCACCGCGGCCGTGGCTTCATCCAGAATGAGTATCTTAGATTTCCGAAGTAGCGCCCGAGCCAGACATACCAGCTGCCTCTGACCCACACTGCACACAAGAACAATTGGTGTCAAAATTTGGCCAAATCACAAACAAAAATGACAAAATGTATAAATTGAAGAAAAAAAAAAACAAAGTCCATTTAGCCAAAGTATTAGGCAAATTGTGTTTTAAAGAGAATCTGTCACAAGGTTTTTGCCACCTAATCTGAGCGGAGAATATTGTAAGGGTGACTCCGATTGCAGTGATTTATCACTTAGTGGGCTGCTTGCTGGAGTTTTGATAAAATCACAGTTTTATCAGCAGGAGATTATCACTAGAGGACTAGTCAACCTGCTGCCATGTAGTCCAACCGCACCCCAAGCACTGATTGGCCTATGCACAGTATACACAGAAAGCTACCAATCAGTGGTGTGGGCGGGGTTATACACAGCTCAGCATTCAGAGAACTGGTAGATCTGGTAAAACTGTGATTTTATGAAAACTGAAGCATCAACCCCAGTAAGTGACAGATTTCTAGAATCAGAGTATCTTCCCCTACATTATGCAGCTCTCAGATGGGGTAGAAAGAACCTGGTGACAGATTCCCCTTAAGACTTGTTTATGAGAAGAAGCCACCAGGGCATGAAGCCAATATAGAAGCCATTGCTCCCTTCTTACCTTAAGTTCTCTCCTCCTTCACTTACTTCATAGAAGAGCTTTTCCTGCAGCCCTTCTACATACGGCTTCAGGTGGGAGAGCTCAAGAGCTTTCCAGACGTCCTCATCCGCGTACTGATCGAAAGGGTCCAGATTCATCCTCAGTGTCCCGGAGAACAGAACCGGGTCCTACAGAGGAACATTACACTGTCATGGCGGTAATGTTACTTTGGTTTTACAGCAGCGAAACTGTATTAAAAAAGTCTTTACTTGCAACCCACCGACAACCCTTCCACAAGTACCTGGATATACATTTCCACAGCTTCCAATTGCCTCAAAACGTGTCTATTCCTTTAATTAATCTTAACACAGAAGTAACCACTTGTCTCTTCACATACATGATGTAAATGATGTAGACATATGTAGTATTGCCTCCCTGTAAACAATGTAGGCACAGCTAGTACTGCCTCCCTGACTCTCTCTGTGAATGATGTAGACACAGATAGTACTGCTGCCTTGTTTTTCCCTGTGAATAATGTATGCACAGTTAGTACTACCTCCCTGTGTGGAGCCCAGCTGCGACTGAATCCACATCTCCAGAAGGGTGCACTGACAGAGGACCCCACTAGAGGTCAATATGCACACACACATTCCAGCTTACCTTAGGAGACCATTAGAGGGAGCTGGTTGCAGGCACACATAAACTCAGTTTTAGTTTCACTTTGCCTCAGAATTGCCAGAGCAGCTCACGGAGCAGCTCAGATAAGATCAGAGGAGAGGAGAGAAGTTTAGCTCAGTTCTGAGCCCCAGCTCTGTCAGAAAGAGAGCTGCTTAGAGCCTATACATGGAGGCTGGTACGGGTGTGTGGGCGAAGAGGCAGCTTGCCTGCTGCCAATGTGTGTTGTGAGCAGGACCCGGGTAGGGTCGAAGGCAAGTGGAAGCAGAGGGAAAAAGGAGCATTAATAGCTCTCCCTAACAAGTCACCGGACATCGGGGTCCGAGCCTTTAAGGATTTCTACAACCTTTAGGAGAACACCGGAGCTCCTGTAGGACTACAAGTCCCAGGGTACCACAGAGCTGTTAAGCAACAGGAGGACGGAGTCGGCTCGATCAGCCTGAAAAGACTTGTTCTACCAAATAGAACGTCCAATCACCAATTCAGCCAGGTACAGAACAGAGACAGAGTCAGACTTAGCTACATGCAGGTCAGGACTGGATCACACAGTGCAAAGGACAGGAGGCCATATACCTACCCGTGGGGGAGTCTGAATGTGCATCCTTCGCCTCACAGTGCTCCGGGGAGAACCTGCCTGAAACATCTACAAGTAAAGGTATGGAAAAGAGATTGCCTTGTGTGAGACTGTTTCATTTACTACACCCTGCACCACCATAGACTTCCAGGGACCAGTCTCACCTGTGGGAGACCTACCATCCAGCTGCCCCATAACATCCCCTGTGAAGATCCATATAGCAGCGCTGGTCCAATTGATCAGATACCACAGGTGGCGTCACGAACTATCTAATCTACAATTCCCCTGTAAATATCCCCCATTGTATGAGCGCCCAGGGCCACGGACCGAGTCCCGCTGCCAGTGACAAACCCCATAGACTTTCATGGGCTCGGTGCCGAGTACCCCATTGCCCTGGTACTAAGTGCGACTCACCTGTTTCTGTGAATAATTCAGACACAGATAGTACTGCTGACTTGTTTTTCCCTGGCACCCACAGTACTACTGCATTTCTACTTATAAAAAAAAAGAAATGTTGCACAGATAGGATTGCCTACTTGTCTTTTCTTGTAAAAATAAAGTAGGCACAGATAGTTCTGCCTATTTTTCCTCTCATTGTAAAGGCACAGATAGCACTGCCCGATTGCTTCTCCCTGTGACTGATTTGTAAGCACAGATAGAACTACCTTATTGGCTCTTCATATAAATGATATAGGAAAAGTGCTGCATTGCATGTCTCTCCCTATGTATGATGCGAGCACAGACAGTACTGCCACCGTCTTTTAATAGATTAGGCACAGACAGTACTGACTCCCTATCTCTTCCTGTAAATTGTGTGATAGTACTGCCTCCCTGTCGCTCCCTGGAAAAATATTCAGCCTCAGTGGTTGATACCTTTTAATGGCTAACTGAAAAGATGATAACAAATTGCAGCTTTCCAGACTACTCAGGTCTCTTCATGTCTTTCTACATCAATTAAGGAATTTGCTCCTAAGACCTTGTGGGGGCATCACAAAACATTACCAGACCCCAATCAAAGGACAAAAAAACATCCACACTCCTTATCTATGAACTGTTCCAATATTTATGGCCATAACTGTCTATCACTCTCCCATAATGATATTTCTGCTTCACGTCACTTGTCTTATCTATTGCGTTATTTCTGTGCTGTGTTGTGTATAAATATGTGATTCTTCAGTTTTTGTTTTAGTCTTTGCCTGATGAAGAGACCTGAGTAGTCTCGAAAGCTGCAATTTGTTACCATCTTTTCAGTTAGCCATTAAACGGTATCAACCACTGAGGACTCTCAATTCTGAATATTCTTTCTACTGGCTAACACAGTACAAAGATACACATCTTTCCTGTGTCGCTCCCTGTACACTGTGTGGTAGTACTGCCTCCCTGTCTCTTCCTGTACATTGTGTGGTAGTACTGCCTCCCTGTCTCTTCCTGTACATTGTGTGGTAGTACTGCCTCCCTGTCTCTTCCTGTACATTGTGTGGTAGTACTGCCTCCCTATCTCTCCCTGTACATTGTGTGGTAGTACTGCCTCCCTGTAAATTGTGTGGTAGTATTGCCTCCCTGTCTCTTCCTGTACATTGTGTGGTAGCACTGCCTCCCTGTACACTGTGTGGTAGTACTGCCTCCCTGTCTCTCCCTGTACATTGTGTGGTAGTACTGCCTCCCTGTCTCTTCCTGTACATTGTGTGGTAGTACTGCCTCCCTGTCTCTTCCTGTACATTGTGTGGTAGTACTGCCTCCCTGTCTCTCCCTGTAGATCGTGTGGTAGTACTGCCTCCTTGTCTCTTCCTGTATATTGTGTGGTAGTACTGCCTCCCTGTCTCTTCCTGTACATTGTGTGGTAGTACTGCCTCCCTGTCTCTTCCTGTACATTGTGTGGTAGTACTGCCTCCCTGTCTCTTCCTGTACATTGTGTGGTAGTACTGCCTCCCTGTCTCTTCCTGTACATTGTGTGGTAGTACTGCCTCCCTGTCTCTTCCTGTACATTGTGTGGTTGTACTGCCTCCCTGTCTCTTCCTGTACATTGTGTGGTAGTACTGCCTCCCTGTCTCTCCCTGTACATTCTGTGGTAGTACTGCCTCCTTATCTCTCCCTGTATATTGTGTGGTAGTACTGCCTCCCTATCTCTTCCAGTATATTGTGTGGTAGTACTGCCTCCCTATCTCTCCCTGTATATTGTGTGGTAGTACTGCCTCTCTATCTCTCCCTGTATATTGTGTGGTAGTACTGCCTCCCTGTCTCTCCCTGTACATTCTGTGGTAGTACTGCCTCCTTATCTCTCCCTGTATATTGTGTGGTAGTACTGCCTCCCTATCTCTCCCTGTATATTGTGTGGTAGTACTGCCTCCCTATCTCTCCCTGTATATTGTGTGGTAGTACTGCCTCCCTGTCTCTTCCTGTACATTGTGTGGTAGTACTGCCTCCCTATCTCTCCCTGTACATTGTGTGGTAATACTGCCACCCTGTACATTGTGTGGTAGTACTGCCTCCCTGTCTCTTCCGGTACATTGTGTGATAGTACTGCCTCCCTGTCTCTTCCTGTACATTGTGTGGTAGTACTGCCTCCCTGTCTCTTCCTGTACATTGTGTGGTAGTACTGCCTCCCTATCTCTCCCTGTATATTGTGTGGTAGTACTGCCTCCCTGTCTCTTCCTGTAGATTGTGTGGTAGTACTGCCTCCCTGTCTCTCCCTGTACATTCTGTGGTAGTACTGCCTCCTTATCTCTCCCTGTATATTGTGTGGTAGTACTGCCTCCCTATCTCTTCCAGTATATTGTGTGGTAGTACTGCCTCCCTATCTCTCCCTGTATATTGTGTGGTAGTACTGCCTCCCTATCTCTCCCTGTATATTGTGTGGTAGTACTGCCTCCCTGTCTCTCCCTGTACATTCTGTGGTAGTACTGCCTCCTTATCTCTCCCTGTATATTGTTTGGTAGTACTGCCTCCCTATCTCTTCCAGTATATTGTGTGGTAGTACTGCCTCCCTATCTCTCCCTGTATATTGTGTGGTAGTACTGCCTCCCTATCTCTCCCTGTATATTGTGTGGTAGTACTGCCTCCCTGTCTCTTCCGGTACTGTAAGGTTCTGTGTACATGTTCCTGAAACTCAGTTTGTTCGTCAGCCATTTTACTTTCTGTCTTGCTGCAGCTATCTTGCCCTCAGTCAAAATGGAGTTTCCAGCTTGCATGTTCCCGCCCTGATTCTCTCCTTTTGCTTCTTAAGCAGCCACAGCTGAGCAATCAGTGCTTCAGAATCTAGCCTGCAGTGAACCTGTGACCTGACTCCTAAAGCCTTGGACCTTGTACTCCAGCTATTCCTACTGAGGAACTCTGAAGCACTTGTGGACTTTGAACCCTGCTCTTTGAAAGACCCACGTTTGCATGGACTTACGGTAACAGAGAAGAAGATCCTGAACCTGTTGTGGAGAGTGATTGCTGAGCTTAGATTACTCTGGCCTGCTGTGTCTCCTGCTTCTGTGTCTGCAAACTGTGTGACTATTTTTGCCAACTTGTATGAAGTAATACAAGACTTTCTATATCAAACCTGTGTCTCATGTATTTTCATCGCACCCAAGCACAAGACGCTATATGAACTGTACTATATACATTACAAGATTCTGAAGCCCAAAACGTTAGTGTCTGCTGGGTCTGGAAAGGCTGTGTCTGCTGTAACTGTGGATATCGGATGTCCGGTTGTACTTTCTGTGATGACAGTGGTTGTGACTTCTCACAACCATTCCAGGTGAGCAATTCCCTTAAGTGTTTTTTTTTTCTGCAGTGTTACCACAGGTAAACACTATTGGTTTTTTTTTTTTTTCTTTTCTCTTTTTTGTCTGCTGTAACTGTGGATATCAGATGTCCGGGTGAACTTTCTGTGATGATAGTGGTTGTGACTTCTCACAACCATTCCAGGTGAGCAGTTCCCTTAATTTTTTTTCTCTCTGCAGTGTTACCACAGGTAAACACTATTGTTTTTTTTTTCTCCTCTCCTCTTCTTCCAGTACTCCTGTCTTAAAAGATCTGGAAAATGGAGGCCCGCATAAAGGAACTTTGCGGAGTGACTGATAATATCCTTGCAGATTTGCAGAATATAAAGACCCGTTTTTCAAGCCTACAGGACCTCACTAATCACAATTTGCAAGTGTTTGGACAGACTGCCCAGGATTTGCGAGCCAGGATTGAGGTTCTAGAAGAGCGAGTCCAGGCTCCTGCCATAGCCCCGAGTTCTGGGATTCCCAAGTTGCCCCCTTTTCGTTTTGGCGGTGAACGTGAGAAATTCAGGGGATTTATTAATCAATGCAATCTTTTTTTTTCTGCACATGCTTCACAATTTCCCACTGAACGATCTAAGGTGCTTACTTTAATTATGTTGCTTACCAACAAGGCTTTGATGTGGGCAAACCCTCTGATTGAGACTGAGGATGATTGTTTGAATCACCTTGATGCTTTTATTTCAGCCATGGGGCAGGTGTTTGATGACCCCAATCGAGGTGCAACAGCTAAAGCAGCCATGTTAGCTTTGCGCCAAGGTAAGCACTCGGTAGCTGAATATGCCTTGGATTTCAGGAGATGGGCCCTTGATACCACCTGGGACAGTTCCGCCAAAAAATCTATTTTTCGAAAGGGGTTATCTCCACTGATTAAGGATGAACTTGCTCGTGCCGACCCTCCCACTGCGTTAGGTGACTTTATTAACTACTGCATCCGTATTGATACTCGTCTGACTGAACGCAGGCAAGAGAGATGGTTCGAAAGCAATCGCACTAACCTTTTCCTACCTTCCTCTCCAGCTAAGGAACCTTTGAGTAGGATTACACGGGAACCTGAACCTGAACCCATGCAGGTAGACTCTTTACAACGACGGGTTAGTGATGCACGCAAGGAACATCGTTTTAAGGAAAATCTATGTTTCTATTGTGGTAAGTCAGGGCACTTCATTATAAACTGCCCCAGCCGTTCTCGTAAGACTACTGCAGCACTCATTCATTGTGAGTGTTGCGAGAGGGGATCTGTCAGGTCCGAGCCTCAGGCTCCAGAGAGATCTGCAGCAACAGATCTTGATTTCTCGGACTTAAACTCCGTTACCTCTGAGGACGTTGACTGTGTAAACGCTGCCATTTTTCAAGTTTCCTCAGCGGTGTCCCAGCTGAGTTGTAAGAAAAACAATTCTCATTGCTTTCTTTCCATCAAACTCTGGGTTGACTCAGCTTGGGTGTCTAGCTCTGCTATGATCGACTCAGGGCAAGTGGAAATTTTATGGATGTCTCCTTTGCTCTGAAACAGGGGATACGTTCAGTGAAGAAGGCTACTCCAGTACAGATGGAAACTGTGGATGGCTCCCTGCTGACCTCTGGACCAGTGGATCAGGAAACAGAGCCTTTGAGGGTTCTTATGGGTAAAGATCAACAAGAGAAACTGTCCTTTATGCTTATCTCTTCTCCCCACTTTCCCATTATTCTAGGGCTACCATGGCTGCAGGCTCAGAATCCTACCATTAACTGGGAGACCAAGGAATTACACTTTCCAGAGAAACAGATGAGTCCAAAAGTTTCAGCTTGCTCTGTTCCTAAAGGAACTATGTCAGTCCCTGAACTACCAGCTGTATACCAGGACTATGTGGATTTATGTGACAAGAAGAACGCTGACCAGCTTCCTCTTCACCGTCCATATGATTGTCCAATTGAAATATTGCCTGGAGCAGAGATACCTTTTGGTAAGATCTACCCCCTGGCGAGGCCCGAGCTAAAGGCTTTAAAGGATTACATAGACGAAAATCTAGCCAAGGGCTTCATACGCCCCTCTTCATCTCCTGCAGGTGCACCCATCTTCTTTGTAAAGAAGAAAGATGGATCTCTGAGACCATGCGTAGACTATAGGGAACTCAATAAGGTTACTATTAGAAACCGTTATCCATTGCCTTTAATCCCTGAGTTATTGGAGAGAGTGCGACATGCCAAAATTTTCTCTAAACTAGATCTTCGTGGGGCCTATAACTTAGTCCGTATTAGACCTGGGGATGAATGGAAGACTGCATTCAGGTCACGCTATGGACACTTTGAATATCTAGTTATGCCTTTTGGTCTGAGTACCGCCCCAGCCACTTTCCAACACTTGGTGAATGACATCTTCAGGGATCTCCTAGATACATTCGTGGTAATTTATTTGGATGATATTCTAATTTTTTCTAACTCCACAGAGGAACATCATGGACATGTGAGAATGGTCTTGGAACGTCTAAGACAAAATCATCTTTACATCAAACTTGAAAAGTGTGAATTCCATAGGACCGAAATTCAATTTCTGGGGTATGTACTGTCTACACAAGGAATTAGTATGGATGGAAGCAAAACCCAAGCCATCAAGGATTGGCCAAGTCCTAGAAATGTGAAGGAGTTACAGCGCTTCATCGGGTTTGCCAACTTCTATAGACGTTTCATTAGAAATTTCTCTGAGGTAGTGTCACCTATCACCCAACTTACCCGGAAAGAGTCTAGGTTCTCCTGGACTCCCCAAGCCCAGGAAGCATTTTCCCGTCTAAAAGATAAATTTACCACTGCACCTATCCTAGTACATCCCAACCCCGAGCTTGCCTTCATAATAGAGGTGGATGCTTCAGACTGTGCCGTTGGAGCTATACTCTCTCAGAGAACAGGTGAGAAGAATGTCTTGCATCCCTGTGCCTTCTTTTCCCAGCAGTTGTCTTCGGCTGAGAGGAACTACGATGTGGGCAATAGAGAGTTGTTGGCCATTATTGCCGCCTTCAAAGAATGGAGACACCTTCTTCAGGGAGCTGCACAGCAAATAGTCGTCCTGACAGATCATCGTAACCTTGAGTTTATCAGGTCGGCTAAGTGCCTGACTCCTCGCCAGGCTCGCTGGAATCTTTTCTTAAACCAATTTAATTTTATCATTTCTTATAGACCAGGATCGCGCAATGGAAAGGCTGATGCACTCTCTAGGATTTACTCAGCAGAGACACGTCCAATTACTCCTCCTAAGACTATTCTTCCTGACTCTAGATTCCTAGGAGTAATTCATAATCAAGACCTACTTAAGGACATCAAGGAAGCATACCATGCGGATTCCTTTTTGGCACAACCCCCAAGGGACGTAAGTCTTGTCTTTAAGAATGGTGTGTGGATTCAGGACAACGCCTGTATATTCCTGAAACAGTCAGATTGAGAGTATTGCAACTCATTCACGATTCCAAGATAGCTGGGCATAGAGGAATTCTAAAGACACAGGAATTTCTCTCTCGTTTCTTTTGGTGGCCCACTTGCAGGAAGGATGTTTTAAACTATGTCACTTTATGTGAAGTCTGTGCAAGATGCAAAACACCTCGCTCCTCACCAACTGGTCTGTTACAGCCTCTTCCCACCCCGTCCCGCCCGTGGGGATCCATTTCTATGGACTTCATTGTGGAGTTACCAACCTCTCAAGGGAAGAACACCATTCTAGTGGTGGTTGACCGTCTAACAAAGTCAGCTCATTTTATCCCTTGTGTCGGCTTACCCACTGCAAAACAGACATCAGATTTGATAATTAAAGATGTGTTTCGCTTACATGGAGTACCGGATGAGGTTATTTCGGATCGAGGGGTGCAATTCACTTCTAGGTTTTGGCAAAATTTCTGTGCAGCATTGGACATTAAAGTAAACCTTTCTTCTGCTTTTCATCCCCAGACTAATGGACAGACCGAACGAACCAATCAAACCCTGGAGCAGTATCTCCGCTGCTTTATCTGCCACCTACAGGATGATTGGGTGGATCTACTTCCATTAGCTGAGTTCTCGTATAACAACTCTCAGAGTGCCTCCACTAAGCAGTCTCCTTTTTACTCTAATCTAGGTTATCATCCTAACATTCTACCACGATTTCCCATAGAAACGCCTTTACCAGCAGTGGCTGAAAGAATCACGTCTTTACAGAAGAATATGGATCTTCTAAAGGAGAATCTGGAATCGGCTCAGGAAAGGTACAAGAAAGCAGCAGATAAATTTCGTAAACCTGCACCAGCTTTCAAGGTAGGAGACTTGGTCTGGCTGTCAACCAGAAATCTTAAGTTAAGGATTCCATCGTCTAAGTTGGGACATAAGTACATTGGACCCTATAAAATCAGTAAAATTATAAGTGCCGTTGCTTGTCGTCTTCAACTGCCCAGAACTATGAGAATTCACCCTGTCTTTCATGTATCCCTACTAAAGGCTGCGACACCCAATACGTTTCCTGGACGTTCTTCTCCTTGCCCTGACCCAGTGCTAGTCGATGGTCAGGAAGAATTTGTGGTGGAAAGGATTTTAGATTCCAGGTTGTATAGAAATCAGTTACAATATCTGATTAAATGGCAGGGCTACCCAGTGGAGGACAACTCATGGGAACCAGTCAATAACGTTAATGCTCCTCGCTTGCTCCGTCAGTTTCATCAGAGGTACCCACACAAGCCTGGCCTGAGGTCATCCGGAGGTTGTCCCTAAGGGGGGAGTAATGTAAGGTTCTGTGTACATGTTCCTGAAACTCAGTTTGTTCGTCAGCCATTTTACTTTCTGTCTTGCTGCAGCTATCTTGCCCTCAGTCAAAATGGAGTTTCCAGCTTGCATGTTCCCGCCCTGATTCTCTCCTTTTGCTTCTTAAGCAGCCACAGCTGAGCAATCAGTGCTTCAGAATCTAGCCTGCAGTGAACCTGTGACCTGACTCCTAAAGCCTTGGACCTTGTACTCCAGCTATTCCTACTGAGGAACTCTGAAGCACTTGTGGACTTTGAACCCTGCTCTTTGAAAGACCCACGTTTGCATGGACTTACGGTAACAGAGAAGAAGATCCTGAACCTGTTGTGGAGAGTGATTGCTGAGCTTAGATTACTCTGGCCTGCTGTGTCTCCTGTACATTGTGTGGTAGTACTGCCTCCCTGTCTCTTCCGGTACATTGTGTGATAGTACTGCCTCCCTGTCTCTTCCTGTACATTGTGTGGTAGTACTGCCTCCCTGTCTCTTCCTGTACATTGTGTGGTAGTACTGCTTCCCTGTCTCTTCCTGTAAATTCTGTGGTAGTACTGCCTCCCCATCTCTCCCTGTATATTGTGTGGTAGTACTGCCTCCCCGTCTCTCCCTGTACATTGTGTGGTAGTACTGCCTCCCTGTCTCTCCCTGTAATTGTGTGTAGTACTGCCTCCTATCTCTCCCTGTACATTGTGTGGTAGTAGTGCCTGCCTGTCTCTCCTGTACATGGTGGATACTGCTTCCCTGTCTCTCCCTGTACATTGTGTGGTAGTACTGCCTCCTGTCTCTTCCTGTACTGTTGTATACTGCTCCCTGTCTCTTCCTGTACATTCTGTGGTAGATACTGCCTTCCCTGTCTCTCCCTGTAATTGTGTGGTAGTACTGCCTCCCTGTCTCTTCCTGTACATTGTGTGGTAGTACTGCTCCCTGTCTCTTCCTGTAACATTTCTGTGGTAGTACTGCCTCCCTGTCTCTCCCTGTATATTGTGTGGTAGTACTGCCTCCCTGTCCCGTCTCTCCCTGTATTTTTTGTGTGGTAGTACTGCCTCCCTGTCTCTTCCTGTATATTGTGTGGTAGTACTGCTCTCCCTGTCTCTCTTCCTGTACATTGTGTGGTAGTACTGCCCTCCCTGTCTCTCTCCCTGTATATTGTGTGGTAGTACTGCCTCCCTGTCTCTCCCTGTATATTGTGTGGTAGTACTGCCTCCCTTCTCTCTGTACATTTGTGTATACTGCTCCCGTCTCTCCTGTACATGTGTGGTAGTATCTGCCGTCCCCTGTCTCTCTTCCTGTATATTGTGTGGTAGTACTGCCTCCCTGTCTCTTCCTGTATATTGTGTGGTAGTACTGCCTCCCTATCTCTCCCTGTATATTGTGTGGTAGTACTGCCTCCCTGTCTCTTCCTGTACATTGTGTGGTAGTACTGCGTCCCTGTCTCTCCCTGTACACTGTGTGGTAGTACTGCCTCCCTGTCTCTCCCTGTATATTGTGTGGTAGTACTGCCTCCCTGTCTCTCCCTGTATATTGTGTGGTAGTACTGCCTCCCTGTCTCTCTCTGTACATTGTGTGGTAGTACTGCGTCCCTGTCTCTCCTTGTACACTGTGTGGTAGTATTGCCTCCCTGTCCCTCCCTGTATATTGTGTGGTAGTACTGCCTCCCTGTCTCTTTCTGTATATTGTGTGGTAGTACTGCCTCCCTGTCTCTCCCTGTATATTGTGTGGTAGTACTGCCTTGTTCTCTTCCTGTATATTGTGTGGTAGTACTGCCTCCCTGTCTCTTCTGTATATTGTGTGGTAGTACTGCCTCCCTGTCTCTTCCTGTATATTGTGTGGTAGTACTGCCTCCCTGTCTCTTCCTTATATTGTGTGTAGTACTGCCTCCCTGTCCTTCCTGTACATTGTGTGGTCAGTACGCTCCGTCATTAAATCTTCCACATATTGTGCTGAGCGGCCAGAGTTGTGCTGCTTTCCAAGGGAAGAAAAGTGAAACATCAGTTATCATCCCAGATTGTCTGAGCGCCTTTTGCACAGTTGCAGGACGCTACAATCAATTTTTTTGGTGACGCCATGGTCCACTTATAGAAGGGATACATGAGACGCTGCCAATCAGTACGCCAATTCCCAATACCTGACTGCTTCACGTGAGCGACTTAATCCTTAAATATTAGATGTCCACCTGCTGCTAAGCTGCCTGTGACATGTAATTTTACTAGGAAAGTCTTGCCAGTAAATATCACGAAAAATTTACGACGCAGAAAAATGGAAATGGGATTTCTTACTCCGTAATAAGGGGGCGCCAATCACTATGACGGTACGTGTCACTGCTGCCCTCTAGTGGAACGTTAGCTAAGGGCAATTTGAAAAGAAATGTTCTGTTCATCTGAATGAATTGTATCCGTCTGTTTAGGCACCAGCTCGGGGCACCGGCATCACCGCGAACACCTGGGCCACAATACAAGTAAAAGGGACCCCACTTACTATCAGTTATTTAAACTACACGGAGGAGGGGGCTGGCTTAGCTATTAAGATGATCAGGCAGCCAGCCCCCTTCACACACTGTTTTGGTCACAACCTGACGTAAGAAACTGGAAGAGAAGTTTCAGGGACGCAGGATTGGTAGTGAGTCTCCAAGGCAGAGAAACCCGTTAATTGTTGCGTTGAGTTTCTGCTTTCTGATATTTTATTTTTTTTTGTCCAATGATTTACCTGAGGAATTATAGTCAGTTTGTTGCGCAGATCGTGGAGGCCGATGGTGGAAATGTCCAGACCATCAATGACGATCTTTCCTTCTGCTGCCTCGATGATCCGGAAGAGACAGTTAGTAAGTGAAGATTTTCCGGCCCCCGTCCTCCCAACTATTCCAACCTGAGGGACAGATCCACAAATGGAGGAAAGTCACAAATGTCATTACAGACGGGGTGCAGATGAGCTGATCAATGCGGAGGATGACGTCTACTGTCCATAAACACCGGGCGAGGAACATCACTGATGTCATACTGATCTATCTCCTCTGTCTGCAGCTATTCATCCGGCGATCTACAGTCTCACAATACACAGACAGTACAGACAATACACAGACAATACATGGACAATACACAGACAATACATGGACAATACACAGACAATACACAGACAATGCACGGACAATACACAGACAGTACACGGACAATACACAGACAATACACACACAGTAAACGGACAATACACAGACAATACACAGACAGTAAACGGACAATACACAGACAATACACGGACAATACACAGACAATACACGGACAATACAGAGACAATACACAGACAATACACAGACAGTAAACGGACAATACACAGACAATACATGGACAATACACAGACAATACACAGACAATGCACGGACAATACACAGACAATACACAGACAATACACAGACAATACACAGACAATACACAGACAATACACAGACAATACACAGACAATACACAGACAATACACAGACAATACACAGACAATACACAGACAGTACAGACAATACACAGACAATACATGGACAATACACAGACAATACATGGACAATACACAGACAATACACAGACAATGCACGGACAATACACAGACAGTACACGGACAATACACAGACAATACACAGACAGTAAACGGACAATACACAGACAATACACAGACAGTAAACGGACAATACACAGACAATACACGGACAATACACAGACAATACACGGACAATACAGAGACAATACACGGACAATACACAGACAGTAAACGGACAATACACAGACAATACACGGACAATACAGAGACAATACACAGACAATACACGGACAATACAGAGACAATACACGGACAATACACAGACAATACAGAGACAATACACGAACAATACACGGACAATACAGAGACAATAAACGGACAATACACAGACAATACACGGACAATACAGAGACAATACACGACAATACAGAGACAATACACGGACAATACAGAGACAATACACAGACAATACACAGACAATACACGGACAATACAGAGACAATACACGGACAATACAGAGACAATACACGGACAATACAGAGACAATACACGGACAATACACAGACAATACACGGACAATACACGGACAATACAGAGACAATACACGGACAATACACGGACAATACAGAGACAATACACGGACAATACAGAGACAATACACGGACAATACACAGACAATACACAGACAATACACAGACAATACACGGACAATACAGAGACAATACACGGACAATACACAGACAATACACGGACAATACAGAGACAATACACGGACAATACAGAGACAATACACAGACAATACACAGACAACACACGGACAATACACAGACAATACACGGACAATACAGAGACAATACACAGACAATATACGGACAATACAGAGACAATACACGGACAATGCACGGACAATGCACGGACAATGCACAGCCAATACACGGACAATGCACGGACAATACAGACAATACACAGACAATACAGACAATACACAGACAATACAGACAATACACGGACAATACACGGACAATACACAGACAATACACGGACAATACAGACAATACACGGACAATACACGGACAATACAGACAATACACGGACAATACAGACAATACACGGACAATACACAGACAATGCACGGACAATACACAGCCAATACAGACAATACACGGACAAAACACGGACAATACAGACAATGCACGGACAATACGGACAATACAGAGACAATACACGGACAATACACAGACAATACACGGACAATACAGAGACAATACACGGACAATACAGAGACAATACACGGACAATACACAGGGCAAATACACAGACAATACACAGACAATACACGGACAATACAGAGACAATACACGGACAATACACAGACAATACACGGACAATACAGAGACAATACACGGACAATACAGAGACAATACACAGACAATACACAGACAACACGGACAATACACAGACAATACACGGACAATACAGAGACAATACACGGACAATGCACGGACAATGCACAGCCAATACACGGACAATGCACGGACAATACAGACAATACACAGACAATACAGACAATACACAGACAATACAGACAATACACGGACAATACACGGACAATACACAGACAATACACGGACAATACAGACAATACACGGACAAAACACGGACAATACAGACAATACACGGACAAAACACGGACAATACAGACAATACACGGACAATACACAGACAATGCACGGACAATACACAGCCAATACAGACAATGCACGGACAATACGGACAATGCACGGACAATAAACGGACAATGCACGGACAATACACAGACAATGCACGGACAATACACAGACAATACACGGACAATACACAGACAATGCACGGACAATAAACGGACAATGCACGGACAATACACAGACAATGCACGGACAATACACGGACAATACACAGAGAATACACGGACAATGTACGGACAATACACGGACAATGCACAGACAATACACGGACAATGCATGGACAATACACAGAGAATACACGGACAATGTACGGACAATACACGGACAATACACAGACAATGCACGGACAATACACAGCCAATACAGACAATGCACGGACAATACGGACAATGCACGGACAATAAACGGACAATGCACGGACAATACACAGACAATGCACGGACAATACACAGACAATACACAGAGAATACACGGACAATGTACGGACAATAAACGGACAATGCACGGACAATACACAGACAATGCACGGACAATACACGGACAATGACGGACATGCACGGACAATGCACGGACAATGCACGGACAATACACGGACAATGCACGGACAATACACAGCCAATACACGGACAATGCACGGACAATACACAGACAATACACGGACGATGCACGGACAATACACAGCCAATACACGGACAATACACAGACAATACACAGCCAATACACAGACAATACACGGACAATACAGACAATGCACAGCCAATACACGGACAATGCAGGGACAATACACAGACAATACACAGACAATCACGGACAGTGCACAGACAATACAGACAATACAGCAACAATGCACAGGCATCAATACACACGCATACACAGACAATACGGACAATACACGACAATACACGGACAATACACGACAAGTCACAGACAATACACAGACAATACACGACAATACACGGACAATGCACGGACATACAATACACAGGACAATGACGGACAATACACAGGACAATCACGGACAATATCACGGACGTAAACGGACAATACACGGACAATGCACGACAATACACAGGCAATACACGGACAATACACAGAAATACACGGACAATACACAGAAATACACGGACAATTACAGGACAGTAAACGGACAATACACGGACAATGCACAGACAATACACAGACAATAACACAACAATGCACGGACAATACACGGACAGTAAACGGACAATACACGGACAATGCACAGACAATACACAGCAATACACGGACAATACACAGAAATACACGGACAATACACAGAGAATACACGGACAATGTACGGACAGTAACGGACAATACACGGACAATGCACGGACAAAACACAGACAATACACGAACAATGCACGGACAATACACGGACATACACGGACAATACACGGACAATACACAGAAACGGACAATACACGGACAATCACGGACAAAACACAGACAATACACAACAATGCAGGACAATACACGGACAATACACGGACATGACTACGAAATACACAGAGAATACACGGACAATGTACGGACAATACACGGACAATACACGGACAAACACAGACAATACACGAAAATGCACGGACAATACACGGACAATACACGGACAATACACGGACAATACACAGGAATACACGGACAATAACGGACAAGTAAACGACAATACACGGACAATGCACGGACACAGACAATCACGACAATGCACAAATACACAGCAATACACGGACAATCACGGACAATACACGGCAGAAACGGACAATACACGGACAATGCACAGACATACACAGGCAATCACGGACAATCACGGACAATACACAGCACGACAATGCACGGACAATACACAGAATACACGGACAATACACAGACAATACACGGACAATCACGGACAATCACGGACAATACACGGACATAACGGACAATACACGGACAATGCACAGACAAATACACAGACAATACACGGACAATCAGGACAATACACAGCAATACACGGACAATGCACGGACAATACACAGAGATACACGGACATGCACGGACAATAACACAGCAATACACGGACAATGCACGGACAATACACAGACAATACACGGACAATCACGGACAATACAGACAGTACGGACAATACACGGACAATGCACGACAATACACAGGCAATACACGGACAATCACAGAAATACACAGCAATACACGACAATACACGAGAATCACAGACAATGCACGGACAAAACACAGACAATACCGACAATGCTCGGACAATACACGGACATACGGACAATACACGCAAAGACAATACACAGGACAATACAAGAACATCACGGACAATACACGACAATACAAGACAATCACAGGACAAACAGCCAATACAGACAATCCGACAATACACAGACAATCACGACTGCCGGACAATACACGCAATCGGACAATACACAGAAATGCACGAAATACACGGACAATACACAGGACAATGCACAGACAATACACAGACAATACACGGACAATACACAGGAATACAGGACAATACACAGAGATCACGGACAATGTACGGACAGATACGGACAATCACGGACAATGCACGGACAAAACACAGACAATACACGACAATGCACGGACATATACAAGCCAATACACGGACAATACACAGACAATACACAGAACAATACACAGACAATACACAGACAATACACGACAATACACAGACAATAGCACGGACGATGCACGGACAATACAGGACAATACACGGACAATGCACGGACAATACACAGACAATACACGGACATGCACAGACAATGAACGGACAATGCGGACAAGTACACGGACGAACAGACATCACGGACAATGCACGGACAATACACGGACAATCACGGACAATCAGACACACGGACAATACACGGACAATACACAGACATACACATACACGGACAATGCACGGACAATACACAGACAATACACGGACATGCACGGACAATACACACCAATACACGACAATACACAGCAATCAACAAAAGCAATACACGGACAATACAGACAATACACAGCACAATACACGGACAATGCAGGGACAATACACAGACAATACACGGACAATGCACAGACAATACACGGACAGTGCACGACAATACACAGACAATACACAGACAATACGAGACAATACACGGACAATACAGAGACAATACACGGACAATACACGGACAATACACAGACAATACACAGGACAATACACGGACAATACACGGACAATTCACAGGACAATACACAGACAATACAGACAATACACGACAAATACACGGACATACACGGACAATACCGGACAATACACGGACAATACACGGACAATACACAGATAATACACAGACAATGCACGGACATAACGGACATCACGGACAATACACAGAGAATACACGGACAATGTACGGACATAACGGACAATACACGGACAATGCACAGACAATCACGGACAATCACGGACAATACACAGACAATACACGGACAATACACAGACAATCACGGACAATCACTACAATGCACGGACAATACATGGACAATACACGACAATAACAGACAATACAGACAATACACAGACAATACACGACAATGCACAGACAATACACAGACAATACACGGACAATACAGGACAATACACAGACATACACATACAATGCACGACAATACACGGACAATCAAGGACAATACACAGACAATGCACGGACAATACAATACATGCACGGACAATACAGACAATACACAGACAATACACGGACAGTGCACAGACAATACACGGACAATACACGGACAATACACAGACAATACACGGACAATACACAGACAATACACGGACAATACACGGACAATACACGGACAATACACATACAATGCACAGACAATACACGGACAATACACGGACAATACACAGACAATACACGGACAATACACAGACAATACACGGACAATACACAGACAATACACAGACAATACACAGACAATACACAGACAATACACGGACAATACACGGACAGTAAACGAACAATACAGACAACACACAGACAATGCACAGCCCTCCAGAAAACAGGATTAGCACAAACCGTATGTGGCAACACATCTATCTGATCTCTATTTATCTATCTATCATCTATCTATCCTTCATCTATCCATCTATCTATCCATCTATCTATCCTTCATCTATCCATCTATTATCTATATATCTATTATGTATTATCTAATATCTATTATTATCTAGCATCTATTATCTATATTATCATCCATCTATTATCTATCTATCTACTTCTTATCTACCTATCCATCTATTATTTATCTATCTATGTATTATCCAACTTGAATATCCAAAAAACAGGCAGCACTCCACAGGTCAATAGAAATAGTGGATGTTTATTGAACCCACATCTTATGGCAACGTTTCGGCTCCATGAGCCTTCCTCAAGCACAAGGCTTGAGGAAGGCTCATGGAGCCGAAACGTTGCCATAAGATGTGGGTTCAATAAACATCCACTATTTCTATTGACCTGTGGAGTGCTGCCTGTTTTTTGGATATTCAAGTTGGCAAGTATTGGATTATTGCTGAAGAGGATTTGCAGCCTGAGTTATAGTATTTCTATGCTGCTCCAATTATTCTTTAAATATGTATTATCCATCTATCTATTAATCTATCATCTATTTATTTATCTATCTATCATCTATCTATTTATCTATCTATTATCTATCTATCTACCTCTCTATCTATCTATTATCTATCTATTATTTATCATTCTATTATCGATCTAATATCTATCGATCATCTATCTCTCTATTCATCCATCCCACATTACCTTCTCCATGCTGTCAATAGTGCATGAAATCCCATGTAGAACCAGGTCTAATTCAGCGCGATAACGAGCCTTATAGTCCACAAACTGCACAATGCCTCTATCTGGCCAGTCCTGTAGGGGCGCTGCTGAGTCACCCACTCTGCCTATGAAGCAAACATCAGTAAGATGGCTGACTGCATCCAGTGGCACACACACAACGTGAACATTTTACTTCATATATATCTTTAGACATGTGAAATGGAATGGAAGTGTGCCCCCCTTCTGCCGATCAGTGGGCGTCTCAGCAGACGAACCGCAGCCAACTAGAAGTTATCATCTTATCCCCTTTAATGCAGATCTGCCACCAGATTTCACAACACAAACTACAGCCATCATTAAACAATGCTTAGACCAGATGAGGCCGGTATACCTACTTAGAACATCCATGCTATAATAGCAGCATAATCCATTTTTAAAGTTTTCCCACGTGATATTATAAGCATTTTAGTCCAGCCACACTCCTAGAATATTCATAATAATATCTGGCCATAAACCTTTCAAATAGAATTATACAGCAATTCTAACTATTTTTTTCAAGGTAAGCACACCAGCCTCATCTGTTGCAGGAGATTAAATTAGATCTTTGTATGAGTTTGAGTGCAATTTTTAGGAAAATTCTCATACTATCAGGGAAAAGTGGGAAAACTTTCAAACAGGATTATACACCCATCCATGTTTTACGTAAGTACACCCGGCTCATCAGGTCTAAGATATCCATTTAGTAATGTATCCAGCTTGAACACTGAAATCTGGTGACAGAACCACTTTAACCACAGGTATACAGTGTTACTCACTTCGTTCTCTGTTTTAATGTACTCATCCACACGCTCAACGGCGACAATGTTGGTCTCCAGCTCAGACGTCATCCGTACTAACCAGTTCAGTGTCTGCGTGATCTGTCAAAATAAGAAACGCACAACCTTATATCGAGTGGTATAATATACTGATAAAGTTCCTGCGTACTGTGCACGCTCCCTACCAGGTTCCACCGCCAAACCGTGACATGTCATCATCCGCAATGCTCTGTATACTAGTATTATGTAATTGTACAATTAAAGGGAATGTGTCACCATGAAAAACAGCTCCAATGTGTGGATAAGTAAAAGAGAGAGATTCCAAGGATGCCATGTCCTAGTGTTGAGTGTGAAGGTGCCTGGATGAAGCGTCACGTGTGAGGCGAAACGGCCGTTGTGCCGTACACATGGAAGGAATCCTGCTAAAACCCGCCCTATGTATTGAGTTGATTTTTAGAAACGGGTGAGTGATGTTACGGTATATGACCATATTTACAGTGGCATGTAAAGGTTAGGGCACGCCTGGTCAAAATTACTGCTATTGTGAACAGTTAAACAAGTTGAAGATAAAATGATCTGTAAAAGGTGTAAAGTTAAAGATGACACATTCCCTTTGTATTTTAGGCAAAAAAAATGTATATATATTTTCATTATTTACATTTTAAAAATTACAGAAAGGAAAATGGGCCAATGCAAAATTTTGGAGATTTGTGTACTTAGACAACTTTGACCAAAATTTCAGACCTTAATTATCCTGTTCGGGTTATGGGTTGTTCACTGTCATCATTAGAAAAGGTCAGGTGATGCAAATTTCCCAACTTTATAAAAAAAAACAGCTTCCACTAACCTTGCGCCAAAAAACAGCAGCCATTGGTTCTTCTAAGAAACTACCTAGCACTCTGAAAATTAAAATGGTGGAGGCCCACAAAGCAGGAGAAGGCTACAAGAAGATAGCAAAGCGTTTTCAAGTTGCCCTTTCCTCAGTTTGAAATGTAATTAAGAAATGGCAGCTAACAGGAACAGTGGAGGTCAAGATTAAGTTCTGGAAGACCAAACAAAATTTCAGCGACAGCTCTCGTAGGATTGCTAGAGAGGCAAATCAGAACCCCGCATGACTGCAAAAGACCTTCAGAAAGATTTAGCCGACTCTGGAGTTGTGGTACATTGTTCTACTTTTCAGAAACACCTGCACAAATATGGCCTTCATGGAACAGTCATCAGAAGAAAACCTCTACTGCGTCCTCGCCATAATATTTAGCGTCAGAAATATGCAGAAGAATATCTAAATAAGCCTGATGCATTTTGGAAACAAGTCCTGTGGACCGATGAGTTTAAAATGGAACTCTTTGGTCACAATAATCACAGATATGTGTGAAGAAAAAAGGGCACAGTTTCAGGAAAAGAACATCTTGCCAACCATTAACCATGGGGGTAGATCAATCATGCTTTGGGGTTGTGTTGCAGCACTGGGAATATTTCACTGGTAGATGGAAGAACGGATTCAATGAAATTTCAACAAATTCTTGATGCAAAAGTAATACCATCTGTAAAAAAAGCTGAAGCTGAAAAGAGGATGGCTTCTACAAATGGATAATGATCCTAAACGCACGTCAAAATCTACAGTAGACGACCTCAAAAGGTGCAATCTGAAGGTTTTACAATGGCCCTCGCAGTCCCCTGATCTGAACGTCATTGAAAATCTGTGGCTAGACCTCAAAATAGCAGAGGATGCAAGATGACCCAGGAATCTCACAGAACTAGAAGAATGGATGAAAATCCCTCAAACAAGAATTGAAAGACTCTTGTCTGGAAAAGCGTTGACAAGGTGTGATAATTACAAAGGGGCTGTCACTAGGTACTAACCATGCTGGGTGCCCAACATTTTGCATAGGCCCATTTTCCTTTTTGTCATTTTTAAAATGTAAAAGATGAAAATATATATTTTTTGCCTTTTGTTGAATTGAACATGAAGAGTAAGTCAGAGATCAGCTGCAGCCGGACTTCCTCTTCAAGTTCAATTCATACGAAGGTGTGGACAGTGACGCCAGAGCTAATTGGGGATCGGGTACCGGGCACCACGTGTCATGCAACCACACAGAAGCTCTGGAACGGCGCCGTCACGGGAGGTGAGCATAAGCTTTTTCATTTTATCGGAGCCGAACATCCTAGTCGTGGACAACCCCTTTAATACGGTAGATGGAAATGGATAAGAAATAGTCAAACTTTACATTTATCTTACTGTTATGTCCTTTCATAGTGACTCACATTGAGTGCTGAGGAAATGGAAAGTCCAACCGTCCCACTGTCCACCGTTCCCCGAGCCAACACAGCGAAGAGCGCAGCAAAAAACACCGTCAAGTTCCCCACAAATTCGAGACGGATGGCCAGCCACCTGCAGACAGCGACACACAGACGGGAAATGATGAGAGATACGTCCTGATCACGAATCACCAGGAATGAAACGCGTCGTGGGTGTCTTACCTGTTGGAGACAATCCAGGAGTACACAGTCTTCTGATTGATATCTAAGGTGTCCTCATTGTGCTGGAGGAACCTCTGTTGATGTCCATAAGCCCTGATGACGGACAGACCGGAAACCGTCTCCCCAAAGTGAGAATAGATGGGTGACCTTGTGACTGAATCCAGTCGTCTCAGCTGACGAGAGGTGGTGACGTAAAACCTCTACAGACACAATGGCAATGTCATGTTTTTTGCTATTTGCAAGTATAAGTAGACATCCGTGGGAATAATGGTCATTTGGGGGGAAGATATCATCAAAAAATCACCGATAGTTTAAATCAGGTTTTTGTCTTACGTGTATTTTTTTCCTTTAATTGTGAATTTTTTCTCATATTTAAAAAAAAAAAAAAAAATTGTGATCTTTCATTTTTCCCACTGGCCACTGGGGCTTTTTTAGACTCATACTTCTTGTCCTTTCAGAAAGATTTTTCAGCAGGCTCCTTATCATCAGAGACAGGGTTATAATGACAGATAACACCTCTATATACAGGAGATAACAATAACCATTCACAATAGGTGATGTCACAGCTCACCTCCTTCTCTTGTTCAATGACTGATAGCACCTTTATATACAGTAAACATAGGACCCACCATTCACAATAGGTGATGTCACAGCTCACCTCCTCCTCCTGTACAATGACTGATAACACCTCATATACAGTAGATAACACAGGATCCACCATTCACAATAGGTGATGTCAAGCTCACCTCCTCCTCCTGTACAATGACTGATAACACCTCTATATACAGTAGATAACACAGGATCCACCATTCACAATAGGTGATGTCAGAGCTCACCTCCTCCCCCTCCTGTACAATGACTGATAACACCTCTATATACAGTAGATAACACAGGATCCACCATTCACAATAGGTGATGTCAGAGCTCACCTCCTCCCCCTCCTGTACAATGACTGATAACACCTTTATATACAGTAGATAACACAGGATCCACCATTCACAATAGGTGATATCACAGCTCCCCTCCTCCCTCCTGTACAGTGACTGATAACACCTCTATATACAGTAGATAACACAGGATCCACCATTCACAATAGGTGATGTCAGAGCTCACCTCCTCCCCTCCTGTACAATGACTGATAACACCTCTATATACAGTAGATAACACAGAATCCACCATTCACAATAGGTGATGTCACAGCTCACCTCCTCCTGTACAATGACTGATAACGCCTCTATATACAGTAGATAACACAGGATCCACCATTCACAATAGGTGATGTCACAGCTCACCTCCTCCTTCTGTACAATGACTGATAACACCTCTATATACAGTAGACAACACAGGATCCACCATTCACAATAGGTGATGTCACAGCTCACCTCCTCCCCCTCCTGTACAATGACTGATAACACCTCTATATACAGTAGACAACACAGGATCCACCATTCATAATAGGTGATATCACAGCTCACCTCCTCCTTCTGTACAATGACTGATAACACCTCTATATACAGTAGACAACACAGGATCCACCATTCATAATAGGTGATGTCACAGCTCACCTCCTCCTGTACAATGACTGATAACACCTCTATATACAGTAGATAATACAGGATCCACCATTCACAATAGGTGATGTCACAGCTCACCTCCTCCTCCTCCTGTACAATGACTGATAACACCTCTATATACAGTAGATAACACAGGATCCACCATTCACAATAGGTGATGTCACAGCTCACCTCCTCCTGTACAATGACTGATAACACCTCTATATACAGTAGATAACACAGGATCCACCATTCACAATAGGTGATGTCACAGCTCACCTCCTCCTCCTCCTGTACAATGACTGATAACACCTCTATATACAGCAGATAACACAGGATCCACCATTCACAATAGGTGATATCACAGCTCACCTCCTCCTGTACAATGACTGATAACACCTCTATATACAGTAGATAACACAGGATCCACCATTTACAATAGGTGATGTCACAGCTCACCTCCTCCTGTACAATGACTGATATCACCTCTATATACAGTAGATAACACAGGATCCACCATTCACAATAGGTGATGTCACAGCTCACCTCCTCCTCCTGTACAATGACTGATATCACCTCTATATACAGTAGATAACACAGGATCCACCATTCACAATAGGTGATGTCACAGCTCACCTCCTCCTCCTGTACAATGTCTGATAACACCTCTATATACAGTAGATAACACAGGATCCACCATTCACAATAGGTGATGTCACAGCTCACCTCCTCCTGTACAATGACTGATAACACCTCTATATACAGTAGATAACACAGGATCCACCATTCACAATAGGTGATGTCACAGCTCACCTCCTCCTCCTCCTGTACAGTGACTGATAACACCTCTATACACAGCTGATAACACAGGGTCCACCATTCACAATAGGTGATGTCACAGCTCACCTCCTCCTGTACAATGACTGATAACACATCTATATACAGTAGATAACACAGGATCCACCATTCACAATAGGTGATGTCACAGCTCACCTAATCTCTCCTGTACAATGACTGATAACACCTCTATATACAGTAGATAACACAGGATCCACCATTCACAATAGGTGATGTCACAGCTCACCTCCTCCTCCTCCTGTACAGTGACTGATAACACCTCTATACACAGCTGATAACACAGGGTCCACCATTCACAATAGGTGATGTCACAGCTCACCTCCTCCTTCCACTATGACCCTTTCACATGTTCATTAGACAAATAATAAAGTCAGAGTCTGTTCATTGCTGCTAATGTACATGTGTTTCCTGAAACAACTGGAAGTCATAGTATAAAAAAGCCCCAGTGGTCAGTGTGAAAACGGCAAAATTTCTATTTTTTTATTTTTATTACATTGGCCAAAAAAATATTGCCAAACATTTTTAAAAATTAATTTAACACGAAACCTGATTTAAACAACAGGTCATTTTCTAATGACACTTTCCCTTAAACACAATGTTCTTCTTAGGTCCAAAATTCTGTTCATATTATTTTCTAAATGTATTTTCATAGTTGCCGGAGCTCCATTATAAGGAGACAGAGTTCCAAATCTCTTGCTTAAAATAAATAGGGGAACGTTCCATTCTGAAAGCTAACACTAAAGGTACTGTCACACTAAGGGAAACTATTGGATGTATTGCATACTGTTCAATGCATGAACAACGCACTGTATGATCTTCAGCTCCCTCTAGTGGTGTCTATGGTCAGCCATAATTTTGTAATTTAATGATGCTGTCTGAGCTTTTAAGACCGTGACCGAAGAGCAAGAAAATTTTATAAAATATAAAACATTATTCAAACGTATATGATGGTTATTGTTATAACGTTTTCTGCTCTTAGGTGACTTTCTTAAAATCCTGGATCTTTTAATTCAATGTCTATGGTGGTGGGAAGTGTGGGTGGGTCTTTCTCTCTATAGGAAGTAGGTCTTTGACTCTACTGGAAGTGGGAGCGGGTCTACCTATCTACAGAAAATGGGGGCGGGTCTACCTCTACAGGAAGTGGGGGCGGGTCTACCTCTCTACAGAAAATGGGGGCGGGTCTACCTCTCTACAGGAAGTGGGGGTGGGTCTTTCTCTCTATAGGAAGTAGGTCTTTGACTCTACTGGAAGTGGGGGCGGGTCTACCTATCTACAGAAAATGGGGGCGGGTCTACCTCTACAGGAAGTGGGGGCGGTCTACCTCTCTACAGGAAGTGGGGGCGGGTCTACCTCTCTACAGGAAGTGGGGGCGGGTCTACCTCTCTACAGGAAGTGTGGGCGGGTCTTAGTCTCTCTGCTCTTGCTCTCCTGTCTGTCATACTGCATACCGGCATGATGTAGCGGCTGGCTACACAGCACAGGCAAGCGACAGGACAAAGGCAAGAGCAATGCATGCTGGGAAGTACAAGAAGGGACGTTCCTGTCCTATAGTGATGGCAGAATGCTATAGACTATAACTAGCGAAAAAAGAAATGTAGCAGGAAATGAACATTGGCAAATGAATTAACTCAAATGTAGTAAAATACTAGTGTAACACCTGCACATGGAACTGTCAGAGCAGCTACTGGTATACTGGGATTTACAGACACTAAGAAGAGTTTTGCAGCTGCTGTTAAACAGGGACCTTCAGACATTAATGGTTTTTTCCCTGAGCTGCGGGGGACTACAATTCCCATGGACCCTTGTTTCAGTCAGATGACACAGCTTGGAAGGATAGGAGGGAGGAGGGACTTGGGGGAGGGAGCTGGAGAGGAAGTAAAAGAAAGTGAGAGAGCGGATTGTTCATGTAAAAGATGGAGCGCTGTGGACTTGTATTCCTCTAAAGAGCGGAGCGTTCCAGTCCCCTCTGATATACCTGCGAATCTGGAGAGAGCGCAGCCCGGTCACCAGGTGAAGCAAGCAACATTAAGGACTCGGAGAGTTCTACCGGCACTCCCACCGTATAAAGGCCTGAATCCTGCCGCCCCCAGTTGGGGTCCAGGGAAAACTACAACCGGTTGAGACGCACCGTGAGTGCCCCTTTTCGAGACTTGTGGTTCAACCAGCCCGTTACAGTGAGTACACTACGCCCCAGGCTATTTACCTTCGTGAGCATCTAAGTGCACCAACGGTTATAAATTTGCGCGCCAACATCCGCGGCAACTGGGCCCCAACGTTTGGACTGGGTTAATACAAGAAAAGGGGAACCCTGCTATGTTATATTTGCAGGGTTGGGAAAAGAATTAGGTTGTGATGTGTATATGATTTTTATAGAGCACCGTTACCTGTATTGCATGTTGTTTCTTTAAATACACTTCATTTCTGCTGCATATCCATAAACCAGTTAAACTGTTTTACTCCTGTTTTGGGTGAGTGTGTACTGAGCTATAGGCAGGGGTTTCCCGAATCAGTCCCTGGCAGAAGATAACAGTCCTTCTGCAGTCCTAGAGAGAGCTCCAATCAAGATTCGGGTGGAGGCACTGCGCCCTAAAGAGGTGAGACCCCCCATAACACCCAGCGTACCGTGGTAGCCCTGAAGGGGTGTTACAGTGGAGGCACTGCTGAGATCCAGAACTAACACAGGAGTATTTACTATGGAGACTTTAACAGAGCGAGAAGTATATTTGTGGTGTGAAGAGATGGATGTTACAGCTAGACAAAGCTTTGCAGTGAGTGGTGAGCTCTGTGATGCATCTGATGAAGAGATACTGAAAATAGTTAACCGACTCACTGAACTTGCCCACCCTGAAGTGGTCGACCGCAGAAAGGAAAAGGGGGGACAGTTACCCATAGCCCTGATCTCAACCGGGCAGATCTTGAGGAAAGATTACTTCCCATCCATGATAGCCGTGTCCCCAGAGTATGGTCGACAATGGAAGATCACTTGGCCTAATGAGTCGAAGTTGAGACCCGGCAACAGGAATCAACCACTCAGTCTAGGAAGACTAGTATACGTCCGCCCTCTACTCCCCTTAGAACCAGTCCTGAAGAGACAGCGGCCCCTGTTGATGTGCTTATGACAGCTATAGAAAAGTTAGTCAGTCAGTTTGCAAAGATGCAGCCAGAAGGGAACTACCGTCGTTTAAGAACCTTCTCGGGTGCCCTCCCCACCCCTGCTGGAGAAGAAGAATATGATACTTGGAGGGATGTCACTTTACTGTGCTTAGAAGAGTGGCAGTGCACTGATGCCGTGAAGAAGCAGAGAATAGTAGAAAGTTTGAAGGGTACTGCTATGGAAGTGGTGCAGGCTGCTTGGCGGAGCAAGCCACTAGCAACTTATCAAGATTATATGAGTGCTTTAGAAGATGCTTTTGGATCCCCTGAAGATGCTACTGATCTACTCTATAAACTTCGTACCACCTACCAACAACCAGATGAGAAGATGTCCGACTATCTATACCGATTGGATAAGATGGTTCATAGAATAGTATCTAAAGGTGGAGTCAGCCCTAAAGAAGTTGATCAGTGTCGTCTGGACCAAGTACTCAGAGGAGCTCTCACTCATGATCCAATTGCTCAGCGGATGAGGTCTTGTGATAAAGAGAAGATTCCTGGTTCTTTTCATGAGTTGCTTAAGGAAGTTCGCAAGGAAGAGGTTATTTTGGCCGCAAGAGAGAAGACCTCCCCTCGGGTGACTACTGTTGCCTTGAAGCCAGCAGCCAACTGCCGAGAGAGGGAACTGCTGAAAGTCATCGAGAAACAGGGGGAGCAGATTACTCAATTGTTAAGTGCTCAGGCCAAGACAATACAGCGGTTACAAAGTGCTGCAGAGGTAGCCGAGAAGCAGACCCTGGCTTCAGGAAGAGAGAATGATGACCTGTGTAGAGTGGAAAGTAGGAAACCAGAAGGGTGCTTTGTCTGTGGGAGTCCAGGCCATATAGCTCGTCAGTGTCCAAAGAGGTGGAGCTCAAAGAACTCTTCACATTCTCCCCACCTCCCTCCGAGGCAGTCGGGAAACGGGAAAGGGGGCCAGTAGAACCCCATACTGAGCCCCCATCAGCAACTAAGACCTACTCTACCTCTCCATCCAATAGTGCCTCATCGAAAACACTGCCTGAAGGGTTAGTGGGACCAGCCCCGCATGTCCCTGCATATATCAATGGTAAATCTTGTTCAGTATTGCTGGATAGCGGATCTCAAGTGTCCATCATTTTTGAAGGATGGTATAAGAGATATTTATCCAATGTGCCTCTGAAACCGCTGTCTGGACTCGTGGTGTGGGGACTGAGTGAACACAGCTATCCCTACCGAGGATACGTGTCCGTGACACTACGATTCCCAGAGACTGTTGTTGGAGTGGATAAAGAGATACCCATTATAGCGCTAATCTGCCCGGAGGCAGAGGCCGATGAGAGACCCACACCTGTCATAGTGGGAACAAATGCCAACATTTTCCGTACGTTAGCTCAGTGGTGTCGTGAAGCTGGGGAGAAAAGTACTCGCAGACCCTATCCATCCACCCAGTCTGTCTGGAAGCCTATGTGAGGACGGAGGAGGAGAAGAGGGAACTGCAGCCTGAAAGCTTTGACCCTTGTTTTGAAGGAAGTGAGCTGAAAGGAGAAGAGAGGAGGCTAGTCATTGACGGCATGATGATGCGGGGGGCGGCTTTCTCCTTGGGCGAATGGGACATGGGCCTCGCCCAAGGAGTAGAGCATCGCATTCGGTTGAAAGATCAAAAGCCTTTCCGAGAGAGATCCCGAAGATTGGCCCCGGCGGATATCGAAGATGTTAGGCAGCATCTACGCGGTATGTTAGACACAGGAGTCATCATAGAGTCTAGTAGCCCATATGCTTCCCCCATTGTGATTGCTCGAAAAAAAAATGGAGCTATTCGGATGTGTGTGGATTATCGTACTTTGAACAAACGTACGGTTCCTGACCAGTACACTGTGCCCCGAATTGATGAAGCTTTAGATTGCCTGCAAGGGAGCCAATGGTTTTCTGTGTTAGATCTCCGGAGTGGTTACTATCAGATACCCATGTCAAAGGAAGATCAAGAGAAGACCGCTTTTATCTGCCCCATTGGGTTCTTCGAGTTTCAAAGACTGCCTCAAGGACTGACAGGTGCTCCGGCCACTTTTCAGAGATGTATGGACAAAGTAGTGGGGGACATGCACTTACGTGAGGTCTTGGTTTATCTCGATGATCTTATTGTTTTTGGGAAGACTCTGGAAGAACACAACCAGCGGTTGTTCAAGGTGCTGGATCGGTTGAAGGAGGCTGGGTTGAAGTTGTCCCTTGATAAGTGCCGGATTTGCCAGACGACTGTGAAATATGTGGGGCACATAGTCAGCAGAGAAGGAATTTCCACCGACCCCGCCAAAGTGGAGGCTGTGGTAAACTGGCCTAAGCCCACCAAGCTGGGGGAGCTTAGGTCCTTTTTAGGATTCTGTGGATACTACCGAAGATTTGTACCCCAGTACTCTCGGATTGCGAAGCCATTAACTGCTCTTACCCAGGGTATCCCCTTCCGGCGGGACAGCCCGCCCCTCAAGGTCAGGGAAAAGAGACTACTTCCGAGTTAATGAACCTTTTGGGGAAAGATGGACACCCTTATGCGACGAGGCATTCGAGAAACTGAAGTCATGTTTGACCCAAACTCCAGTGTTGGCCTATGCAGACGCCAGTAAACCATATGTGTTACATATAGATGCTTCTCTCGACGGACTAGGAGGGATTCTCTATCAGGACCATGATGGCTGTCTACGTCCCGTTTACTACATTAGTCGAGGATTGACTCCCAGTGAACGCAACTACCCAGCTCACAAACTGGAGTTTCTGGCTCTGAAATGGGCTGTAGTGGACATGCTGCATGACTACCTCTATGGGGTACGCTTCGTGGTTCATACCGACAACAATCCATTAACCTACGTGAGAACCACAGCAAAACTGGATGCCACGGGGTACCGGTGGCTTGCCGCACTCTCTCTGTATGATTTCAGCTTAAAATATCGACCAGGGATCAGTAACATTGATGCAGACACACTCTCTCACCTGCCTAGTGAACCTTTAAATGAGGAAGAAGAAGGAGGATGGATAGAGGTCCCTGCCCCTGAGGTGAAGACTCTGTGCCATAGACATCGAACTGATGCCCTCACTCTGCAGTGCTGTGCTAAATTCTTAGGAGCATGTAGCGAAGCGCTCCCGTTGTCGTACTGTCGAGTGACAAATGTAACCCCAGACTCTCTCCCTCAACTGACTCATAATCAAGTCAGGACGGCGCAGCAGGAGGATCAGTCAGTGGGGGTAGTTCGATGGTGGGTGAAGAGGGGCTGGAGGCCCGAAAAGAATGCATTAAGAACAGAGGAGTCTGTCCTGCTGACTCGGCAGCTAGAGTCGCTAGTAGTAAGAAATGGGCTACTATACCGAGAGACAAGGGGCCAGAAGGGAGGAGTCCGCAGACAGCTGGTGTTACCCACCCGATTTCGGAAGATGGTCATGAAGTCCCTGCATGATGACCATGGACATCTTGGCATCGAAAAGACTACGAGTCTCGTGGCCGACCGATTCTATTGGCCTCGCATGGAAGCGGATATTGAAGAATACTGCAAATCATGCTCCCGGTGTGTATTGAGAAAAACCTTGCCTTTGAGAACAGCCCCCCTTGTGAACATTACCAGTGATGGCCCACTTGAACTAGTGTGCATTGATTTCCTCTCCATCGAGCCTGATGAAAGCAATGTCAGTAATGTGTTAGTGGTCACTGACCATTTCACCCGATATGCCCAGGCCTACCCCACTAAAGATCAAAGGGCAATTACTGTGGCAAAAACATTATGGGAGAAGTTCTTTGTACATTACGGGCTGCCTGCCCGCATCCATACCGATCAAGGAAGAGATTTCGAAAGTAGACTAATCAAGGAGCTATGCGCTCTCTGTGGGATCAAGAAATCCAGAACCATGCCATATCACCCCCAAGGGGATCCTCAACCTGAGAGATTCAACCGTACCCTTCTGAACATGTTAGGCACTTTAGATCCCAGGAAGAAGGGACACTGGAGCAGGCATGTGAGCCAGTTGGTTCATGCCTACAATTGCACCACAAATGAGTCAACTGGATATTCTCCTTATTTCCTCATGTTTGGAAGAAAAGCCCGACTACCCGTGGATATTAGTTTTGGGACATCCATTGACCGTTCTAATGGGAAGACCTACTTAAAATATGTGTCCCAGCTAAAAGAAGATTTGACAAAAGCTTACAAATTGGCAGAGCAGGCCTCTGGTCGGTCAGGGAAGCGCAATAAGACTCGCTACGACTGTAGGGTTCGAGAACAAGTTTTACTACCTGGAGACAGAGTTCTTATTCAGCTTTTGGGCCTTCCTGGGAAGCACAAGCTTGCTGATCGGTGGTGTCCTGACCCTTACGTGGTGATGGAGAAGTTGCCCGGTGTTCCGGCCTACAGAGTGAAGCCCGAAAAAGGGGGTGGAGCTGTTAAAACCTATCATCGACATCATCTGTTGCCTGTGGGAAAAAACATCCCTTTACCCCCATTGCCAACTCAAGGAGGTCATACAACTCTTCAGTGCAATAGGAGAAGTCCAAGGTGTAAAAACCCACCCCAGACTGGAGTTGCCTCAGGAGGATGTGACAGCGAGTCTGGGGATGAATGGGGACCTGACTGTCAATGGAGCTACAGGTGGATCGAGGACCCATGCCCCATGGGCGTAGACCCTGAAAACCAGACCCCTGAAGTAGAAACAAAGAAAAGGGACATTTGTCAGGAGGCGAGTGCACCCCGCCCACAATTGGAGGAAAGTTCAGAAGAGGGACATTTATTGAATGAAGAGATTCACCTGGTGGAGCCCGTTCTTGAGAGACAAGAGTCGGGGACTGAGGAGGTGGGCCCCTCGGTACACACTCGTCCCAAGCGGGACATTAGGCCACCCATGATGTTGACTTATGACAGAATGGGACATACCACTGAGGTCCCCAGGTTGATACACCCAAATTCAAATTCTGTTTGGCCTTATTTCTCGGTATCTTCCATGTGTCCAGGAGGTGGTTTGTATGCATGTAAATTTGGTGTTAGTCAGGATGCCTTAACCCCCATTCATGTTTCAGGTGGTGAGTCCTCATGTTGTGATGGGACACTTTCAATGACTCACCAGGGGGAGAATGTAACACCTGCACATGGAACTGTCAGAGCAGCTACTGGTATACTGGGATTTACAGACACTAAGAAGAGTTTTGCAGCTGCTGTTAAACAGGGACCTTCAGACATTAATGGTTTTTTCCCTGAGCTGCGGGGGACTACAATTCCCATGGACCCTTGTTTCAGTCAGATGACACAGCTTGGAAGGATAGGAGGGAGGAGGGACTTGGGGGAGGGAGCTGGAGAGGAAGTAAAAGAAAGTGAGAGAGCGGATTGTTCATGTAAAAGATGGAGCGCTGTGGACTTGTATTCCTCTAAAGAGCGGAGCATTCCAG
Source organism: Oophaga sylvatica (assembly GCA_033576555.1). Taxonomy (NCBI): domain Eukaryota; kingdom Metazoa; phylum Chordata; class Amphibia; order Anura; family Dendrobatidae; genus Oophaga; species Oophaga sylvatica. Next base: position 584,776,486 of record JARQOD010000003.1, read on the forward strand.
TCCCCTCTGATATACCTGCGAATCTGGAGAGAGCGCAGCCCGGTCACCAGGTGAAGCAAGCAACATTAAGGACTCGGAGAGTTCTACCGGCACTCCCACCGTATAAAGGCCTGAATCCTGCCGCCCCCAGTTGGGGTCCAGGGAAAACTACAACCGGTTGAGACGCACCGTGAGTGCCCCTTTTCGAGACTTGTGGTTCAACCAGCCCGTTACAGTGAGTACACTACGCCCCAGACTATTTACCTTCGTGAGCATCTAAGTGCACCAACGGTTATAAATTTGCGCGCCAACATCCGCGGCAACTGGGCCCCAACGTTTGGACTGGGTTAATACAAGAAAAGGGGAACCCTGCTATGTTATATTTGCAGGGTTGGGAAAAGAATTAGGTTGTGATGTGTATATGATTTTTATAGAGCACCGTTACCTGTATTGCATGTTGTTTCTTTAAATACACTTCATTTCTGCTGCATATCCATAAACCAGTTAAACTGTTTTACTCCTGTTTTGGGTGAGTGTGTACTGAGCTATAGGCAGGGGTTTCCCGAATCAGTCCCTGGCAGAAGATAACAGTCCTTCTGCAGTCCTAGAGAGAGCTCCAATCAAGATTCGGGTGGAGGCACTGCGCCCTAAAGAGGTGAGACCCCCCATAACACCCAGCGTACCGTGGTAGCCCTGAAGGGGTGTTACACTAGGATGTCCAAAGGGCGCTATGAAAAGTCTAACACCATAAAGTATGGAAAGAAAAACCAATGTTTACCTGCACAAAGTAATATAAAATGACTAATGGTACGATGACGGCGGCAAAGATGGGAGTAGCCCAGCAGATGAGGAACAGGGTGCTGATCACCCCCAAGACGCAGGAAAGCCAACTACGGAACGACATGGGGATGGTTTCATCCACGGTGAAGATGTCCTGGAAGCAAATAACATTCATTTTAGTAAGGTGATGTCATTCTTTTCGACTAGTTTTGTGAAGGTAGCCCGTCTTTCTGGAACAAGACTTTAAAAGTCTCTGTTGTTTCATCAAACTTTACATAAATCAATAGTATAAGTGAAAACAAGAAGGACAAGCAGTGTGATAGAGAGATGCAGATGCATAGAGACACTTCTGCTGTTTTACAGTGTTTTGCTTCATCCCTGAGCTGGATTCATAGCTACGCTGCTCAGCACTGCTGTATAATGTCCTCCATGCTGCTGCTTTCTAGTAAGTGTTTTATCTCACCACAGAAAGGTATTCACAGCTACACTGCTCAGCATCGCTGCATCATGTCCTCTTTGCTGCTGCTTTCTAGTATGTCTTTTATCTCATCCCAGAGCAGGGTTCCCAGATACACTGCTCAGTACTGCTGTATGATGATCCCCATGCCGCTTCTTATCATATACTACATACAGACAGGAGAGGAGGATTCCCTCATGCCCCTGCAAGATGTTCCGCTGCTACAGGACGTTATGTCTTTATGGTCTTTGTGATTATGCTACCAGTCTTCAGTTTGAACAATCTGAAATACACGATCTCATTCATCCCCAAGAAGCAACACATTCTTTTAATAAAAATGAATGTTACTGACCTTGGCAAATCTGTTGACGATGCGCCCAGTTGGAGTGGTATCGAAAAACTGCATAGGTACGTGCAGGATATTTCGCAGCAGTTGTGTATGGAGTAACCTTGATGCACGCATTGTACCAGCCGCAACCAGAAAAGCACTGAGGAACACGAAAATACCTGAAAAATACATATACAAATCATTACTACCCCAAAATGTATTACCGCTAGAACCTTGTAGATATGGAGAAGCCGCAGATAACTAGATATTTTTCCATATTGGCCATAAAGCTGAATAAAGGCTATAATGAATGACAACACTGGCTCAGGTTCGCTAAAGCTTGAGCCCACCATTAGATTCTTGTACACTAGAAAGGGGCTATGGCGTCCATATGTCCATGGACGGGGCCTGTCTTTATGAAACAACCCCTACAAATAGTGGGGTCTAGACTTACAGTAAACTAGAAAAATGATTGCTACTTCTTACCTTGTGTCACTCCCAAGGCTCCAAACACCCCGACGCGCATGTCTCTCTGCGAGACGGATAGGTGACATTATAATATTCCACAGCATCCGACGTCCATTCACTGATCCACATGTTCTGTCCGACAAAGGCTGCATTTTGTAAAATGAAGGTGAGCAATATCGTGACCGAGTACCACCAACCAATGGCACGAAGGTACTTCATATACACAGAGAATTTCACCTGCAAAAGAAAAAATGATACAAAAAAATGAAAAATCTCTTAAAGGTGGAAGATTTATCAAAACGGATGCAGAGAGGAAACGGAGAAGTCGTCAGATGTCATTTTCAGAAAATATATCCGTCATAAAATTCCAATTTTGGGCCATGTTTTCTTAGAAATCTGCATTGTACCGTTCCTCTGTTATTCCTTCTAGAAATAATTTACCAACTGGGGGTTGAGAATCCCCGGAATTCCATCACTGGAAGGAGCATGGTGGCGTCATCTACTAGAACCCTTCTGAAAGTGTAGGATTTGCCAACTCTTCCAGGAGTCCCGGAAGTCCCCCCTTTTTTAAGGGACATTCAAGGAGAGTCGGCAAGTATGTATTAACCCCGCACGACTTGTCGATGAGACTGATTGCAGTGCGTAGGTAACTCTACCTTTCCGGTCTCTATTGTCTCTTTCTCAATAAGCTGTTGTCCTTTTGCGGTTGTCTTCTGGTCTTCACCCTTCTCCTTCACCACGTCCTTTAGTGACTTCCTTAAAGTGCCATTCATACTATAAGACGGGCGAGAAGTATATGGTCAGGTCCATAATCAGTGCCATAACTTGAACTACGAAGATTTCTGTATCCTTTATCTATCAGCCTCACCTGCCAAGCTTCTTCTTGTGGAGACTGTTCTCTCTCTTAATGGTGGTTGTCACAATGTCTTCTGCTACTTCTGCTGCTTGTTCTACGGGATCTTCACCGTCATCTTCCTCATCTGCCTTGAGTAGCACTGCATGGTGGACAATAGGAAAACCAGATAAGTTGTGGAAGCAGTAATGTACGAGTTGCATATTTGTGTACGCCTCCTGCCGGGGTCAGACTGGGGGGTCCAAGGGCTCACCAGTGACAGTGACTCTGGGGGAACCACTGTTCTGCTATATGCAAATACTACCTTACTCTCATTCACAAATTTGCCTTTGCTCCTATATAACAATAAACTCGACAGAATATGAAATGAATGATGAGATGCTGTCATTGTCTGTACAGAGTAAATCAAGTTAATTGTGCCAACTATTGCTTTTATATAGAGTTGGGAGGCCTTCTCCTGCAGTGGGGCCTACCGGAGAATTCACCTGTTCTCCTGCGGGCCAGTCCGAGCCTGCCTCCTGCTATCCATGCAGAGCTCCAGTCTATGGTCTGATCAAGTGTCAATCAGTCCATATAGTGGAGAATCTATCATTTCATTGTCAATCTTGGAAAATCTCAACGTGTTGATTGTACTATTTATGGAGACAAAGTCTCAGCCTCCGATTATTATGTATGTAATGATGAACTTATTATCTATAAGAATAACCTGGTAGATATAATCCTGGCTCAGGGTAGTATACAAATTCTATCTAATAATAAAGTAGAAGGCCTCTGGAGCTTCACTTGGTGGCTGTCATTGGAGATGCATCTTGTAGGGTCTTCTCAAATACCAAGCCAAACATTTAATGAAGCTAATTCACAAGCTTTTGATATTTTCCTAAACAACCGGAAAGACTATGAAAGAACATTTCCTATCTACATGAATAATCTACATTAAATGTACCAGTCGGCTCCGAGTCCTTAGCATGGTCCTGCTTGGCGTATGTCCTGAGGAACTCTGCAAAAGCTCCATTGTTGGCCAATAACGTTTTGTATGGGCCGGTTTCAGTGATGCTGCCATTCACTATGACCACAATTTCATCCGTATGCTTTAGAAAGCTTACACCGTGAGTGACCAGGACGCGGGTCTGTGAAAAGATGGGATGTGACAGGTTTACAACCATGCATCTCAAGAAAATTGTACTCCATCAGTTTCCAATACTGCCGAATCGTATATATGAAAGTCTGGTAACGATGATGACCCTGCAATGCAATTGTCAATTTTTATAGAGCTGATTGATATTTTCACTTGACTATTGGTTTATATCACAAAATGGAGTTTAGTTATCTGTGATTTACCTTGTTTTTTAGTAAACCTTTGGGTCCAACAACCTTCTCAAATATGTGTTTCCCCACATGAGCATCGACAGCCGAAAGAGGGTCATCGAGGATGTAGATGTCTGTATTCTGGTATACTGCCCGAGCCAGGCTCACACGCTGCTTCTGTCCTCCACTCAAGTTTATTCCCTATGTGACAAGAAAAGGATAAAAAAAAACCTGAAAGATCGGTGGGAGTCCAAGCATCAGCCCCCCATATCCTAGCAATATTTTATAAAATGGGAAAACACTGAGAGCAAAACTAAACTTTTTTTTATTATATAGTTTTCCTCCAGACATGGCAAAGTTATTATATTTTGTAATATACTCCATTACCTTGTTTTGCGTCCTCTCCCTGGCACTAAGCTTCAGTGCTGTTTTAAAGGGAATCTGTCACCCTAAATTGGCGGGATATTTAAATGATGGCAGTCAGGTCAGATGGGCGGTGTTTTGGGTACTTGCCTTAACATGTTGTTCGCCGCTGTCTCCATTATTTCTGGGAATTGTAGTCGTTGCCCTCCATATAACGCGCCTGTGCATTGCAATCTTGAATTGCGCACGCGCAGTATGCATTGCCTGCAGATTGCAATGCACAGGCGCGTTATATGGAGGGAAACGACTACAATTCCCAGAAATAATGGAGACAGCGGCGAACAACATGTTAAGGCAAGTACCCAAAACACCGCCCATCTGACCTGACTGCCATCATTTAAATATCCCGCCAATTTAGGGTGACAGATTCCCTTTAATGCACAGTTTATTCATCTTTATAAGCTGCTTTCAATTGCTGCCCAAAAAAAGATCCGTACATTATAATCAAACAATCTTTGTACAGGAATTTCGCTGTTTGCGTACAGGGTTGGAGAGCAGAGAGGTTTAAGCAAGGAAAATCCTGCACGTAGATTGTTTATGGATCTTTGCTGAGCAGCAGTTTAAAGCGGCTTCTAAAGGAACGTGAATTGGGCATGTGAAACAACACTGCAGCTCAGTTCTTGGCAGAGAAGTAAGTTTTATTACTGATGTATAAAATTACCTTTTCTCCTATCTCAGACATATCTCCTCCAGGTAACATCTGCAAATCGGGAAGCAGGGCACAGGCTTCTAGAACCCGTTGGTATCTTGCCTCGTCTAGTGGTGACCCAAACAAGATGTTATCTTTCAGCGTGGCATTCTGAATCCAGGCTTGTTGAGGAACATAAGCCACAGAACCCTGAAATACAAGTTTACATTACTAACAAGATGTCCCATTTCATATCACTCTGTGCAGATATTCTCCCATCAGTGTAAAACATAGGAAAAGTGGGCAATGTTCTCATTATACCTTTATGTTGATGCTCCCATTGACATGGTCCATTTCTCCAAGCATTGCAGAAACAAGAGAAGATTTTCCAGACCCAACCCCACCAACTACTGCAACCAGATGCTCTTCCTTGATGTCCAGGTTGACACTACAAGAAAGGACACAAGGACATCAGAGGTGCGATGTGTGGCCCAGCTTCGCAAGGCACACATATCTTCTGGAAAATGCACAGGAAGGTAACTGTAAAGCTTGATATTCATTCACGCACACTTCTCAGTATTGCCACTAGAGGCATATCAGACTATTTAGTAGTGTGACGTAGCAAAGTTAGTGTTCAGTCTGTTTCCTGTCTTAGGACAGTGCAGTCAAGCCTTGGGTGGCTCAGGAGTGAGTCATCCCATCCATCTTGATTCCAATCAGATCAGTCTTGGAGGGAGAGGAGAGAAGACTGAACCCACACAGAGCTTGTGTAGCTCATCTGACAAGAAAGTGGAGGCTAGTACGGGTGAAGTGAATCATCCTAGCCTAGTCAGAGCTACCCCTTAACCTGCTACTCAGAACAAGCTGCCCGTGTTCCTAAGAAAGGAGGAAGGAAAGGAATTACAGCAGTTATATCAAAGAGCCAACTGAGAACACGTCAGTGAGCACTGAAGGAAATCTGACCTTGGCACGCTTGCTACACGTGCTTATGTTAAGAGCGAGAGCAGGGCGAAGGGCGAGTGGAGAAGTAAGAGTGACAAAGGGACAAATCACCCTCACTCAGTTAACCGGACACCGGGTCCGAAGCGTTGCTAGTGCTTCACGCCTAGTAATAAGAAAACCGGAGGCTTTCTGGACTACAAGTCGCAGAAGGTAGCCCTAAGCGCCGATACGTAAACGGAGTCAGGGAGAACGGGGACTTTGAGTCAAGTGCACGACAAAAGTAAGGACTTAGTTCTCTCAACATCTGATAATCAGAGACATAGAAGGCTCCACCACAATATTGGCCGGGCGCAGTTGCTATTGAAAGAGTTGCACTTGACTTTATGCAAGTTTGTACTCACACACATCACACGGATAAAGGAGGCCTCTAACCTGCTCAACAGTTTTCCTGAATGTGCATTCTCCAACCTAACCAGCTTCCCGGGACATACCTGCAACATCTACAAGTAAAGGTATGGAAAGAGATTGCATTGTGTGTGACTGAATTCTTATCTGCACCCTGCATCACCACCATAGACTTTGAGGGACCAGTCCCGCCTGTGGGGGACCTAACACCTGGCTGCCATAACATCCCCTCGGGGATCTGCCTTGCAGCGCTGGTCAATTAGATCAGAAACCACAGGTGGCGTCACGAACTATAACTACAATCCCCTGTAAATATACCCCATTGCATGACCACCAGGGCCACGGACCGAGCTCTGCTGCCAGTGACATTCCCCATAGACTTCCATGGGCTCGGTTCCGAGTACCCCATAGCCCTGGTACCACCAATGTGGTGCGCGTCACGGACACAATGGAGGACAATGTGGAATTTACTCATACTGAGCCTCATAAATAAAAGAACATCTACCGCACCTTGGACACCTAGAAAATTTGCAAAGTTTGTGTTGGACTTGTATACGCGAAAGTTTGCTTGGACACCTGGACAAAAGCCCAAAACTTCAGCTACAAAATCACGTGGACACATAGGATATCAAGAATCAGGTCTTCAATCCAGTTCCGAAGGAGCAATCACTAGATGAGGGCCGCGTTCTACCAACCTTTCTGGGCACAACGTTCGTTGGATAATCAGCTGGTTTCTATTGGAATATTTGGGTTCTTGGCTTCGAACCACACATAGTAATATTAGGCAATGAGGGCAGCAATTATCCTATTGGGCAACAAGACGGGCCGTCCATTATTTTACTCTATTTCTGTATGCATGTAACATAGAATAATGCCTTACTTCTTCACTGCTGGAGACGTGTCGGGCTCCCAGGTAAAAGTGGCATCAGAAAACCGGATGGCGGCATCTGCAATAAGAACAGATTAGAGTGTGAACCTCTGCATTGTGAAAAGGAAGCCGTCATGTTCAAAATGAGATGATTAAATTGATATGCATTTTTTGGGGAAAATTATAAATAAACATTGCATTTTATTCCTTAAAATCCCTGGAGTTTGGATGTATATGAGTCCAGTGGGCAGTCCTATTCAGTGACTGACAGCAGTGATCAGCGAATGTGCTCGGATAAGGTGTTACCCGATAATGCTCGGGTGCTAACCGCGTGTCTTCGGTGTGCTTGAAAAATATGTTTGCGTCCCCGCGCCTGCTGTTAGCAATCCCTGTATGTGATGCGGCTAACAGGCAATCCCGACATGTGTTGTGACTGTCGAACAGCCACGAGACATGCAGCTGCGGGGACTCAAACCTTTTATTTGGAGCACACCAAAGACAATGTGTTAGAACCCGAGCATGCTCAGCTAACACCTCATCCGAGCACTTCTCATATCATTAATTGACAGTCTTCTCTGTATGACCATGCACACAGAGATAGCTGTCAGTCACTATTAGGACCGCCCACTGGACTCATGCAGAGATAGCTGTCAGTCACTATTAGGACCACCCACTGGACTCATGCAGAGATAGCTGTCAGTCACTATTAGGACCACCCACTGGACTCACGCAGAGATAGCTGTCAGTCACTATTAGGACCACCCACTGGACTCATGCAGAGATAGCTGTCAGTCACTATTAGGACCACCCACTGGACTCACGCAGAGATAGCTGTCAGTCACTATTAGGACCGCCCACTGGACTCACGCAGAGATAGCTGTCAGTCACTATTAGGACCGCTCACTGGACTCATGCAGAGAAACACCAGGGATTTTAACGAATCAAATACAAGTTATACTGAATCTAACACAAACCTATTTATGATTCTGCTCAGATTCGTTCGTATGATCATTTTGGTTTGTCCCATTGAAAGAGGTATGATCACCTCGAAACGCGTTGACAAAACCGCAGCCATACCGCATCTGTCTCCTATTGTATTTTGGATCCTCGGCAGGGCAGGTTTTCTTATCCACTTCCATCTCCAAGTTTATATGCTATATATATTGGTGGATCTGCAGCAGCCGTCTTTATCTAAAAGTGAACAAAGGGGTTGTGACTTTCACAACACCCCCAGGTGAGCAAATCCCAATATACTCTCTTTTTTGTAATCCAGATAAGACCCTATTGCGCTATTTGTCTTTCCAGTTTTTATATAAACACGTTACAGATAGCATAGCACAGAGAAGCGAGAACACATGACCTCGGGCGCATTACGGCAGACGACCACATAGTACTTGCAGTTACCCCACCCTATAGCATATTCTATCATAAAGGTCTATAGTCACTAATGATTCACAGCCACTATAAAACCCCAAGCAGGAAATACTGCGGCATTTTGTTGGAAAGTGGGTGAAAACATCAGAGCTTAGTCAGAGAGACCTTGTGAAGAGAAGGAAATATTGTGGGCAGAAAAAAGAACAGAAATGTTAAATTAAAATAAATTGATAGAGAGGGATAGGAGTCGGTGACACTGTGCCAGGAAGGGAGTAGCTTCTTACATGGAACTCACTTTTTGCACCTGGCTAGTGTCTTCTTTTGTCTCACCCATTATCGCTGTATATTGTGCATCAAACTACTAACATGTGAAGGCCACCCCACCGTTTATTCTAGCTCAGTCTGTGACAATTTACTGAGGCAGTGCACTCAATAGCCAGTGCAGGCTCAAAGGGGCCTCATTTATAAAATGTCTAACAAACGAAAGAATGGCAACGGACGAGGTAAAGGAAACACTGATGCCTTCACCCCGTCATCTGCCAATAAGAATGTGAGCGGCTGTAGTGGTTACTATCCATTTGCCCATAGTCATATACAGTCATGTCCAAAATTGTTGGCACCCTCAACTTATTATTTGGTGGTACACCAAATCACTGCAATCAATCGCTTCCTATAACCAACCATCGACAAGCTTCTTACACCTCTTAACTGGAATTTTCCACCACTCCTCTGCAAACTGCTCCAGGTCTCTCATATTTGAAGGCGTCTTCACCCAACAGCAACTTTAAGCTCTCTCCACAGGTGTTCAATGGGATTTAGCTCCGGATAAATTGTTGCCTCTTCAGAACTCTCCAGCGCTTTGTTTCCATCCATTTCTGGGTGCTTTTTGAAGTATGTTTGGGGTCATTGTCTTGCTGGATGACCCATGACTTAGGACGCAAACCCAACTTTCTGACACAGGGCAATACATACAAATCCTTTGGTAATCTTCAGATTTCATGATGCCTTGCACACAGTCAAGGCACCAAGTGCCAGAGGTAGCAAAAGAACTCCAAAACATCTTTGAACTTCCACCATATTTAACTGTAGGTATTATGTTCTTTTCTTTGTAGACCTCAAAAAATGCCATCTTTGTCTAATAGATCCACAAGATGTTTTCCCAGAAGGATTTTGGCTTACTCCCGTACAGTTTGGCAAACTGCAGTCTTGCTGTTTTATGTTTCTTGTCAGCAGTGGGGTCCTACTGGGTCTCCTGCTAGCGTTTCATTTCATTCAAGTGTAGACAGAGAGTTTGCGCTGACACTGATGCACCCTGAGCCTGCAGGACAGCTTCAATTTCTTTGGAACCACCATCCAGACTATCCTGCATTACAACCTTTCATAGATTTTTTTCTGCCGTCCAAGTCCAAGGAGATTAGCTATAGTGCTATGGGTTGTAAACTTCTTGATTATGTTGTGCATCATAATCAAAGGAACATCAAGATCTCTGGAGATTGACTTGTAACCTTGACATTGTTGATATTGTTCAACAATTTTGGTTCTCAAGTCCTCAGACAATTCTCTTCTTCACTTTCCTTTCTCCATGCTTAGTGTAGCAAACACAGGCACACAATGCAAAGATTGAGACAATTTCTCCCCTTTTTATCTGCCTTCAGGTGTGATTTTCATATTGCCAACACCTGTTACTTGCCACAGGTAAGTTTGAACGAGCATCACGTGCTTGAAACAAAGTTGTTTACCCACAATTTTGTCTAGCCCATTTTTAAGGTTTTGTGTGAAATGATGCCCAATTTTCCTTTTTTTCTCTGTTTTTTTTGTGTTGTTCTCAAACACACAAAGGAAATGAACATGTGTAATTGCAATAATTTTCTGAAAGAAATACTTCACTTTCTAGAACAATTTCAAGGGTGTCAACACTTTCGACCATGACTGTATGTTGAGGTAATTTGGACATTAGTAAGGCTGTCTTTGTGTTAAAGAGCTTGAGGGGGATAGGATACAGTCCTAGGAGACCTCAGACTGTTAGGGTACGTGCACACGTTGCGGATTTGCTGCGGATCTGCAGCGGATTTGCCGCAGATCTGCAAGTGATTGACAGTACAATGTAAATCTATGGGAAGAAAAACCCACTGTGCACATGCTGCGGAAAAATCCGCGCGTAAACGCAGCGGTTTATTTTCCGCAGCATGTTAATTCAGCGTTTTTACACCTATTCCATTATAGGAATCCGCAGCTGTAAAAACGCATGCCAAATCCGCACAAAAACCGCAGATTCCGCGTGGAAAATTCCGCACACGAATCCGCAACGTGTGCACATACCCTTACACACCTCTTTTCAAAACAAATTGAAGATTTGGAGTACTTTTGATTCATGATGAATTGAATTTTTTGGCTGATTGAGATCCTAAACATATTTCATGAAATTCGCTCATCTCTAGTAATTAATTTAAAAACGTCGCTAAGGTCAATACAGTGGGCATTCTTTTGCAACCACTGGGTTGTAGAGATGAGTAAATAGATTAGTAGGGCCCTGGTTTTCCGAGGCTGCTGGACAGGAACCTTGAGAGCCGACTCCAACCTACTGGCATCCCTGGCTCCTCTTTTGATTAGCCAGCTTGGTGCGACGTTATGTGTGTGTTATACCACAAAGATAGGGGGTCTACAAATCAGAGGAGGTGCCAGGAATTCCGGCAGGTAGGAAACGATCCGCAGGGTTCCCATCTGACCCTGATGGACTACAGATGGGGTCGCTGTACCAGGATCCTCAGAACCGATTTGCTCATACTGAGGGTCTATTATATACTTTACACCCTTATGAGGCCGGGATCACACATGCGAGAAACTAGCACGATTCTCATGCGAGTCTGTCGCATGAACACCCGGAACGTGCGGCTGCATAGAAATACATGCAGCCGCACGCTGCAGTCCGAGTGCCGGCAGCAGCATGCGAGAGACTCGCATGTGTGATCCCGGCCTAATAGGGCATGGATGTTCGATTCTTACCAACATCAGGATCATTGGTGATGGCGGAGGTATCCATGTCATCCCCACCCAAGTATTTCTCCAGCCGGGCAGAAGATACACTAGTCTGGAAAGAATTAGAGATAATTAGACAAGTCCTGGTTGTACATAGGTATATATGTATATATATATATATATATATATAATATAATATACAGTACAGACCAAAAGTTTGGACACACCTTCTCATTCAACGATTTTTCTGTATTTTCACGACTATGAAAATTGTAGAATCACACTGAAGGCATCAAAACTATGAATTAACACATGTGGAACTATACATTACACTTTTCAAAAAAGTGTGAAACAACTGAAAATATGTCTTATATTCTAGGTTCTTCAAAGTAGCCACCTTTTGCTTTGATTACTGCTTTGCACGCAGAAAAGGTGAACGGATGGACTCTACATGCCTGGTTCCCACCGTGAAGCATGGAGGAGGTGGTGTGATGGTGTGGGGGCGCTTTGCTGGTGACACTGTTGGTGACACCATCACACCACCTCCTCCTTGCTTCACGGTGGGAACCAGGCATGTAGAGTCCATCCGTTCACCTTTTCTGCGTCGCACAAAGACACGGTGGTTGGAACCAAAGATCTCAAATTTGGACTCCTCAGACCAAAGCACAGATTTCCACTGATCTAATGTCCATTCCTTGTGTTCTTTAGCCCAAACAAGTCTCTTCTGCTTGTTGCCTGTCCTTAGCAGTGGTTTCCTAGCAGCTATTTTACCATGAAGGCCTGCTGCACAAAGTCTCCTCTTAACAGTTGTAGAGATGTGTCTGCTGCTAGAACTCTGTGTGACATTGACCTGGTCTCTAATCTGAGCTGCTGTAAACCTGCGATTCTTGAGGCTGGTGACTCAGATAAACTTATCCTCAGAAGCAGAGGTGACTTTTGGTCATCCTTTCCTGGGGCGGTCCTCATGTGAGCCAGTTTCTTTGTAGTGCTTGATGGTTTTTGCAACTGCATTTGGGGACACTTTCAAAGTTTTCCCAATTTTTTGGACTGACTGACCTTCATTTCTTAAAGTAATGATGGCCATTCGTTTTTCTTTACTTAGCTGCTTTTTTCTTGTCATAATATAAATTCTAACAGTCTATTCAGTAGGAATATCAGCTGTGTATCCACCAGACTTCTGCACAACACAATTGATGGTCCCAACCCCATTTATAAGGCCAGAAATCCCACTTCTTGAACCTGACAGGGCACACCTGTGAAGTGAAAACCATTCCCGGTGACTACCTCTTGAAGCTCATCAAGAGAATGCCAAGAGTGTGCAAAGCAGTCATCAAAGCAAAAGGTGGCTACTTTGAAGAACCTAGAATATAAGACATATCTTCAGTTGTTTCACACTTTTTGTAAAGTGTAATGTATAATTCCACATGTGTTAATTCATAGTTTTGATGCCTTCAGTGTGAATGTACAATTTTCATAGTCATGAAAATACAGAAAAATCTTTAAATGAGAAGGTGTGTCCAAACTTTTGGGCTGTACTGTATATATATATATATATATATATATATATACTGTATACATAGCCAGTAAGGATGACATTGCACCCTGATAATCAGAAGTGAACGGACGATTTGTGTAGATGCTAGGAGCCCACGGCCAGGGTTGTGCCCATCAGTAAGAAGTACAGAGGGTCCGCTAGTAACTATTATGGCCTCACCCATATTCTGTACATAGACGTATATAGATCTTACACACACCTGCACCATATTAGAGATCAGCATTGGCAGCATGGCGAGGGGGAAGCGTAGGATATTAAACAGAGAGATGGATGTGAAGGCTTTCTCTGCAGTCAGCACATTGGATGGTTGAATCACAACATACACAGCGAAACTTGCAACAGATACCTGGAAAAATGGGTAAAACAATGAATACAGAGGACGCCAGTGTTTTATATACAAGGCAGATTTATCAAAACCATCCGAAAGTAAAATTGTCCTTATTGCCGATAACAACCAATCAGAGCTCAGCTTTCATTTCTTACACTGCTCCAGTAAAATGAAAGATGTACTGCGATTGGTTGCTATGGGCAACCAAGAGAGTTTTGATTTTAGAAAGTTCTGATAAATCTGCTCCAATCGATTCTTCTTTTACATATTATTTAGGGTGCACGTGTACAGAGCGGGCTCAGGAGGCAAGCTCCGGTTTAACCATTTAGATGACTAATTTGGTTGAAAAACGCACGCATGTATTAACCTTGACTTGTCTATTGAAGGACCCCTCAGCCTCCATATTGGTCCTCCTATATCCTATAAAGCCCAGACTGTGCATTGCAGTATATTGTACAGTTTTTCAAATGATCGACAGAAAAATTAAAAAAAATCAGTTTTTAATATACTAAAATAAAAATAAAAATTTGGTATCAATGTAATCGTACTGCCATGAAGAATGAAGGATCATACTGCCATGTTATTGTTACTGCAAAACGAACACGGTAAAAAGGAAACTCCGAAAAAATGTTGGCGTAAGAGTGTTTGGAGTTTTTTTCCTGTTTTTTTTTAGTAAATTATATTGTAAAATGAATGGTGTTATTCAAAACTATAACTCGTTTTGCAAAAAAAAAAAAAAAATTTGAGAAATTGGAACAATTATCAAAAAAACTGTGTCAAAGAAAAAATTGTGGAATTGACCATAGCAACAGGAATCTGATTGGTTGCTATGGGCATTTTTCTTTGGATGAGTTTTGATGTCTACTCCTCATTTATCAAAATGATTCCCACATTAGAAAAATGAAAGCTGAGCTCTGATTGATTGTATATATATATATGGACAAGTTTTGATAAACGAGGCCTAAAAAGGCCTAAAAAATACGACTCCTGGCGATAATATGGCACGTGTGACGGGGGAGGGCCTGGTTCTTACCAGGAATGGGGCGCAGGTGAAAACGAACAGGGACACGGAGAACAGATAGGCGAAGTGTAACATGTCCTTCAACTCCTTCTCACGAATTTCCTGCACCTGTTTCTCAAACGAAGGTTCCCACGCGTACAACTTCAAGATCTAGAACAAAACAAAAAAACATGAAGTAAAGTTAAATAAGCATGGCCGCCGTGAAGGAGGAGAGCAAATGCAGACACCAAGCGGCTAAGCCGGATACCAGGAATCCTCACCTTTATGCCGTTCAGAATTTCGTTCATTATTTTCAGCCGTTTATCTTTGTTTTTCATGTTTTTCATCTGCAAAATATAACAGCGTATATGGACTTCATGTGTAAGCAGAGCAGCCATTGAACCTGGCATTGGTCCCGTCCTCAAGAAAGAACAAGCGTAGCCCTCCCATGGGGTAAGGGTTGACAAGTTTTGATTATTTTGAGAAATGTTTAGATGTTTTGTTCTAAAAAATAAAATAAAAAACCTCCTCAACTAACAGCCCTTGAGAACATAATAATGGCAGCCATAATTCCCCCATAACAATGCCCCCTACCAGGACAGCCACAATGTCCCATAGTAGTGACAGCCAAAATATCCCTATAAAAAGACAGCTACAATGACCCATAACAAAACAGCCACAGTCTCTCTATTATAAGATCACCAGTGACCCCATAACAGGATATCCACAGTTTCCCCATTACAGGACGACCTCAGTGTCCCCATAACAGGACAGCCAAAGTGTACCCATATCCAAACAGCCACAGTGTGTCCCATATTAGTGACAGTCACAGTATCCCCATAACAATGGCATTCATATTTCCCCCATACAAATGACAGCCATAGTGTCTGCATAATAGTAGTAGCCACAGATTCCCCATAACAGTGACAGCCTCAATGTCCCCACAATAGAGTCAACCACTGTGTACCTATAACAGAGATAGCCACAGTGTCCCCAATCTAGTGAACATCATGTTATCCCAATAACACTGACAGCCAGTGTCCCCATAACAGTATCAGCCACAGAGTCCCCATAACAGTGACATCCACAGTGTCCCCACAATAGTGACATCCAAAGTGATAACTAAGTTGCCCCCATAACAGTGACAGCCACAGTATTCCCTTAATGACTGTCACGTTATCCCAATAACAGAGCCAGTCAGTGTACCCACAAAAGAAGCAGCCAGTGTTCTCACAACAGTGACAGCCACAGGGTCTCCATAACAAAACGTCCACATTAACCACATAACAGGTCAGCCACATTGTCCCCATAACAGGACAGCCACAGTAACCCCATAAAAGGACAGCCTCAGTAACCCCATAACAGGACAGCCACAGGGTCCCATAACAAAACGTCCACATTAATCACATAACAGGTCAGCCACATTTTACCCATAACAGGACAGCCACAGTAACCCCATAAAAGGACAGTCTCAGTAACCCCGTAACAAGACAGGCACATTGTCCCCATAACAGGACAGCCACAGTAACCCCATAAAAGGACAACCTCAGTAACCCCGTAACAGGACAGCCATAGGGTCCCCATATCAATGACAGCCACAGTGTCCCCATAATAGTGACATGCAGTGATAACTAAGTTGCCCCGTAACAGTGATAGCCACAGTGTCCCCATAACAGGTCAGCCACAGTGTCCCCATAACAGGTCAGCCACAGTGTCCCCATAACAGGTCAGCCACAGTGTCCCCATAATAGGACAGCCATAGTGTCCCCATAACAGGACAGCCATAGTGTCCCCATAACAGGACAGCCACAGTGTCCCCATAATAGTGACATGCAAAGTGATAACTACAGTAAGTTGCCCCCGTAACAGTGATAGCCACAGTGTCCCCATAACAGGTCAGCCTCAGTAACCACATAATAGGACAGCAACAGTGTCCCCATAACAGGTCAGCCACAGTGTCCCCATAATAGGACAACCATAGTGTCCCCATAACAGGACAGCCACAGTGTGCCCATAATAGGACAGCCACAGTGTCCCCATAACAGGACAGCCACAGTGTGCCCATAACAGGTCAGCCACAGGGTCCCCATAACAGGACAGCCACAGTGTCCCCTAACAGGTCAGCCACAGTGTCTCCATAACAGGACAGCCACATTGTCCCCTAACAGGACAGCCACAATGTCCCCAAACAGGTCAGCCACAGTGTTTCCATAACAGGACAGCCACAGGGTCCCCATAACAGGACAGCCACATTGTCCCCTAACAGGACAGCCACAATGTCCCCATAACAGGTCAGCCACAGTGTGCCCATAATAGGACAACCATAGTGTGCCCATAATAGGACAGCCACAGTGTCCCCATAACAGGTCAGCCACAGTGTCCCCATAACAGGACAGCCACAGTGTGCCCATAACAGGTCAGCCACAGGGTCCCCATAACAGGACAGCCACATTGTCCCCTAACAGGGCAGCCACAATGTCCCCTAACAGGTCAGCCACAGTGTTTCCATAATAGGACAGCCACAGTGTCCCCATAACAGGACAGCCACTGGGTCCCCATAACAGGACAGTCACAGTGTCCCCATAACAGGACAGCCACAGGGTCCCCATAACAGGACAGCCACATTGTTCCCTAACAGGACAGCCACAATGTCCCCATAACAGGTCAGCCACAGTGTTTCCATAATAGGACAGCCACAGTGTCCCCTAACAGGTCAGCCACAGGGTCCCCATAACAGGACAGCCACAGGGTCCCCATAACAGGACAGCCACATTGTCCCCTAACAGGACAGCCACAGTGTGCCCATAATAGGACAGCCACAGTGTCCCCATAACAGGTCAGCCACAGTGTCCCCATAACAGGACAGCCACAGTGTGCCCATAACAGGACAGCCAAAGTGTCCCCTAACAGGTCAGCCACAGGGTCCCCATAACAGGACAGCCACATTGTCCCCTAACAGGACAGCCACAATGTCCCCATAACAGGTCAGCCACAGTGTTTCCATAACAGGACAGCCACAGTGTCCCCATAACAGGACAGCCACAGGGTCCCCATAACAGGACAGTCATAGTGTTCCCATAATAGGACAGCCACAGGGTCCCATAACAGGACAGCCACATTGTCCCTAACAGGACAGCCACAGTGTCCCCTAACAGGTCAGCCACAGGGTCCCCATAACAGGACAGCCATAGGGTCCCCATAAAAGGACAGTCTCAGTAACCCCGTAACAGGACAGGCACATTGTCCCCATAACAGGACAGCCACAGTAACCCATAAAAGGACAACCTCAGTAACCCCGAAACAGGACAGCCACAGGGTCCCCATATCAATGACAGCCACAGTGTCCCCATAATAGTGACATGCAAAGTGATAACTAAGCTGCCCCCGTAACAGTGATAGCCACAGTGTCCCCATAACAGGTCAGCCACAGTGTCCCCATAACAGGACAGCCACAGTGTCCCCATAATAGGACAGCCATAGTGTCCCCATAACAGGACAGCCATAGTGTCCCCATAATAGTGACATGCAAAGTGATAACTACAGTAAGTTGCCCCCGTAACAGTGATAGCCACAGTGTCCCCATAACAGGTCAGCCTCAGTAACCACATAATAGGACAGCCACAGTGTCCCCATAACAGGTCAGCCACAGTGTCCCCATAATAGGACAACCATAGTGTCCCCATAACAGGACAGCCACAGTGTGCCCATAATAGGACAGCCACAGTGTCCCCATAACAGGACAGCCACAGTGTGCCCATAACAGGACAGCCACAGTGTCCCCATAACAGGACAGCCACAGTGTCCCCTAACAGGTCAGCCACAGTGTCTCCATAACAGGACAGCCACATTGTCCCCTAACAGGACAGCCACAATGTCCCCTAACAGGTCAGCCACAGTGTTTCCATAACAGGACAGCCACAGGGTCCCCATAACAGGACAGCCACATTGTCCCCTAACAGGACAGCCACAATGTCCCCATAACAGGTCAGCCACAGTGTGCCCATAACAGGACAACCATAGTGTCCCCATAACAGGACAGCCACAGTGTGCCCATAATAGGACAGCCACAGTGTCCCCATAACAGGTCAGCCACAGTGTCCCCATAACAGGTCAGCCACAGGGTCCCCATAACAGGACAGCCACATTGTCCCCTAACAGGACAGCCACAATGTCCCCTAACAGGTCAGCCACAGTGTTTCCATAATAGGACAGCCACAGTGTCCCCATAACAGGACAGCCACTGGGTCCCCATAACAGGACAGTCACAGTGTCCCCATAACAGGACAGCCACAGGGTCCCCATAACAGGACAGCCACATTGTTCCCTAACAGGACAGCCACAATGTCCCCATAACAGGTCAGCCACAGTGTTTCCATAATAGGACAGCCACAGTGTCCCCTAACAGGTCAGCCACAGGGTCCCCATAACAGGACAGCCACAGGGTCCCCATAACAGGACAGCCACATTGTCCCCTAACAGGACAGCCACAGTGTGCCCATAATAGGACAGCCACAGTGTCCCCATAACAGGTCAGCCACAGTGTCCCCATAACAGGACAGCCACCGTGTGCCCATAACAGGACAGCCACAGTGTCCCCTAACAGGTCAGCCACAGGGTCCCTATAACAGGACAGCCACATTGTCCCCTAACAGGACAGTCACAATGTCCCCATAACAGGTCAGCCACAGTGTTTCCATAACAGGACAGCCACAATGTCCCCATAACAGGACAGCCACAGGGTCCCCATAACAGGACAGTCATAGTGTTCCCATAATAGGACAGCCACAGGGTCCCCATAACAGGACAGCCACATTGTCCCCTAACAGGACAGCCACAATGTCCCCATAACAGGTCAGCCACAGTGTTTCCATAATAGGACAGCCTGTCACGCTGTCTAATGATATGAATACAATGTCAGTAAACTATTTATACAGGAACCACACTCTATACAACATATAGTTTAGCAACATCAGAATGTAAGTATAAAATAGATTTACCTGACACAATCTCTGCAGAACTTTAGGGTTAATCTTGAGGACTAGATGTGCAGGAACGATATAGTTGAACTCAGGGTTAATCTTGAGGACTTGATGAGCTGTAACAGGAAAGAGGAGGACCGGGGTCTAACCTGACCCTACACTGGGGTCCTAACTAATCCCTTACCTTGGAGGTACTGATAATGGTTCAGAGGTCCAAGTCTCCAGCCTAACCCTGTCTCCTGTCAGACCCTGAACCCTGTAATCAGTCCTAGGAAGGATCCTGATTACCACCAAAGGGATATGGGCTGATCTCAGCTATATACACAGATTAGACATATAAGACAGACAGGATAGCACTCACTTGCATACACACTCAAACACTGAAGGAACATAAATGGTCTGGGAAATAAACTCTAAGCAAGTTGAGCTTAAAACAGCTAAGGAGCTCTCAACTTAAGTCAATACAGATTCATTCCTATCTGTGGTCTGCATGAAGGTTTTCACTGGCAACTCCCAAAGCAGACAACCAGGAATTTAAAGGAAACCAATCAACAAATAATCAATTGCAGTCGGGAGAAACTGCACCCAGTCCCAGCACCGAGCACAGACAGAATTAACTCCCAAGCTGCCAAACACAAAGAAACAGCAACTCAGCTGTGAGAAGTCAAAATGTGCAACCGCGACGATCTTCGTGGCAATGCACACATGACAGTACCCCCCCTTCTACGAGGGGCCTCCGGACCCTCAGGGCCAGGCCTGCCCGGGTGAGTTCTGTGGAAGGTCCGAACCAAACGATCTGCGTTAACATCAGACGCAGGGACCCACGTCCTCTCCTCCGGACCATACCCCTTCCAATGCACCAAGTACTGAAGGGACCGGCGATTCAGACGAGAGTCAATGATTTTTGATACTTGAAATTCCAAATTACCATTGACCAACACTGGAGGAGGAGGTAGAGGTGACGGTATGACTGGTGCCACATACCTTTTAAGTAATGACTTGTGGAACACATTATGAATTTTAAACGTAGAAGGAAGTTCCAGACGAAATGCCACAGGATTAATTATGGAACTGATCCTGTACGGCCCGATGAATCTGGGACCCAGTTTCCAGGAGGGCACTTTAAGTTTTATATTCCTGGTAGACAACCATACCAGATCGTTCACATTCAGATCTGGACCAGAAACTCTCCTCCTATCAGCCATACGTTTGTAACGGTTCCCCATCGTACTCAAATTATTCAATACACCTCGCCACACAGAAGCAAGTGACGACGAGAAACGCTCCTCCTCAGGAACCCCAGAAGGACCCCCCCCCATTGAAAGTACAAAACTGGGGATGAAAACCATATGCCCCAAAAAACGGGGACTTACCAGTGGACTCGCTCCGCCTGTTGTTAAGAGCGAACTCTGCCAGAGGCAAGAAAGAAGACCAGTCCTCCTGGTTCTCCGATACAAAACACCGGAGATATGTCTCTAAACTCTGATTCAGACGCTCTGTCTGACCATTGGTCTGTGGATGAAAAGCAGAGGAAAACGACAATTGCATCCCCCGACGTAAACAAAATGCCCTCCAAAATTTGGACACAAACTGAGACCCCCTATCTGACACCACATCAGAAGGCAACCCATGAAGTCTCACGATCTCCCTAATGAACACCTGC
This sequence comes from Oophaga sylvatica, assembly GCA_033576555.1. Classification (NCBI taxonomy): domain Eukaryota; kingdom Metazoa; phylum Chordata; class Amphibia; order Anura; family Dendrobatidae; genus Oophaga; species Oophaga sylvatica. Next base: position 584,797,797 of record JARQOD010000003.1, read on the forward strand.
GCCAGAGTTTTAGCATTAGGGAGTGCAGGAAGAGCAACGAAATGTGCCATCTTACTGAACCTGTCAACAACCACCAGTATGACAGTATTCCCAGACGACGGAGGAAGGTCCGTAATGAAGTCCATAGATAAATGAGTCCATGGACGCTCCGGAAGTTTCAAGGGTAAAAGGGTCCCAGACGGACGGGTATGAGGAGTTTTAGAGCGAGCACAAACCCCACAGGACGCGACAAAAGTTATAACATCTTTATTAGCGTTAGGCCACCAAAATCGGCGGGAAAGGAGATCTAAAGTAGCCTTACTCCCTGGATGTCCTGCTAAAGCAGAATTATGATGTGCCTCAATAACCTTTTGTCTCAACTGATTCGGGACAAACAGTCTCCCTGGAGGTCCTGCAGGGGCGTCCCCCTGAGCCTCTAATACCTCCTCCTCAAGCTCAGAAAATACAGCCGACACTACCACCCCCTCCTGAAGGATAGGAATCGGGTCATCCGTCTTCCCGGCCCCTGGGAAACTGCGAGACAAGCCATCAGCCTTTACATTCTTAGACCCCGGACGATAAGTGACGACAAAATTAAACCTGGTAAAAAACAACGACCATCGAGCTTGTCTGGAATTCAGACGCTTAGCGGATTCTAAATACAGCAGGTTCTTGTGATCAGTAATAACGGTGACCGGGTGGACTGCCCCCTCCAAAAAGTGACGCCATTCTTCAAAAGCCAATTTAATGGCCAAAAGTTCCCTATTGCCGATATCATAATTCCTTTCGGCGGACGACAATTTCTTAGAAAAGAAAGCGCACGGATGCCATTTACCAGGGGACGGACCCTGGGACAATATAGCACCCACTCCTACGTCAGACGCGTCCACCTCCACAATGAACGGCTGAGATACATCTGGTTGGATGAGAACGGGTGCCGAAGCAAAACATCTTTTTAAAGAGGAAAAGGCTTGGCAAGCTTTGTCCGACCACTTAGAAAAATCAGTCCCTTTTCTCATCATGTCAGTGAGAGGTTTGACGACAGACGAGAAATTACAAATAAATTTCCGGTAGTAATTAGCAAACCCCAAAAAACGCTGCAGAGCCTTAAGATCCCCTGCCTGATCCCATTCAAGCACTGCTCTCACCTTTTCAGGGTCCATCCGGAAACCGGAGGCTGACACCAAAAAACCCAAAAACTGAAGTTCCTGTACGGCAAAAACACACTTCTCCAGTTTGGCGTATAGTTTATTGTCTCGCAAGATCTGCAACACCTGTCTCACATGCTCCTGGTGAGACACAAGATCTGGCGAGTAAATTAAAATGTCATCCAAATATACGACCACAAACACCCCCACAAGGTGACGAAAAATGTCATTAACAAAATGTTGGAATACTGCTGGAGCAGTAGTCAGACCAAAAGGCATGACCAGGTTTTCATAATGTCCCTCCGGCGTGTTAAACGCCGTTTTCCACTCATCTCCCTCTTTTATCCTAATCAGATTATACGCCCCCCTGAGATCCAATTTAGAGAACCATTTGGCGCCAACAATTTGATTGAAGAGATCAAGAATAAGAGGTAGTGGATACGGATCTCGAACAGTAATCCGATTAAGTTCGCGGAAATCCAAGCAAGGGCGTAGGCCTCCATCTTTTTCTTCACAAAGAAGAACCCCGCGGCCACAGGGGAAGATGAAGGTCTAATATGCCCTTTGGCCAGACTTTCAGAAATATAATCTTTCATAGCCTGTCTTTCAGGACCAGAAAGATTATACAACCTAGCTTTAGGCAACTTAGCATCAGGAAGTAGATTAATAGAGCAGTCATACACGCGATGAGGAGGCAACTCCCGACACCCCTCCTCAGAGAAAACATCCCCAAAATCCTCCAAAAAAGGAGGCAATGTACTAGGCACGACCACACTGATGACTGTGTTCATGCAGTTGCTTTTGCAAAACTCACCCCATTGGCTTATCTCTCTGGACTGCCAATTAATCACAGGGTTATGTTTAACCAGCCAAGGAAGTCCCAACACAATGGGAGTAGGTAGACCCTCCAACACATAACAAGATAATTGTTCCCTATGTATTGCCCCTACCCGAAGGTCAATGTTATGAACCTCATGAACAAAGCTACCTTGGCCGAGAGGCCTGGCGTCAATGGAGAAAATAGGGATCGGTTTGACCAATACACTCAGATGCATACCTTGAGCCTGAGCAAACTGAGCGTCAACCAGATTAGCCCCAGAACCACTATCCAGAAGAACAGACAATCTCTTCACTCTAGTACCAACCACCACCTCCACTGGTACAAGGAACTGAGAAGAACCGGCGGATGAAATACATACTCCCAGGTTGTCGTCCACCACACAACCTGGGATTAGCAGTTTTCCGGCGACTTTTTACTTAACAAGACACGGGATGGACATTCTCCAACAAAATGTCCCTCTTTCCCGCAGAAAAAACACCTTCTAGTCCTGCGGCGTGCCGCCAATCCCCTACTACGAAATACGAAAAGATGTCCCTCCCAACTGCATAGGCTCATCCGAACAGACAAGGGGAACCTCAACATAAGGGACTTTAGTAGTAGGTGGAGAAACAACAGGGAGTGGAGTTACCTCACCCCTCTCCCGAAGCCGTCTATCAGTACGGATAGCTAGGGCCATAGCAACCTCCAGAGAAGGAGGAGACTCATACTGGGCCAGAACGTCTTTTAATTTGTCAGAAAGCCCATGACAAAACTGGCTCCTAAGAGCTGGGTCATTCCACTGAGTATCCGTGGCCCATCTACGAAACTCAGAAGCAAATTCCTCCACCGGACGATCTCCCTGCTGTAACTTACGTAATTTGGTCTCAGCAAGAGAGACCCGATCTGGGTCATCATATACCAATCCCAGAGCAGTAAAAAAGTGATCTACAGACTGTAGAGCCGGGGAACCCGGAGGAAGGGAAAATGCCCAGGATTGAGGGTCCCCTTGAAGAAGTGAGATAACAATTCCCACTCTCTGCTCATCACTCCCTGATGATCGCGGCCGAAGCCGAAAATACAATTTACATGCCTCCCGGAAGGTAAAAAATTTGTCTCGCCCACCAGTGAACCTATCTGGAAGAGCTACTTTAGGTTCAACTCTGGTTTGCTCCAGGGGAGACAAAACTTTGGACTTAATGTCCGTCAGCTCCATGGATAATCCCTGCAACTGCAGAGCCAGCTGGGCTACTGGATCCATGGTAACTAGAGATAATTTTTATGGCCAGTGAAAATGTCACGCTGTCTAATGATATGAATACAATGTCAGTAAACTATTTATACAGGAACCACACTCTATACAACATATAGTTTAGCAACATCAGAATGTAAGTATAAAATAGATTTACCTGACACAATCTCTGCAGAACTTTAGGGTTAATCTTGAGGACTAGATGTGCAGGAACGATATAGTTGAACTCAGGGTTAATCTTGAGGACTTGATGAGCTGTAACAGGAAAGAGGAGGACCGGGGTCTAACCTGACCCTACACTGGGGTCCTAACTAATCCCTTACCTTGGAGGTACTGATAATGGTTCAGAGGTCCAAGTCTCCAGCCTAACCCTGTCTCCTGTCAGACCCTGAACCCTGTAATTAGTCCTAAGAAGGATCCTGATTACCACCAAAGGGATATGGGCTGATCTCAGCTATATACACAGATTAGACATATAAGACAGACAGGATAGCACTCACTTGCATACACACTCAAACACCGAAGGAACATAAATGGTCTGGGAAATAAACTTGCATACACACTCAAACACCGAAGGAACATAAATGGTCTGGGAAATAAACTCTAATGCCACACTGAACAACATCGCTAACGGGATCGCTAAAAAACGTCACTATTTAGCGATCCCGTTAGCGATGTTGTTGTGTGCGGCAGCTGCCAGCGACGAGCTTCCTGCTGTGATCTCGCTCGTCGCTGGAATCGCTCCGGACCCTATTTCATCGTCGGCGCTCCCGCTGGGTAAGTATAATCGCTAAGTGTAGCACCTTTTCTTAGCGATTTAGCGGTACTTTTGTACCGCTAAAGTCGTTAAGGAGATCGCTAACCGCGATAGCGTCCTTAACGACATCGCTAAGTTAGGTAGCTACTAGCGATATAAAAACAATCCCGCTAGCGATCTCATTAGTATGCGACGCTAACGAGATCGCTAGCAGGATTGTGTAGTGTGGCAGTACCTTAAGCAAGTTGAGCTTAAAACAGCTAAGGAGCTCTCAACTTAAGTCAATACAGATTCATTCCTATCTGTGGTCTGCATGAAGGTTTTTACTGGCAACTCCCAAAGCAGACAACCAGGAATTTAAAGGAAACCAATCAACAAATAATCAATTGCAGTCGGGAGAAACTGCACCCAGTCCCAGCACCGAGCACAGACAGAATTAACTCCCAAGCTGCCAAACACAAAGAAACAGCAACTCAGCTGTGAGAAGTCAAAATGTGCAACCGCGACGATCTTCGTGGCAATGCACACATGACACAGCCACAGTGTCCCCTAACAGGTCAGACACAGGGTCCCCATAACAGGACAGCCACAGGGTCCCCATAACAGGACAGCCACATTGTCCCCTAACAGGACAGCTACAATGTGACAATAATAGGACAGCCACAGTGTCCCCATAACAGGACAGCCACAGTGTCCCCATAACAGGACAGCCACAGTGTGCCCATAACAGGTCAGCCACAGGGTCCCCATAACAGGACAGCCACAGTGTCCCCATAACAGGACAGCCACAGGGTCCCCATAACAGGACAGCCACAGTGTCCCCATAACAGGACAGCCACAATGTCCCCATAACAGGTCAGCCACAGTGTCCCCATAACAGGACAGCCACAGGGTCCCGAAAACAGGACAACCACAGTGTCCCCTAACAGGACAGCCACAATGTCCCCATAACAGGACAGCCACAGGGTCCCCATAACAGGACAGCCACATTGTCCCCTAACAGGACAGCCACAATGTCCCCATAACAGGTCAGCCACAGTGTTTCCATAATAGGACAGCCACAGTGTCCCCATAACAGGACAGCCACAGGGTCCCCATAACAGGACAGCCACAGGGTCCCGAAAACAGGACAGCCACAGTGTCCCCATAACAGGACAGCCACAGGGTCCCCATAACAGGACAGCCACAGTGTCCCCATAACAGGACAGCCACAATGTCCCCATAACAGGTCAGCCACAGTGTCCCCATAACAGGACAGCCACAGGGTCCCGAAAACAGGACAACCACAGGGTCCCCTAACAGGACAGCCACAATGTCCCCATAACAGGACAGCCACAGGGTCCCCATAACAGGACAGCCACATTGTCCCCTAACAGGTCAGCCACAGGGTCCCCATAACAGGACAGCCACAGGGTCCCGAAAACAGGACAGCCACATTGTACCCTAACAGGACAGCCACAATGTCCTGTGAGGCAGTGACCGGGATCGTTTACGAGGGACGTTATATTTCCCCCAGAATGTGTACAGAGACCTATTAAAGCCATTGGAGTGCATTGCAGTCACACACACAGCTGCGGCTGCAATGCAGGAATGAAGGTGAGCAATGACCTAGTCAGACTACCTGGCTAAGGCAGATTAAGTAAAATCCGGCAGCGCCTTCATTTCTTGGAGGAGGTCACAGGAGGCAGTGGGGCGGCCTCCTCCCTCCAACCCGGGTTTTCCAGTGGCTTTTGCCACAGGTCTTTAAAACTCCTGCACTAAGGATTAGTGTTGTTCTATGTTGGGACCCTGCAAGGAGCATAGCAGGAAAGCTCCACAGGACTGTGTGTAGCAGAACCCAGGCCTGGGATGGCTCTGCACCAGTCAGGCTCTGTTCGGCCCGGCACGGCCGTTGTCCCCGGCATCCAGTGTTTATGGACTGATGTTAACCCGGCTGCGTACCGTAGGACTTTTCCTGTTTTACCCGTGAGTTGCTGAATAAAAGCTGTTTACTTTGGACTTGCTTGGGTCACTGCCTCAGTTACTGCACGGTGTGAACACCGCCGTCTTACAATTGGTTGGAGAATGCGGGCATTGTGACTGAGGTATACCCCCACCGGCAGCTTCATGATCCCAATCCGGCCGGCCACTTTTCAGCCTCAACCCATGGACAAAATGGAGGAGCTGGTAAAGCAGCTGGTAATTACACAGCAGCAGCAGCTGCAGTCTCAGCGACAACAGCAGGAGCAGTACCTGAGTCTCCAGCGGCAACAGCAGGAGCGGGAGCAACAGCACAATGAGCAACAGCAGCTATTGTACCAGCAGCAGCAAAAAACAAACGAATTGTTGCTGCAACAGATTTCTGCACTGCGGGAGATCTCGACGGCACCAGCCCCTGAACGTCGCGAGGCCCGAGATAGGGTTCGCTCAGCGTTGAGGAAGATGGGACCGGAGGACGACGTGGAAGCTTTCATGACAGTTTATGAGCGCACAGCGGAGCGGGAAAACCTACCCGCCGGCCAGTGGGCAGAAGTAGTAGCTCCGTTTCTGGTCAGCGATGCACAAAAGGCCTACTTCGATCTCAGTCGGGAGGACGCCCAGGACTACCAGAGGCTCAAAGGTGAGATCCTTGCCCGACTGGGGGTTAATACATACATGAGGGCTCAGCGTGTATTTTCATGGGCCTATGTGGAGACACGACCCGCGCGGTCTCAGGCTTATGACCTTCTGCAGCTGGTAAAGAAGTGGCTCCAGCCAGAGACTTTGTCTCCAGCCCAGATGGTGGAGAGGGTGGTGGTTGACCGGCTGGTAAGGACTCTGCCGGCTGCTATCCAACGTTGGGTGGGGCAAGGCGACCCCGGCACACTCGACCAGGTAGTCAGTTTGATCGAGCGCTACTCGGCCACTCAAGACTTTAATCGAGACTCCGCCCCCTCTCGGCTGTCACGCCGATCCCTGCCAACCCAGGAATCGGGAAAGGGGTCGCGTCCCTCTGCTGGGGACAGTCAGCACCATACCCGTGCTGAAGGGGAACCCCGGAGTGAGAGTGGCAGGAGACCGGATCCCTCCCAAACTGTCATAAGACCTAACAGTACTTCCACCCTTAGGTGCTGGCGGTGTCAGGGACCGGGCATGTGATGGCTAATTGTCCCCTGACTACGGAACCCATGGACTGCGGATATAGCCGCCGGGTCTCAATGTATGCCCAGACCGTCTGCACAGCAACCCTCGACCCCCAGGACACTGAACTCCAACTATGCCAGGTACTGGTTAATGGGTACCCTATGGAGGCTCTCCTAGACTCAGGGAGCCTCGTGACTCTGGTACATGGGTCACTGGTGGCAGGAGACAACCCCAGCGGACGGCAGGTCGGGGTTGTATGTATCCATGGGGACCTCCGAGACTATCCAACTACGGAGGTAGTTTTGTCCACGCCATGTGGAGACATAAAACATGTGGTGGGAGTGGTAAAAAATCTTCCCTATGGGGCTGTGTTGGGAAGAGACTTGCCCCTGTTCTGGACTCTGTGGAAAAACAAAATCCATTCTCCCCTGGTAAGATGTATTACAGATGCTGTACCCGACGAACCTGCCGTAGGGGTGTCCCATATAGGGATAGAGTGTGACCCCGATAGGTTTCCCTTAGAGGTGCTGGCAGGAGAGGTCGAGGAGACCGCATCGATTCCCGAGCTGGAAGTGTCCAGGGCCACGTTTGGGACAGCTCAGCTACAAGATCCCACCCTGACTCAGGCACGGGAAAGGGTGCTAGAGGTAAACGGCGTAGCCCAACAGCCCAATGCAGATACGGTATTTCCACGCATGGTAGTCAGTGGTGAGTTGCTTTATAGGGTAGATAAAATCAGGAACGAGGTTGTGGAACAGTTGGTAGCACCTCAGTCGTATCGTAGGGTGATTCTAGATTTGGCACACTCACACTTGCTGGGGGCCACTTAGGGGAAAAAAAAACCTCTAGAACGTATCTTGCAGCGGTTCTTTTGGCCGGGAGTTTACGCGGAGGTCAAAAGGTACTGCGAATCCTGCCCCGAATGTCAGTTGACCTCACCCACTGCAAGTTTCCGTAGTCCATTGGTACCCCTGCCAATAATAGAGGTACCTTTTGAACGGATTGCAATGGATCTGGTAGGGCCCATTGTAAAATCCGCCCGTGGCCACCAACACATACTGGTGGTCGTCGACTATGCCACCCGATACCCGGAGGCTATACCACTACGCCACACCTCGGCAAAACTTATTGCCCGAGAACTGTTTGCCATGTTCTGTCGCCTGGGACTACCTAAGGAGATCCTGACGGATCAGGGGACCCCCTTTATGTCCAAGGTGACAAGAGAACTGTGCAAACTGCTAAAAATTAAACAATTGCGCACCTCGGTGTACCACCCTCAAACCGACGGGTTAGTAGAACGGTTCAATAGAACCCTCAAGTCCATGTTAAAAAAGGTGATTTCTAAGGATAGGATGGAAGGGATTGGGACATGTTGCTACCCTATTTGATGTTCGCTGTCCGTGAGGTACCCCAGGCTTCCACAGGGTTCTCTCCCTTTGAGTTATTGTACGGCAGACACCCTAGGGGTCTGTTGGACGTAGCCAAAGAGACATGGGAACAAGAGCCGACTCCACATAAGAGTATAATTGAACACGTGGCTAGTATGCAGGACAGGATCGCGGCGGTCATGCCCATCGTGAAAGAACATCTGTTAGATGCCCAGGCAACCCAGAGGCGCACATATAATAAAAGAGCCAGAGTCAGGTCTTTTAACAAGGGCGATCGGGTATTAGTACTGGTACCCACAGCCGAGAGTAAGCTCATGGCCAAGTGGCAAGGGCCATATGAGATTCAAGAAAAGGTGGGGGAGGTAAATTACCGGGTGTATCAGCCCGGAAGGAGGAAACCTGAGCAGATTTACCATATAAACCTGCTCAAGCCTTGGAAAGATCGAGAGAGTTTAGTTACAGACATCACCCCGGGCATATCACCAGAGAGTTCTATACCTTCAGCCAGGGAAGCATCCAAGGGGGAGGTCAGGATAAGTGATGCCCTCACTAAACAGCAGCGACGGGAGGCTCGCTCCCTGGTGCAGAACAATACCGACGTGTTCTCAGAGCTACCAGGTAGGACTACAGTTATCCAACATGACATTGTCACCGAACCTGGGGTAAGGGTGCGAATAAGACCGTACCGGGTGCCCGAAGCCCGGAGGCAAGCCATTTCGGCTGAGGTAAAACAAATGCTTCAGTTAGGCGTCATAGAGGAATCACGGAGTGAGTGGGCTAGCCCCATTGTACTGATTCCAAAGCCAGACGGATCATTACGCTTTTGTAATGATTTCCGAAAATTGAATGAAGTGTCAAAGTTCGACCTTTATCCAATGTCCCGGGTGGACGAGCTGATTGAGAGACTGGGGCAGGCCCAGTACTTTACCACGCTCGATCTCACCAAGGGTTATTGGCAGGTACCTCTCACAGATTCGGCGAAGGAAAAGACCGCCTTCGTAACTCCGGAGGGCCTATTTCACTATGTGGTCTTACCTTTTGGGTTACATGGGGCCCCGGCTACATTTCAGAGATTGATGGACATAGTGCTCAAGCCTCATCAGGAATATGCGTCCGCGTATCTAGATGATATCATCATATTTAGCACCGACTGGCAAACGCATCTAACACACGTACAAGCGGTGCTGGATTCTCTCAGAGCCGCGGGGTTAACGGCAAACCCAAAAAAATGTGCGATAGGGCTGGAGGAAGCTCGATATTTGGGGTATGTCATAGGCCGAGGAGCTATCAAGCCCCAAATCAGTAAAATTGAGGCCATAAAAAACAGGCCTAAACCATCGAGTACAAAACAGGTGAGGGCGTTCCTTGGCATCCTTGGGTATTACCGCAGGTTTATACCTAATTTTGCCGGGCGAACGGCGGCCCTAACCGATCTCTTGAAGGGAAAGAAAACGGTAATGGTTCGGTGGAACCCTCAGGCAGAAGAAGCCTTTCAGTCCATGAAGTTGGCCCTGTGTGGACAGCCGGTCCTCATCAGCCCTAACTTCAATGAAACCTTCATTGTACAGACAGATGCCTCGGAGGTAGGACTAGGGGCGGTGTTGTCACAAAAAGTGAATGGTGAAGAGCACCCGGTCACCTACTTGAGTAGAAAACTTGTCCCGGCAGAGAAAAACTATAGCGTAGTAGAGAAGGAGTGTTTGGCTATTAAGTGGGCCTTGGAATCACTACGCTATTATTTACTCGGGCGTCAGTTCCGCTTGGTGATGGACCACTCACCCTTGGTATGGATGAGGAATGCAAAAGAGAGGAATGCGCGAGTCACCAGGTGGTTCCTGTCACTGCAAAATTTCAGTTTCTCTGTAGAACATCGCCCTGGGAAGTTGCAAGCAAACGCGGATGCCCTGTCCCGGGCACCCTGTATGGGGGCAAATGTTCAACCCCACAAGTCTGAACAGAGGGGGGGAATATGTGAGGCAGTGACCGGGATCGTTTACGAAGGACGTTATATTTCCCCCAGAATGTGTACAGAGACCTATTAAAGCCATTGGAGTGCATTGCAGTCACACACACAGCTGCGGCTGCAATGCAGGATTGAAGGTGAGCAATGACCTAGTCAGACTACCTGGCTAAGGCAGATTAAGTAAAATCCGGCAGGGCCTTCATTTCTTGGAGGAGGTCACAGGAGGCAGTGGGGCGGCCTCCTCCCTCCAACCCGGGTTTTCCAGTGGCTTTTGCCACAGGTCTTTAAAACTCCTGCACTAAGGATTAGTGTTGTTCTATGTTGGGACCCTGCAAGGAGCATAGCAGGAAAGCTACGCAGGACTGTGTGTAGCAGAACCCAGGCCTGGGACGGCTCTGCACCAGTCAGGCTCTGTTCGGCCCGGCGCGGCCGTTGTCCCCGGCAACCAGTGTTTATGGACTGATGTTAACCCGGCTGCGTACCGGAGGACTTTTCCTGTTTTACCCGTGAGTTGCTGAATAAAAGCTGTTTACTTTGGACTTGCTTGGGTCACTGCCTCAGTTACTGCACGGTGTGAACACTGCCGTCTTACAGTCCCCATAACAGGTCAGCCACAGTGTTTCCATAATAGGACAGCAGCAGGGTCCCCATAACAGGTTAGCCACAGTGTCAATAAACCATTAGTAACCACATTACCCCACATAGTAGTGACAGCGGCAGTGCAGCTTTCTAATGTACTATGCAGCCTTTAAAGTGCCAGACACAGTGCCCCTTCTCTCGCATGGGAGACATATTTGGGACTTTATTTTTTGCATGTGAGCACTAACTTTCACGAAGCAGTAGCAGATGCCACTCTTTGCATCCATAAATTAACTATCATTGAAACTGGGTAATCCTCAAGGAAAACCTACACCTCTGAAGCATGTACAGTCATGGCCAAAAGTTTTGAGAATGACACAAATATTAATTTTTACAAAGTCTACTGCTTCACTTTTTCTAATGGCAATTTGCATATACTCCAGAATGTTATAAAGAGTGATCAGCTTAACAGCAATTACTTGCAAAGTCAATATTTGGCTGGAAAATGAACTTTATCCCTCAAAACACATTTCAACATCATTGCAGCCCTGCCTTAAAAGGACCAGCTAACCTCTTTTCAGTGATTGCTCCATTAACACAGGTGTGGGTGTTGATGAAGACATGGCTGGAGATCAATCTGTCATGATTAAGTAAGAATGACACCACTGGACACTTTAAAAGGAGGCTGGTGCTTGGCATCATTGTTTCTCTTCTGTTAACCATGGTTATCTCTAAAGAAACACGTGCAGTCATCATTGCAATGAACAAAAATGGTCTAACAGGGAAGAGTATCGCAGCTAGAAAGATTGCACCTCAGTCAACAATCTATCGCATCATCAAGAACTTCAAGGAGATAGGTTCCATTGTTGCCAAACAGGCTCCAGGGCGCCCAAGAAAGACCAGCAAGCGCCAGGACCGTCTCTTAAAAGTGTTTCAGCTGCGGGATCGGGCTACCAGCAGTGCAGAGCTTGCTCAGGAATGGCAGTAGGCAGGTGTGAGTGCATCTGCACGCACTGTGAGGCGGAGACTCTTGGAGCAAGGCCTGGTCTCAAGGAGGGCAGCAAAGAAACCACTTCTCTCCAGAAAAAACATCATGGACAGACTGATATTCTGCAAAAGGTACAGGCAGTGGACTGCTGAGGACTGGGGTATAGTTATTTTCTCTGATGAATCCCCTTTTTGATTGTTTGGGACATCAGGAAAACGCCTCATTCGGAGAAGACAAGGTGAGCGCTACCACCAGTCTTGTCTCATGCCAACTGTTAAGCATCCTGAAACCATTCATGTGTGGGGTTGCTTCTCAGCCAAGGGAATAGACTCTCTCACAGTCTTGCCTAAAAACACAGCCATGAATAAAGAATGGTACCAGAATGTCCTCCAAGAGCAACTTCTCCCAACCCTCCAAGAGCAGTTTGGCGATCAACAATGCCTTTTCCAGCATGATGGAGCACCTTGCCATAAAGCAAAGGTGATAACTAAATGGCTCAGGGAACAAAACATAGAGATTTTGGGTCCATGGCCTGGAAACTCTCCAGATCTTAATCCCATTGAGAACTTGTGGTCAATCATCAAGAGACGGGTGGACAAACAAAAACCTAAAAATTCTGACAAAATGAAAGCATTGATTGTGCAAGAATGGACTGCTATCAGTCAGGATTTGGTCCAGAAGTTGATTGAGAGCATGCCAGGGAGAATTGCAGAGGTCCTGAAGAAGAAGGGTCAACACTGCAAATATTGACTTGCTGCATTAACTCATTCTAGCTGTCAATATAAGCTTTTGTTACTCATATGTTTGCAATTATTATATTTCTGTCTGTGATAAAAACATCTGTCAAACACACATAAAAACCAGAGGGCAGCAGATCATGTGAACATATAATATTTGTGTCATTCTCAAAACTTTTGGCCATGACTGTATGACATAGGAGCTGCAACATTAGCAAACGTTGGAGTTTACCTATTTGAAGGCCCCTTCTACAGGGCAACATTTTTGTGCATCTGTTGCAAGTCTGGATTTATATTATACCCCATTATACCCCTGTGCTTCTGGCAGTAGCTGGGGGTCTCACCTGCAAGGACTTTGATTTAGTAGCTAGGATGGCATTGATTGGTATCAAGAGGATCATTACTCCAAACCCGGCCATGACTGATGGTCCCAGCTCTTCCCACAGGAATACCACAGAGATAGCGATCTGCAGCGGCGATGACCAAATGAGATGAATGAAATTCGTCAGATCCATGAATTTCTGTGCATCCGCAGACATTAGGTTGACGGTCTCTCCCACTGTTGATTCCTTACGGATGGCATTCGAGACAGTCAAGGCCTAAAAGGATTTAAAAAAAAAAAAATGTTTTACATATGGCATCCAATATTTCCATATGGCTTCTATAATAAATGCTGTCAGAGAGGAAACAGAAGAAATGCAGCTATAGGGTATTTTATGCCATTTAGGGTTACCGCTCAGCGACCACTATTATTGGCACCAGATTGGGGACCTTCTAGAATATTGGCAATGTATACTCACTTTTTTGTACACCACCGCTGTCAGTGTTGTACGAACTCTCATTCCCAAAACGAAGCAGCCCTGAAAATACTGCTGCAGACACAAGGACTGGATTAACGCTGTCACGAGCAGCAAGACGGCATAAAAAAATCCCTTCCATTGATACTCATTAGGGTTGGATGTGAATGAGACCATCAGTCTGCAAATCAACGACAGGATATTTTAACGAACATGAACATAAAAGGACTGTAAAACTGATAGTTTATTCAACCACTACTGGATCTCGGAGGGTCTGGCTCCTGGCCCCCTTCTTTCCTGGTCCCTTCTATAGATTACTAGCTAGAGTCTTAAAAATCCTGTAAGTAGCATAATTCCAGAATAAAAAAATTCTCATCACGTACAGAGTCTCCAGCAATTCGGTAATGAAAAAAAACTGATGTAGATTTAAAGGGAACCCGTCAGCTTGGAAATGCATCAGGTTATAGAGCAGGAAAAGCTGAACCGACTGATATATACAGTAGTTTTGTGGGAAAGGACTCAGTATAACTTGTATTTTACTCAATGAAATCCCTGCTCTTTCTGTGGACTCAGGTCCAGTGGGCGGTGCTAATCAGAGATTGATTGCTTTTCCTGTGTGAGCCTACAGATAGAGCTGTCAATCACTGATTAGTACCGCCCACTGGACCTCAGAGCACAGAAAGAGCAGTGATTTCATTGTGTAAAATACAAGTTATGCTGCGTCTTTTCCCACAAAACTATGGCAGAATAGGAAAATAAATCTTACTTTAAGATTTGGGGGCTGACGAATACCAGGAGGTCATGAATGAGTTTGAAGAAAGCTGACTTTAGGAGGATATTAGAGAACGTTTTAATCAGGGTCTTAAATAGCCAGGACTTGGGGTAATCCTTAGACGTTCCTGATATGGATTCTTTCTTTTCTTTCTTCTTTTCTTCCTAGAAAGGAACAAGGAATAAAAATTAAGATAATGAAGCAGGAAATTAAAATTTAGGGGTTTATTTAGGATTAGAAACGATATGCCTCTTTTTCTCTCAAAACAGCGCCACACATGTCCAGAGGTTGTGTTTGATATTGCAGCTGAGCCCCATTTTGCCCCAATTGAGCTATGCTGCGATAACGTCTATAGTAAAAGGGATAATTACATAAATTCATATGGGTGTTAAGAGCCCGTGTCATTATTACATTTGCACCTTTTTTTTTATGTTTTTCACCCGTTTTTCATTTGCGCATTTTTCTTCTTTTAAATTTCACCTTTTTGAAAGTCAATTTTATATGTGTTCGTCTGTTCTGGTCGAGAATTGGGGTTTCCAGATCCCGTTCGATGATTCATTAGTGGCGACTTTTTTAAAAGTTGCAAACATTTTGTACATATGTACTTTATTCCCTCCCTGGAGTGATGTTATGCATGTTTGCTTATTTTTTTTGTTTTTTTTATTCTTTGGTCAAATTTTGTGACATTTTAGCAGAACCTGTGACTTTTTGTACCACATATACAAAAAGTCACAATAAAGGTTAACAAAGAAGATACATAGCATTTATTATTTGCACAAAATTCAGGAACCAGGTGTCTCCTCTTGAAACATTTGCTGCAAATACGTCAACGAATACCCCAAAAAAAAAGGGAAAAAAAAAATTTGGATTCAAAGACAAAACCTAAATTGATGAATCGGGCCCGAAATCTCTAGACAAAAAATATCCAGCACACACAACAAAGAGAATATTAAGTAAGTGGAAAAAAAAGATTTACCATGACTAATACGTCCTGGCTCTGCGCATTGCTTAGCCCATTCATTTCAATGGCGCCATCCTTCCGTTTCCTCTTATTTCGGCGTTTCTCCAGCTCTTTCCTCGCTTTAGCTACTTCCGCCTTCATCGTTTTCTCGAATATTTCACAGGTGTATTTGGTCTGATCTTGTTTGCTCAGTTCCCAGAGATCTTCCATGACTAAAGGTCTCCTGTATCCTTTAAGCACGATTCTGCAAAAAACAACACGTCAAGGGACAACAGACGGCTCTCAACATTTTCATTTTGCAACCATTTTATTGATCCCCTGCATCATAAAAAAGTAGCAACTTTTTAAATGTTCTTGACAAATAAAGAAAAAAAACTCCCGTTTTGTGCATTCAGTTCTTATGCAGACTTATGTGTCTCCGTGGTAACATGCTACACACAAATCCTCTTTTTTGTTCACCTTTAGACAGTAGAAGAAGTGATAGATGGAAGTCATACAGAATAGGATTATACTATAATCATTATAGGATCAGACTACAAAAGGTTTGTTTGTAGTCTGTTACCATGGAGACATATAGCACGGCATGAGAGCTGAATACACAAACCAGAGTATATAAAAAGTTATTTTTTTAAATTTTAGAACAATAAATAAAAAAACATCTTTGAAAGCAAACAATCCTTTCAGGGATTGTGCTAGGTTAGAGAAAAAAAAGTTTTATTCCCTGAAAAAACATTGTTTTGATCAGTTCTGTATGTCTGTAATTGCATTTTTCTCCAGATTAATGGCACACAAAATCAACATACAGTAGAGAAAACTTACCTGTCATACCAGCTGAATGTGATTCTGCTTAGAAAAGATGCTGTTAATTCAGGATTCTAAAAAACAATATAAATTTATATATTTTATTTATAATGTCTACTAAAATTAGTAAAAAAAAAATCAATATTAATTCTACATCAAAAATTCTACAAAAATATTAATTGTATTTCACAGAGAACGACAGAGAAGAATTTGTAATAAATGTATTGATTTAATTAAAATCACATTTACATATTTTAAAAAATAATGGACAATTCCTTTAATACTAGCGGGGCATTCGTTCGTTTGGAGCTAGGTGGAGTCAGCAATATCTAGGTTTAGTCTTTGGTATCCCATTAAGAATTAGCGCAAATCTTGTAAAATGAACACTAAGCTATAAAGCTGCATGAGTTTCCCCTTACTTTCATGTGTAAGAGTCGTTTTAATTTATTTTTTTTACATAAATTAAAAATACACATGGAAATAAACAACTTTGTGATATATCTTATCAGAGAAATCTGCTTCTTTCTCCTCCTGGACTGATTCATTTCCTAAATCCTCAATTCATGGGTAAAATTTGTATTCCGTGAAGACAGATTGTTACATTACTGAGAGAGGAGATGACAGTTGGTGCTGATAAGATTCTACGTACAGGGGAGGAGCTAGTGGCAAACTCCTCCCCCTCTCCATCAAATCTTATCTGTCTTCACTGAATGCAGTTTTTATCCAGATGATGTGTCTCAGACCGCTGCAATAAATCCCACCCAAGTGAGGACATACCATTGGTGCAACAACCGCACAGGGGCCACTAGCAGCTCCAAAGTAGGTGGAATTTTGCATTAAGATGAGTTTTGGACTGCAAAGGGCCCATATATTGTTCTTGCACAGGGGCCCCCATTTTGTCTGTGTCTGATCCCCTTTAATACGAGTCATTTTCATCAGATTTTATAGTTTTTCCTCTAAGTGGGTTAACTTTAAGGCTTATTGGGTGTAATCACAAATTTCTAAAAAATTTAATGCAATCCTGGCACCAGCCATTGTTATCATCGGCAGCAAATCTCGGTTCCTACCTTCTTCGTGAGATCGTTGGTTTCTGAGATGGGAGAGATGATGAGATTAATGACCTGAAGACCGAATGAGATGAAGAACAAACAAAAGCGCGGGATGTCCGGAATATCCTCCTGCGAATGAAAGGAACTTTATGGGTGACGCACTTGTCAAGGTCACAGACAAATAGTACGGTGAAGCCATTTTGAATTGACCATGCAAGTTTGGCATGAAAAATAGTCTTTTAGAGCGGTGGACTTTCCCCCCAAAAAAAGTGTCTGACACAGATCGGGGTGATCCTGGTCTGGATTTGGGGTGATATTTTTGAGAATTTTTTTTCCTTTACGTTAATACTGTGAGCTTTATATGAGTGTAAAGTATTTTTTATGCGAATACTGAAGGCCAAGATAATAATTTTGATTACTTACTTTCAGCGCAAGCCGGACAAGAGTCTGAAATGGAAAAATCCCGCAAACAACGGAGAGAAGCCAGAAGATGAAGAGGGCACCAGTGTCTTTCCGGACACAGTACCTTTGCTATGGTGGATTATTAACACCAAGATCTAAGTGGACAGAAAGTTGTTTAATGAGAAGTCACGTTTTAAGTGCATGAACGTATGGTAATATGGATGAGCAGCGCCGTAGTGTAAAGCATGGAGGAGAAAATACTTCTGGGAAGCGTCTTCAAAATATATATTTTTATAACATTTAGGGATGACAACTGTACTTGCACTTTAATCATCCATACAGTCCTTACCCATGTAACAGCATGGAGTGAAGGATTAACATAGAGGACCAGAGGGAGCATTTTGTTGGAGCTTGAGTGTTCTTCCACATGTTCTGCTATTACGACGCCGATTCCAGCAATGGATGTGCAAAAAAGTAAAAAAGTCAGAATCTGAAAAAGAGGAGGAAACATTAAACTAATGACAATAGAAAAGGACTAAACTGTAATGTCAGATACAACCCACAGACAGGGGAGGCGCTGTTCCAGGATTAATCGCAGACAACTCCTTTGACTGCATTTCAGTTAGAGAAATGCAGAAAAAAATGAGAAACTTTTGCAAAATAGATAACTACTCTGCCTATCATCCCATATATAATAATCTTAGGTTCATAGTCCTATAGGTCTGGGAAAAAGTAAAAAGTGCAGACCCATATTTGTATTGATATAGGGTATTTTCTCTGGTTTGCAGCTTAGGCTCATGCACTTTAGGCTGGAGTTGCAGAACTAGTGATGGATGGTGATGTGGCCGGTACTGCAAAGAAGGGGACAGGGGCCTGTGACCACTCCTTGGTAAGGACAGGTTAGCTTTCTGGTTAAGTTGGAAACTTAAAATGTTTGAGTGCAATCATTAATTCTATAGGTGGAATAATAACTGGAAGGAGGACAAGGGGCAATTAATTTATCCATCTGCCTTGTGTAAAAAAGTGTTTTTTTTGCAATAATGAAATCATTTGAACGTTATATCTTATGGTCATTCTCCAGGAAACATCACAATTGTCCATTAACTGCATCGGAACATTACCCCTTTAGGTACCGGCCCACATTTTTGAAATCTGACCAGTGTTACTTTGTGTGTTAATGACTCTTGAACACTTCAACAAATCCCAGTGATTTTGAGACTGTTTTTTCGTGGCACATTATAATTTATCATAATTGTAAATTTAGGCAAATATGTTTTGTGTTTATTTACAAAAAATATCAGAAATTTGAGAAAAATGTTAAAACATTAGCAATTTTCAAACTTTGATTGATTATCCCTTTAATCCAGATACACACATGGTCAAAATTGTTGTTACCCCTCATTTAATGACAGAAAAACCCACAATGGTGACAGAAATAACTTGAATCTGACAAAAGTAATAATAAATCAAACATCTATGAAAATGAACAAATCAAAGTTAGACATTGCTTTTCAACCATGCTTCCACAGAATTAAAAAAAAAAATTATGAAATAGGCCTGGACAGAAATGATGGTACCCCTGAAAATAATGTGACAAAAGGGACATGTTAAATAGTGGTCTGTCCACTAATTAGCATCACAGGTGTCTACAATATTGGAATCAGTGAGTGGCCTGTATAGAGGGCTACAGATACTCACTGTGCTGTTTGGTGACATGGTGTGTATCACACTCAACATGGACCAGAGGAAGCGAAGGAAAGAGTTGTCTCAGGAGATTAGAAAGAAAATTATAGACAAACATGTTAAAGGTAAAAGGTATAAGAGCATCTTCAAGCAGCTTGATGTTCCTGTGACTACAGTTGCACATATTATTCAGAAATTTAAGCTCCATGTGACTGAAGCCAACCTCCCTGGATGTGGCCACAGGAGGAAAATTGATGACAAATCAAAGAGACGGATAATACGAATGGTAACAAAAGAGCCCAAAAAAACTTCTAAACAGATTAAAGGTGAACTTCAAGCTCAAGAAACATCAGTGTCAGATCGCACCATCCATCGTTGTATGTGCCAAAGTGGACTTCATGGGAGACGACCAAGGAGGACACCATTGTTGAAAAAAAATCATAAAAAAGCCAGACTGGAATTTGCCAAACTACATGTTGACAAGCCACAAAGCTTCTGGGAGAATGTTCTATGGACAGATTGGACAAAAATGGAACTTTTTGGCAAGGCACATCAGCTCTATGTTCACAGATGGAAAAATTAAGAATATCAAGAAAAGAACACTGTCCCTACTGTGAAACATGGAGGAGGCTCTGTTATGTTCTGGGGCTGCTTTGCTGCATCTGGCACAGGGTGTCTAGAATCTGTGCAGGGTACAATGAAATCTCAAGACTATCAAGAGATTCTAGAGAGAAATGTGCTGCCCAGTGTCAGAAAGCTTGGTCTCAGTCACAGGTCATGGGTCTTGCAACATGATAATGACCCAAAACACACAGCTAAAAACACCCAAGAATGGCTAAGAGGAAAACATTGGACTATTCTGAAGTGGCCTTATATGAGCCCTGACCTAAATCCTATTGAGCATCTTTGGAAAGAGCTGAAACATGCCGTCTGGAAAAGGCAACCTTCAAACATGAGACAACTGGAGCAATTTGCTCTTGAGGAGTGGCCAAAATACCTGTCGAGAGGTGCAGAAGTCTCATTGACAGTTACAGGAATCGTTTGATTTGTAGTGATTGCCTCAAAAGGTTGTGCAACAAAATATTAAGTTAAGGAACCATCATTTCTGTCCAGGCCTATTTCATGAGGTTTATATTTTTTTTAATTCTGAGGAAGCATGGTTCAAAAGAAATGTCTGACTTTCATTTGTTTATTGTCATAGATTTTTTATTTATTATTACTTCTGTCAGATTCAAGTTATTTCTGTCACCATTGTGGGTTTTTCTGTCATTAAACGAGGGGTGCCAACAATTTTGACCACGTGTGTAGTCATACCACAGAAAAACATTAATAAATAATATTTCCCACATATCTGCTTTACATCAGCACCATTTGTAAAATGTTAATTTATTTTCTTAGCATTTTATGAGATTTAAAAATGTAGCAGTCATTTTTCATTTTTTCAAGGACTTTTACAAATTTTTTTTTTTAGGGGCCTATCCAGGTTTGAAGTGACTTTGGGGGTCCTATATATTGGAAGTCCTCAAAACTGATACCATTTTTAAAAACGGCACCCCTCAACATATTGAAATTTGCTGTCAGGTAGCTTATTAACCCTTCAGGTAATTTTCAGGAATTAATGCAAAATGACATGACAGGAATGAAAAAGTGTATTTTTACCACCTAAATGTCGCTAACTTCTGAACAGGTTACACCAGCCGGCAGACTCTAAGGCCGCTATTTGCTCGTGAATTGCCATGTCAAACATTAGGACCACACAATGATGATCTCTGGGTGCCGATGGGGATAAAGAGGGAGAAGCCCCCCACATCTTTTAACCATTTTGTGATATAGTCATTATTGACAGCAGCATCTAAGGGGTTAAACAGCAAGCAGCAAGTTGTCAGCTATAGTGTACGGCCGACACCTGCTGGATTGTCACCTGTCTGATGATGCTGTTCTCTTATATCTCAGTAAAAAGACGTATTGGCAGTCATTAAGGGGTTACAGTTCACCCCATTTACTTGGAGATGTGCTGCAACACTTATCAACAAATACAGAGCTTTTTTGGGGAAGAAAAAAGCCTCATTCAGACATCCCTTTTCACATCCGTGTCTAATCTGCGTCTTTCACAGATAAAACGTGTTACCATTATTGCTCACATCTGTATTTCCATTTTAACTGTTTAATGGAAAGGAATTGGATTTTTTTTCATATGAGAAAAACGGATGCAACTCTGATGGTAAAATACAAACGTACTGACCAAAAAAGTATGAAATTCGGATCCAGCACACTAATGAAAATCACTCCATTTTTTCACATACGATAAAAAAGTGGACAAATTAATTACAAATTTGGTGTTATTTTTTTGGGGGGGGGCAAACGTCCTTCTAATTCTGAATAACCTCCTGATCTAATTCTTGAAGAGCACCTGTAATGACTGGATTGTTACGCACCATGAGGATTTCAATGTCCTGGTGACTCACCTGCTTGGCTAGATAAAGCTTAGTCATAGGGGATTTCACTCTGCCTGGTTGACACAAGTTGAGGAGCTGCCATGGAACACACAACCAAAAGAAGACAAGAGGGATCCAAACCAGAACCGTTTGCTCGAAACATATTGGCAAATCTGGATCAGGTCTTTCCAACAGAGAGGAATTCTGGAAAGATAAAAAAATCAATCAAGGTTCCAGGGTCAAGAATGACAATAAATGTCTACTCTCCCAAAATGTCCGGCAGCTTTCCGAAAAAGGAAAGACCACCGGGACTCCCAGAAGAGTTCAGGAAAGCAGCACTTATAGAAGAGTTATTGTGCGTATTCCCAAAATATTATCAAACAGAGGCCTGGCATCCATCTGGTCATTCAGAAAATAAGGCATGATCTGAAAAAGCAGGGTATCACACCACACTCATAAATATCCTCTACGACCATCACATAACGTTGGGAAATATGGTATACATGCTGTCTACTTGTGAGTAGTGACATAGTCCAAATGCTTAAAAGTGATGCATCTCATACAAAACTTTTGAACATAAGCCCAACTTATTTGCATGCAGCATCCTCCAATGTTAAGACCCCTTTACTGCACCCCTAATATAAATACATACTACAGACCAAACCGCAAGATAAATTTAGGCCCACCTCAGGCCCCAAAATTAATTAGGGGGATAGGACTTTTTCATTATTGTATCCGAGCCATAATTTATTCTTTTTCCATCCACATGGCTGTCTGAGTTACATAACTTACAGGCCTTGGTTATGAACTTTGCCAAAGAACAAGGTGAATCATGCAGAGCCAGCGGGTCATTCAGGGATACAGGGATGAGGGCCACATCATTCCACTGAACCTCAGTGGATCACTGTCGGATTTTAGTGAAGTAGTCCTCACCGTGTGGCTCCATGGGTAAGGTTCATGATCCCAGCCTCAGCGACCTGGATTCTGTCGGGTTCATCTTAGGTAATTCCTAAGGCATCAAAGAAGGCGTCACCCGAAGACTGTTCTGGGGTTTGCCCAAGTTCAAGGGCCCCCAGCTGGGACTCATCCCCTGAAGAGCGGGGTCATTAAGTAAAATATAGCCTACCTGAACACCCTAAACTGTTTTTTCTACCCCAAAAATGTATCAGTAAGAGCCACTACTGGTTTGGAGGAGACCAACTGAATGTCGTAAGGTACAGACATCACAGTCTCTGCCGTCAGCAAAGAACTATGGGGAGTTTTCCTAAAGCTAGCTACCTGGACCTGCAACTGGGACTGTGAAGATTCAAGGTTCTTGTGCTTTTCAGCCAGATCTTGAATTACTTGGGTCAGATTCGCCACATGATCACCAATCAAGTGAATGGGATCCATGCTGGCGAAAAATAGTTATGATCAGTTGTAATGTGATTCTGAGACACTATTCACGGGCAAGTCGTGAGATAAGGTAGTCAGGATGTCCAAGGTCAGAGACCAGGAGGGCTCATAGGACAGAGGGGCAAGACAAAGGCATGGTCAAGTCACAGTCTGGGGTCATATGCCAGGAGGGTGTGTGAAGATAAAGGAATAAGAGAAACAGGTAGTCAGAGGCCAAGCTCGGGGTCAGGTACCTGAGGTCAGAGAGCATTAAAAGCACAATAGTCAAGACAAATCCAAGGTCTGGCAACAAGATCAGGAAATCAGACACACACTCCACTGAGCAAAACTACAACTGACAATGGTCTGCTCATAGATAGTCAGTTTAAATAGCTAGTGAATTATCAAGAACGGGAGACACCTGGAGGAAAGCACTCAGGCTAGGCCAGATTGAGCAGCAGGGCTGTCAATTATAATACTGAAAGCCCAGCACGCACCAGGATCAGATTGGACTACTGGGTTGTCATTCACCATACTGAAAGTCCAGCACACTCCAAATAATATAAGGCAGATGAGATGTCCTTCACAGCGTCCCTAGGACACAGTGTGTGATGTAACTGTGACCACTATTGTCTATATACAGGTGCTTCTCACAAAATTAGAATATCATCAAAAAGTTAATTTATTTCAGTTCTTCAATACAAAAAGTGAATCTCATATATTATATAGAGTCATTACACACAGAGTGATCTATTTCACGTGTTTATTTCTGTTAATGTTGATGTTTATGGCTCATAGCCACTGAAAACTCAAAAGTCATTATCTCAGTAAATACTTTATTATTATTTTTTTTTTCAAGCAGGTATTATAATCTTTATTTATATAGCGCCATCATATTCCGCAGCGTTTTACAGTTTAACAGTTTCAAACACAAGTCATAAGTAAGAACGTTAACAATACAATAATTAAAGCAAAATGAGACGACCCTGCTCGTGAGAGCTTACAATCTACAATGAGGTGGGGGAAACTTCACACTAAACCTCAAGCAGCTTGGATTTTGTGCCTCTCCACTATTCCTCCAGACTATGGGACCTCGATTTCCAAGGTCTAGTGTGAAGTTTCCACAATACTCTCTGGCCTCCCCTCCAGCACAGCACCCTGGCACCACTCCAATCCATCCTACATTCTGCTGCCCGACTAATCCACCTGTCTCCCCATTATTCCCCAGCCTCTCCCCTATGCCAAGCCCTTCATTGCCTTCCTATCGTACCGAGGCACCAGTTCAAAACCCTAACTATGACATACAAAGCCATCCACAACCTGTCTCCTCCATACATCTGTGACATGGTCTCCCGTTACTTACCCACACGCAACCTTCGATCCTCTCAAGATCTCCTCCTCTACTCCCCTCTTATCTCTTCTTCCCACAACCGCTAACAAGACTTCTCCCGTGCCTCCCCCATACTCTGGAACTCTCTACCCCAACACATCAGACTCGCGCCTACCATGGAAACCTTCAAAAAGAACCTGAAGACCTACCTCTTCCGACAAGCCTACAACCTGCAGTGATCCTCAGTCTACTGAACCATCGCACGACCAGCTCTACCCTCTCCTAGTGTATCCTCACCCATCCCCTATAGATTGTGAGCCTTTGCGGGCAGGGTCCTCTCTCCTACTGTACTTATGTGTGTCCTGTATTGCTCATATTTATTGTACTTGTCTATACTTGCCCCCACTCACATGTAAAGCGCCATGGAATAAATGGCGCTAGAAAAATGAATAATAATAATAATAATAATCAGTGATGGTTTGGTGAGCCATGTCATCTGCTGGTGTAGGTCCACTGTGTTTTATCAAGACCAAAGTCAGCACAGCCATCTACCAGGATATTTTAGAGCACTTCATGCTTCCCTCTGCCGACAAGATTTTTGGAGATGGAAATGTCATTCTCCAGCAGGACTTGGCACCTGTCCACACTGCCAAAAGTACCAATACCTGGTTTACAAACAACAGTATTGTGATGTGATTGCGTTGTTCCAAGGGCCTCCTCCTGCAGGCCCCCGGATCCAAGATGGTCGCGGGGTCCATCCGGGTCCTGCAGGGTGGTGGCTTGTCAGTGCCTGCTGAGAGCAGGCGCCAGCAAGCCTCCTGCACTGCCTGTCAGATCAGTGATCTGACACAGTGCTCTGCAAAGAGCAAAGATCAGCGATCTGACACTATATAGTGATGTCCCACCCTGGGACAATGTAAAAATGTAAAAGAAAATGAAATAAACATGTGTAAAAATAGTTTTCAAAAAATCCCTAAAAAAAAAAAATATTTCCCCAATAAACACATTATTATTATGTAAATAAAAAAAACAATAAAAGTACACATATTTAGTATCGCCGTGTCCATAACGACCCGCCCTATAAAACTGTCCCACTAGTTATCCCCTTTAGTGAACCCCTTAAAAAAAAAAGGTACCGCTGAAAACGTAATTTT
This sequence comes from Oophaga sylvatica, assembly GCA_033576555.1. Classification (NCBI taxonomy): domain Eukaryota; kingdom Metazoa; phylum Chordata; class Amphibia; order Anura; family Dendrobatidae; genus Oophaga; species Oophaga sylvatica. The sequence goes on from JARQOD010000003.1 coordinate 584,823,265, forward strand.
GTCCCGCAAAAAACGAGCTGCCATACAGCATCATCAGCGAAAAAATAAAAAAGTTATAGCTCGCAGAATAAATCGATGCAAAAATAATTTTTATCAGCACTTGCTGTTTTCTGCTATTTTTTTTTACAAGAGTATTTGTGTGCGTTGGTTTTACCATGCTTTTTTATGTTTTCAGTCTTCTGGTGGTGTGAACAATGTCTCTACAGGCTTGTTCACTGTGTGCATGGCTCATGTGTTTCTGTTCATATTCAATCGTTTTCTTGTTTCTGAAAGACCAGGGAGGTTTCCACCCCTACTTTGTGAGCCGTGCACATAAAAGCCGTTCTATGCAGCGTGTCCATATTAGACATTACCTTTCTGAATCCTGCTCATACAGGTATTATACACATGACCAGGTTTTTAAATATGTCAGATAGGGATTAAATACACTAGTCAGGGCTGCTCTGATACGGGTATACCTTGACGTTTAGTAGAGCGGCTTAATATACATATTTTGCAAAAAACATATTAACCGAATACCCTGTGTTTTATCATCTTTTTATTAGCACTTGCTGTTTACTGTTCTTTTTTTACAACAGAGTATTTTTGTGCGTTGGTTTTACCATGCTTTTTTACGTTTTCAAAAATAATAATTTTTTATATAAAATTATTTTTATTGTATAAAAGCGCCAAAACATAAAAAAATGATATAAATGATGTATCGCTGTAATCATACTAACTTGAAGAATAAAAAAGCTTTATCCATTTTACCACACGCGGAACGGTATAAACATCCTCCCAAAAGAAATTCATGAATTGCTGGTTTTTGTTCATTCTGCCTCCCAAAAATCGTAATAAAAAGCGATCAAAAAATGTCATGTGCCCAAAAATGGTACCAATAAAAACGGCAACTCATCCCGCAAAAAATAAGACCTCACAAGACTCTGTGGGACAAAATATGGAAAAATTATAGCTCTCAAAATGTGGTGATGCAAAAACTATTTTTTGCAATAAAAAACGTCTTTTAGCGTGACAGCTGCCAAACAGAACAACCCGCTATAAATAGTAAATCAAACCCCCCTTTATCACCTCCTCACTTAGGGAAAAATAATAAAATTTAAAAAATGTATTTATTTCCATTTTCCCATTGGGGTTAGGGTTGGGGTTGGGGCTAAAGTTAGGATTAGGGTTGGGAATAGGGTTAGGGGTGTGTTAGGGTTAGGTTTGTGGTTAGGGTTACGGTTAGGGTTGGGACTAGGGTTAGGGGTGTGTTGGGGTTAGGGTTGAAGTTAGAATTTGGGGTTTCTACTGTTTATGCACATCAGGGGCTCTCCAAACGTGACATGGTGTCTGACCTCAATTCCAGTCAATTCTGCGTTGTAAAAGTCAAACGGTGCTCCTTCCCTTCTGAGCTCTGCCATGCGCCCAAACAGTAGCTTACCCCCACATATGGGGTATCAGCGTACTCAGGACAAATTGGACAACAACTTTTGGAGTCCAATTTCTCCTCTTACTCTTGGGAAAATATAAAATTGGGACTAAAAGATCATGTTTGTGGAAAAAATGATTTTTTTTATTTTCACGCTCGGGGGTTGTAAACTTTAGTGAAGCACTTGGGGGTTCAAAGTTCTCACCACACATCTAGACAAGTTCCTTGGGGGGGGTCTAGTTTCCAAAATGGGGTCACTTGTGGGGGGTTTCCACTGTTCAGGCACATCAGGGGGTCTCCAAATGCGACATATTGGGTATCAGCGTATTCAGAACAAATTGCACAATAACTTTTGAGGTCTTGTTACCCTTGGGAAAATAAAAATTGGGGGTGAAAAGATAATTTTTGTGAAAAAAATATGATTTTTTAATTTTATGGCTCTAATTTATAAACTTCTGTGAAGCACTTGGGGGTTCAAAGTGCTCACCACACATCTAGATAAGTTCCTTGAGGGGTCTAGTTTCCAAAATGGTGTCATTTGTGGGGGGTTTCCACTGTTTAGGCACATCAGGGACTCTCCAAATGCGACATGGCGTCCAGCCAATTCTGAGTTGAAAAAGTCAAACGGCGCTCCTTCCCTTCCGAGCTCTGCCGTGCGCACAAATAGTGGCTTATGATTTTTTTATTTTCACGATCGGGCGTTATAAACTTTAGTGAAACACCTGGGGGTTAAAAGTTCTCATCACACATGTAGATAAGTTCCTTAGGGGGTCTAGTTTCCAAAATGGGGTCAATTGTGTAGGGGGTTTCCACTGCTTAGGCACATCAGGGGCTCTCCAAATGCGACATGGCGTCCAATCTCAATTCCAGCCAATTTTGGTTTGAAAAAGTCAAACGGCGCTCTTTCCCTTATGAGCTCTGCCATGCGGCCAGACAGTGGTTTTCCACCACATATGGGGTATTGGCGTGCTCAGGAGAAATTGAACAACAACATTATCTGTCCATTTTATCCTTTTACCCTTGTGGAAATAAAAAATTTGTTTGTAGAAGATCATTTTTGTAACTAAAAAGTTAAATGTTGATTTTTTTCCATCCACGTTGCTTCAGCTCCTGTGAAGCACCTGAAGGGTTAATAAACTTCTTGAATGTGGTTTTGAGTACCTTGAGGGGTGCAGTTTTTAGAATGGTGTCACTTTTGGGTATTTTCTGCCATATAGACCCCTCAAAGTGACTTCAAATGTGAGGTGGTCCCTAAAAAAATGGTTTTGTAAATTTTGTTGCAAAAATGAGAAATCGCTGGTCAACTTTTAACCCTTATAACTTCCTAACAAAAAAAAATTTTGGTTCCAAAATTGTGCTGATGTAAAGTAGACATGTAGGAAATGTTATTTAGTAACTATTTTGTGTGACATATTTCTCTGTTTTAAGGGAATAAAAATTCAAAGTTTGAAAATAGCAAAATTTTCAAAATTGTTGCCATATTTCAATTTTTTTTCATAAATAAATGCAAGTCATAGCAAAGAAATTTTACCACTGTCATGAAGTACAATATGTCACAAGAAAACATTCTGAGAATCGCAAAGATCCGTTAAAGCGTTCCAGAGTTATAACCTCATAAAGAGACAGTGGTCAGAATTGTAAAAATTGGCCCGGTCATTAACGTGCAAACCACCCTTAGGGGTTAAAATAATTTTTCAAGCTGGTGTTATAAAGTATTCTAGTTTACTGAGATAATGACTTTTGTGTTTTCATTGGCTGTAAGCCATAATCATCAACATTAACAGGAATAAACACGTGAAATAGATCACTCTGTGTGTAATGACTCTATAGAATATATGAGTTTCACTTTTTATATTGAAGAACTGAAATAAAGTAACTTTTTGATGATATTCTCATTTTGTGAGAAGCACCTGTATGTGGTTGTGGGCCCAGAGAAGAGCCAAGATTTGGGTGGGACTGCTCCAACTGCACCCTTTATAGCACTGCAACTGACCCGTGCATGTCATGATTTAATAATATTTCCATTTCATGAGATGCTGGGATATGCCACCACTTTCTGATTAGTGGGTGACCAAATGATGTGGTCACAATGGTGATATGGTAAAACATTCCCAGCAAAGTTATGCCCTACCTATCTGGCATTCCATCAGCTGTAAAAGACAGTAAACCATGGCCCCAATCACAATGGCCTCAAGGTTTCTATATGTTCTCTGGGATTCTTCCTACTCTCTATAGGCAAACTGATGGGTTTCCTATAAATATACCCCTCCGCTGAGGGCTAGCGTCTGGTACACTGAATCGGAGATACACTTTGCCCACCGGGGACAGAGACTGATATGAAAGAATCCATTGCAAAACGCATTGGCACAATGTGGAATTCTAGAAAATCAATACAAGCGTCCAGGAGTGAAATTAACACTTGCTTCAGAATGGAATATTTGGGGTAAAATGGCGCAATTCTTCCTATAGGCAAGAATCTTTCAGATAATGTATTTGTCACAAGGAAATCTGCATTTCTGTGCAAAATGTAAGTACAAATAAGAAGTAAACTTACCAGAACACAGAGCCGCAGTAGTCGTCCAGAGCCTTGGACATGTTTCCAGGAGGGGAGAGCAGCCCCTTCTGCCGGTAGAACCTACGTATACTGAGCCTCGGGATTATTAAATGATTATATATTCCTCATGGTGAATATCAGAGAACTGTTATCACCCCGTGATTCAGCAGGTTAAAAGTCCCCCTCACCCACGGGAAGCTCGCATCTACTGAAGGGACATCTCAGTTCTCGCAGAGACCTATTGGACTATAGTTGGGTTAAATGTTAACCATTTTCATAACTGCAGAGCTTGTCCCAAAGAGTCCTACGAGGCGGATCCCAGTGATATGAGCTCTCAAGGCAGGCGTTACTTTCTTGGAATTCCCTTTTTTTTTTATTATTGTGGATTCCCTCAGCTCCGACTTCAAGCCAGCGATTCTGATTAATGTAAACTCCAAGACGAGGGTCCTCCAGAAGGATCATCCTGGGGTATACTGGCCTCACGATCTCATGGTCCATATCGTGACATTACCCTCGTGTTTTGGACCTTAATAATTTTCATTTGTTCATTGTGTTTTCCCATTTCAAGAGTTATAACTTTTTTTTTTATTATTTCTCCTTCGATGTAGCCATTTTAGGATTTTTAGGTTTTTTCCCCCCAGAACAAGTTGTATTCTTCAATGATGAATATACCCCAGAATTTTAATTTATTGATTAGCTTTTAAAAGCTACTTTTTTTTTTCTAAAGTAGGGAAAAGGCAGCAAGAACACAGATAACGTATTCTATTTTTTTTCATTCTTTATCATATAGTAAAATACCAAGTTAACCTTTTTCCTCTGGTTCATTTGAGCACAATTTGATTTTTTTTTTTATTTTAAATATTTGTAAATTATATTTTTTTCCACAATAAAAATTTGTTTTTGAAGTCCCACATCCCAAAATTCCATAACTTTTAGAAATACATGCAGCCGCACACTCGGATCATAGAGCGGGCGGCCGTGCCGGGTGTTGATGCGAGAAAGTCGTGCGACTTACTCGCATCACACTCGCCAGTGTGACACTAGCCTAATAGTTATCATGTAAAAAGCATCCCCAAAAAACAGAGACTTGTCCGCTTTTTATCTGAATCATGGCTTGAAACTACATCCATAATCCATGAGAAATTCAGGACAGCATCTGATGGAATGGTAGTGCTCACCAGTTTCATTGTCTGTTTGATGGGAGACGCATCAGAAATATTCTCATACGCAAAACATATTGACATTCTGATGGTAAAAACTGACAAACCGACCAAACACTGATGAAAATCGGTCCATATCTTGCATATGAGAAAAATCACCTGTGTCTGAATGAGCCCTTATGTGTATGGGCACGTTTACTTGGTAGCATCCCCTGAAGAAGCAGCAACCCCTGAAGAAGCAACGACCCCTGAAGAAGCAGCAACCCCTGAAGAAGCAACGACCCCTGAAGAAGCAACGACCCCTGAAGAAGCAACAACCCCTGAAGAAGCAGCAACCCCTGAAGAAGCAACGACCCCTGAAGAAGCAGCAACCCCTGAAGAAGCAAAGACCCCTGAAGAAGCAACGACCCCTGAAGCAGTGACCCCTGAAGAAGCAACGACCCCTGAAGAAGCAACGACCGCTGAAGAAGCAACGACCCCTGAAGATGCAACAACCCCTTTAGAAATAGCGATCCCTGAAGAAGCAGCACCCCTGTAGAAGCAACGACCCCTGAAGAAGCAGCGACCCCGAAGAAGCAACGACCCCTGAAGAAGCAGTGACCCCTGAAGACGCAACAACCCCTTTAGAAGTAGCGATCCCTGAAGAAGCAGCACCCTGAAGAAGCAACGATCCCAGAAGAAGCAGCGACCCCTGAAGACACAACAACCCCTTAGAAGTAGCGATCACTGAAGAAGCAGCACCCCTGAAGAAGCAACGACCCCTGAAGAAGCAGCCATCCCTGAAGAAGCAGTGATCTCTGAAGAAGCAGCGACCCCTTTAGAAGCAACAACTCCTGAAGAAGCAGCGACCCCTGAAGCAACGACCCCTGAAGAAGCAACGACCCCTGAAGAAGCAACGACCCCTGAAGAAGCAGTGATCCCTGAAGAAGCAGCGACCCCTGAAGAAGCAGCGACCCCTTTAGAAGCAACAACCCCTGAAGAAGCAACGACCCCTGAAGAAGCAACGACCCCTGAAGAAGCAGCGATCCCTGAAGAAGCCCTCCCTCCCTGTTACATCCACCTGGGGATGCTTTTAGAAAGCTATGCTAATAAGAACATTTATTTGGACTACAAGTATCTTTTTTTTTATTCAATGTGCCAATTTATACCCAAATATCTATTTTTTACCAATCTCATTATGATCTGCATTGCACTACATATCCAAAACACCCAATAAGAGTAAGCAGCGAAATCACGAGATCTGCACTGTCATGCTTTGTCAGACCAGTAGTCTCTGGTTATCGGCATAAACAAGCGGAAGGACCTCGAGGTCCAATGTACAAATAGTCGAAGTTAGGTATATCATTCACCTGTTAATAATTAGAGCGGTAAAGTAATCTCTCTCTCATCACTTTGTCATAAAGAGCAAGATAACTGGGGGCAAACTTTCACCTGCATCTATCCAGCCGTACACTAATTTCCTCATTTCCTTACTTCGGATGAACATTTATTTTTTGGATATTAAATAACCCTTCATGACTGAACAATTTTCCATTTTTGCGCTGTCATTTTTCTCTCCCCACCCCCCCCCCTTCCTCTTCCAAGAGCCACAACTTTTCACTTTTCATCGACATAGCATGCGAGGTATTGTTGTTTTGTGGGACAAATTGTCTTTTAAGATATAAGGTACTGAAAAAAAAAATTACAAGTGGGGTGAAATCTTGACATTAAAGCAATTTTCCCCCTAGTTTTTTGAGGGGTATTTTTACAACATAAAGTAAAAAAATTACCTGTGAATTAGGAATCTCTGGGTCATTATAATTACAGCTATATAACAAGCTGAATTTATTTTAAGTTTTGCCGATGTTTTATTGATACCGTTTTAGGGGATTAAGCAGATTTAAGGGATTTTTATTACATTTTTGCATGCAGTGAAGTATCCAAAACATCTATTCTAGCTCTTTGCCTTTTTTCTTTTGAGGTGTTTCAGAACTGAGAAAAGTGAAGCGATTCAAACTTTTCTTTTTCAATTCAGTTTGTGATCCTTTGCTAGTTTTATAATCTGCAATGTAAGCTTGGCGGCGATAGGGGTCTTCAGAAGGTCCCCAGCGGCCATGGTACCCCATCGGCTCCCCTTGTATTGAATCCATAAGGTTATACAACTCTATACGCCATTATGTTGGACACTCACACACTTAAGGCCTCATTCAGACATCCAATTTTTCTACATAGGAGATTTTTTGGATCACATTTAGTGATGAGCGAACGTGCTGGGATAAGGTGTTATCTGAGCATGCTCAGGTGCTAACAGAGTGTCTTCGGCGTGCTTGAATAATATGTTCGAGTCCCTGTGCATGAATGTCTCGCTGCTGTTCGACAGTCACAACACATGCAGGGATTGTGTTACGCACTGTGTAGGAAAGACTAAGTGCAACACAAAGGGATAAGGGAAAGGGAAGCCAACACTAGGGAAGGGGACACTGGAGACCCCATAGGTAGATCTAACATCACCCTGTCTGCCCTAAGCGTCCCTATATAGGTTCGGCACCTATCGCCAAAGATAGCTAACCCCTGCCTGACCCTGGCGATAAGTCCTGCATAGGGAAGGACAGGATGAGCACAAGTCAATCCCCACTACCACTAAAAACAGATGGGATACACAAACAAGGGGAACACTTAGCTTGAGTAGACTCAGAGAAACAGAGATGTCCTCCAAACAACAAAGAGTAAGATAGCCGACTGCTATAGCTCAAAGCCTCAACAGGGAAATGGAAATATATCCGGCAACTTCCAGCAGCATGCTAGGAGTTATAAACACTCAGGTCCAGGTGTATCAACTAGAGCCAGGGGACGTTGCCACTGGGTCCTAGAGTCAGAAGGACTAGGAAGGTGTCTGCAAAGCCAACCGCTGAGACCTTCTGTAGCCAGATGCAGTGCGACTGTCTGCAGCCTCTTGACACAACCGTGACAGATTGCCTAACAAACAGGCAGATTTTTTTTCACGGATGAAAAGACTTGCATTGCAAATTTTGATCCGACCCTTGGATCAAAATCAGACATGTCACCATAATGATTGGTGGACCGCACGGTCAGTGATGTAAAGAAAAAAAAAAAGAAAAATTTAAAACAATGGTTACCGTAATAATCCAGCGGTCTAAACCAGTAACCGAAGCAAAGCCGGATGCAGATTCCTAAAGAAACATTGATTTTCTACATCTACACGAAGCTTCCAGGCCAATGTCAATTCTAGATTTAACAATCTATTCCTGCTAATAATTAATCCATTAGTGCTGCTAAAGCACAAGGAACTGGACTATAGTTCTTGGATTATTCCCAAGAAAAAGTATTACCATTTTAGATAAATTAAAAAAAAACAAACAAACCAGAGAAGGCGCCTTAGAGGAGTATTCCTATAATGTGTAGTAGGTGTAATTATAATAATAATATTGGCAAATACCTCCAATTAGAAGTGTAGTATAGTTCTTCTTATTGGCTATGTCGCTTACCCCATGTTCAGGGCATTGCAGTAGCTTAAGTATCCATGGTTATGACCACTAACATCTAACTGTCACTATATGAGTGGTCGTAACCATGGACACCTAAGCTACTGCAATGCCCTGCACACGGAGGGAATCAGAAGAACTATACATTTCTAAATGGAGGCATTAGCTATTATTACACCTACTACATATTGGGATAGGATCTTGGAGATGGGAATACCCCTTTAAAGGAACAGTCCTAATTTTGTCTTAATCTAGATCTTTTTTTCCAGTTATCGTTTTTCAGGAGCCATAATTGATTGACGAAATAAAATCATTGAAGTTTCTGTATAGGGGTTGTTTTTTGTGGGATGAGTTATTTGTCAGTGGCACCATTTTTGGGGCAGGAGAGGGACATACAATCTAATACTTCACTTTGATCGAAATTAAAAAAAAAACAGCAATTCTGCAGTTTTTCTTTACATTTTACGCTTTTCATCAGCGGCACAAATACGGTATTAGATTTGGTATCGCCAAGATTGTGCTGAGCCAAAGAACTAAGTTATGTAGTTTTACTTATGGAGTATTGTACAAAAATGATAAAATATACCATTGGTTTTTCATCACCATATTCTAGAAATCACTAGTTAGTCCTCATGTAGCTCGTTTGATAGGAAAATGTCTATTTTTTGTAGTTTTCCTTGTTCCTGTTTTTGTGACTTTTTAATTACTCATTATTCCCTTAATAAGGGGGTCTGCACTACGAAACAGATTAATCTTAAAGCGAACCTATCCTGTCCCCAAATGCTGGTGACCTGCAGGTATAGTGTTAATCTGCAGGTAAACAGGGGTGCAATGCTGCCCTAAAAAAAAAAAGTGCGGCTGCTGGGGGAAAATTTACTTTATTCTTCCCAGGAGCCGCGTGAAGTCATAGAGGCGTGCATGGAACGGCTACAGTCATCACTCGGTATACAGTTAACGGGGCTATATCCACACCTCGGCACGTTGATTGATAGTCAGTTAATGTGTCGGGACGTGCTTAAAGCCGCTGCTCACAGTATAGTGAAGGGGAACAGTATCCACTACATGCACGACTGACTGAAAGCCAGCAGCTCCGAAGATCTGACCTTCAGGACCCCTCCAGATCATCATATTAAAGGTTGCAGCACTTGTCATCTTTGTGAACACAGGCACACCGGCTCATCAGTACGAGCCTGTGTCTGCCATTGCTGCCTCTCTCCTTCAGTCCCAAGAAGAGGCCATTAATGATACAATTTTGGAAAACTTCAACATCCGGACACAAGATGAGATCACTGCTGCCCGCCAGGTATTGTGCATCTATCCTATTAATTAGGGATATAACGCACGCTCGACATCTGAGAAGTGCCAAAGACGCAACACTGACAGCGCCATTCACTCACCGATATGGAAGGGACAGGCGGTGGATAACCCCTTTAAATTCCAGTGCAGATTTCTAGGACAGTAGTCTTCCAGTGTACCTAGATTGGACAGTGCAAATAAGTCTGCCTATCGCGTATCAATGAGAATCTAAATGTATCTTAAAAAAAAAAAAAAGTTCACACGGACGTCAGACGTTCGTATTTTGTGTGGCACATGAGCTTCGTTCCCTACTGATCCCAATACGAAAAATTTATAACATTTCCATTTCCCAGATTTTCAACAAACGAATATTGTATCACATATATTATAAAGTCAGAGGACGCATACCAACTGGACATTTCCTTTATTTTTTTTTTTTTTGGGGGGGGGGGGAGGGTGGCTCACAAGGAACTGACAATTTATACCACGATATCCAACTATGAACTGTATCTAAGTAGTCCGTATTCAGACGGCCACAGATTTCCCCCTTAAACCAAGCAGCAGCACCATTAGTTTTCACTGCTCATTTGGGATGAGGAGGGACCAAGTGTTCACCTAGTAGAGGAATTTAAGCTGAAAGAATGTGCCAGCAGGAAAACCCAAGGCTGCATTTCACCCTAGTATCATTGAGGGCTGATAGTATTTCCTTAAAGATTTCATTTCAACTAAACAGAATGAATTCATCATGCAGGCCATCCAACAAGGCTCCCTCCATTTCGCCACCACCAGTCAGCGAGTACCCAATCTTCCGGATTGAGCAACACCACATTCATTCGGCTCATGCAGTTGTTTCAATCCTTGCCATGCATTCAAGTCTACTTTGTCACATCAACCTGACATGGATCCAGTAGTCGCTCCCATCGTCACAGAGTTGTTTCGAGGAAAAGCAGCACACATTCAGTACTGGATCAGGTGAATGACACCAGAGCGCAAAAGCTCATCCTCAACCACCAACTCCAGTAAACGAGTTCGGTTGGGACAGGCATGACATCTGAAAGGTATGTCAAAAAGCAACATTCGTGCGGCTGCATGTCAGACATCTGAAAGATGTAAAAAGCAACATGTCGGTCGGGAAGGGCCCATGTCAGACAATGCAGATGAAAAAGCAACATGTCGGGGGATCAGACATCTGAAAATGCAAAGCCAAAATGTCGGAGCCATCAACAACCAAGATCAAAAAGCAAACGCGGAGTCGAGCGGCAGCAACATGTCAGCGCATACTGCAAGATGCAAAAAGCAACATGTCGGCGGCGCGGCCATGTCAGACATCTGAAGATGAAAAAGCAACATGTCGGGCGGCGCGGCCATGTCAGACATCTGCAATGACGAAGATGTCAAAAAGATGCAACATGTCGGGGGCGCGCCATGTCAGACATCTGAAAGATGCAAAAAGCAACATGTCGGGCGGCGCGCCATGTCAGACACTGCAAGATGCAAAAAGCAACATGTAGGCGGCGCGGCCATGTCAGACATCTGCAAGATGCAAAAAGCAACATGTCGGGCGGCGCGGGTGCCCATGTCAGCCATAAACCTGCAAGATGCAAAAAGCAACATGTCGGGCGGCGCGGCCATGTCAGACATCTGCAAGATGCAAAAAGCAACATGTCGGGTGCGCGCGCGCATGTCAACATCTGCAAGATGCAAAAAGCAAAACACATGTCAGGCGACGCCGCCATGTCAGACATCTGCAAGATGCAAAAAGCAACATGTCGGGTGGCGCGGCCATGTCAGACATCTGAAAGATGCAAAAGCAACATGTCGGGCGGCGCGGCCATGTCAGACATCTGCAAGATGCAAAAAGCAACATGTCAGGCGGCGCGGCCATGTCAGACACCTGCAAGATGCAAAAAGCAACATGTCGGGCGGCGCGGCCATGTCAGACACCTGCAAGATGTAAAAAGCAACATGTCGGGTGGCGCGGCCATGTCAGACACCTGCAAGATGCAAAAAGCAACATGTCGGGCGGCGCGGCCATGTCAGACACCTGCAAGATGCAAAAAGCAACATGGACCTCCCCTCAAATACACCAATAAAAGGAGTCAGCAGATTGGATGTACCCAAAATGGCAGCAATAAAACTACAGCTCAATGCATATTAAACAAGCCCCCACTCAGGTCACTGACACAAGAGTAAATAAAAGTTAGATTTATGAAAATGGCTACACAAACCAATTTTTTTTTTTTTTTTTAACGAAGTTCTAAATTTTATTTTTCAAGCAATAAAAAAAAATCCAAAACACAGTAAAACAAACACACACAAAAAAAATATACAAGTTTGATATCGATGTAACTGTACTAGCCTGGAGAATCATGGTGCCAGGTCACAGTTACCAAACAATAAACGCCGTACAAACAAATCACAGAAAACAAATAAAATTGCATTTTTTTTGCCATCATTACATCCAACTAGGAATTTTTTTACATTAAATAATAAAATCTATGGTTTGATTTGAAATGAATCTTCTTTAAAAAACACAAAACAAAAAAACACAAAACAAGCCCTTGTGTGGCTGTGTCAACAAAAATAAAGTTTTTTTTAAAAAAGTGCAAAAATGAGAATTATTGGCCCTCATACAAACAAATCTAAAAAATAAATAAAAAAAGAATCCAGTGGATCACTATGTTATGTCATTATTTTATTGGTGCTAACAAACAAAGCAGAACATGGATATTGGTTTTCTCCGTGTCGTGTGCTTTACCTGTATTTCATTAACGATTCCTTGGTAGAGCGCGCAGAACAGTGGAATTCTTCAACTCCGGCACCTTCTAGAATTCTATGGAGGTTCCTCTCTGTGATGCCGCCACCTAAAGGATCAGAAAAAAAAGTAAATACAGTGCAATATTCCCAACCCCCTAATCATATTTGTTGTGACACCGTATACTGGCCGCTGACCACCCCATTTAAGAGACCACAATGCAATGTTAGCGCTCTTATTTAGGCTATTTTCATTACACTTGTGTCTTTTAGGTGACACAGACACAGCACTTAGACAATGATGATTTCCCCAAATGCAATATAACGGAATCTCAAATATTATAAAAGGCGCCTGTAATCTACAACCTCAATGTGGCGCAATTTCATCTATTTTCACGTGAGTATTTATACTTTGGAAGACCCAGGGATCACTTTGCACTTCAGCTCTTATTGTCAAGGACTAAGCAAAGTTTTCTCCCCTTTGATCATCAGCAATCTGTCAGTAAGTGTTCCGTTTCCCTGCAGCGCCTCCACAGGGTAAATTAGGAATTGCACATTTTTAAATCAAAGGCTTATGTTTACAACAGAGTACAGGAGAGGACAAGTCCTCCAGAGAAACAGGCGCTATATGTATTCTCTCTCCACTCTGGCCAAGAGGTGAGGATCCTAAACTGGGGACCTCCGCCTCTAATAACCTTCTCCCTAAGGGGCGAGTATGAAGACCACCACAAACTGAAGGCTCCACGTGTACAATGCTGACAGCTCAGACATAGTAGTGGCAGATCTGCTTTTCCTAGGGCATATTTAGGCGGCTTGTGGATTACCTACCGGGCATTACAATGATCCTGCCTTTGGCCTGGAAGAGAAAACCATTATTATGTGACTGATGATGAGCAAGGCAGACAGCAGAACGTATCATTTACAGGATAAGTGCTCGGTGCTTCCGATGAATTAACGCTCACATATGGTTACATAAAGCCCCCCACCTTACCGCAGCGTCTAGGTCCCTAGTCCTGTCTGAAAGTCTTAAAAAATTATTTAAAAAGGGATGAAACCCCCCGCCCCCCACCTCAACAACTTTTCCCTGTTTTGGCTGTTTGTTTTAAATAAACAAACTGTGCTTTACTCACCCTGCCCAGGTTCAGTCTCTGCCACTGCAGCCAGTGAGCTCAAGTATTAGCTGCAGACAACAACAGATACGGGAAGCAGCGGCAGAGAAAATAATCTGGACCAGAGGAGGGTGAGTGAAGCCTTTTTTTAAAAAAAATAAAATAAAACAAACTGCAGCCTGTGGACACGGTCTGAGCTCTCCACTGGTCTCAGGAATGGGACTCTGGAGTCTTTTTGTACGACGGTGTGATGTATTCAGCAGCACTGATGAGGTCATGTCGACACGTGGGCAGTCAGCAGGTCTCACGCACCCGTAGTAGTCTGATGCCTGCTGACCGTGCACCCGTCCCTTCCATGCAACATCACCAGTGCCAACTGTGCGTGCGTCCTGGCAGACACAAGGTCATCAGAAGTGCTCACCTCCCCATGCAGAAGTGAACGGCGCCAGAGAAAGTCTTTAACTCTTTCCTGCTAAAGGACCGACATATACATCATCTCCTAGTATGGGGGGCACAACAGGTTTATCTGAGAGATCAGGAGCGCGGCTCTGATTGACAGCCATGCTTTTGCACTACTATTACTCCTGATTATGCAATTTACCGTAATAAAACCCAATTAAAGAAGCGATTTATAGAAGAAAACAAAGAAAACAGGGGAACTCGAGGCCCCAAATAACTATCCTTAAAGGGTTAATATCATAACCTGCATTACAGTAATACACAATAGGCACAATTCAGTTACAATTATTTGCTTTTAACCTCATCTCTAGGATAGAAATGGAGAGGAGTCAGAAGAGGCAGAAAACAAGGAATCTGATAAAAAAAAATGTTAAAAAGTCAGATGCACCTGGCAGCCTATTATCTGCCCACTATAATACCCCCGGGTGGGATGGGCAGGTGATGGCGAGATTATGGCTGCTGTGAGAATAATTACCTGTTCCACGAGCCTCTTTATTAAAGGCAGACCCTCCAGTGCGGAGCTGTCGCACCCGCTGGTCAGCACCCGCTCAAACCCAAGCGAAATCAGAGTCTCCATAGCCAGCAAGGGATCATAGACCATGTCAAACGCTGCAATACAACAGCAGACGGGAGAGTAAAGGAGCGGAGATGGCAGATCCGGGCAGCGCAGCATCATGGCGACATCAGTCATCGGTTTCCATAAAGCTCAGCTTAGGTCATGTGCACACCACGACTTGTCCAGGTGGATCCCGCTCTGAAGATGCTCAAATCAAGTCAATGCGAAGACTCAAAAGACACTTGGGCGTCGTATTGAGCGTTTTTGGCTTGAAAAACCATAGCAGATTGTTCATTACTGAATGGATATCAACAAAACCACCGATAAAAAAAAATGCCCCGAAAATGCTAAAAAAAAAAAAAAATGCAAAAAAAGTCAAAGAAGTGATAAAAAAAAAACTACCAAAAAACGGTAAGAGATGCTTGATGGAAAAAAATAAAACAAAACAACAAACCAGACACTGGCGTTTCCAAAATACTCTCGAATCCACTTGAAAAACTCGGCGGGTTTGCCAGCCTGGAAAAGACGTTGTGTGCACATAGCCTTACACGGACCAAAAGTTGTCATTCTTACCTCGATGGAAAGTGACGGGTAGAGGGCGAGAAATAGCTGGAAGATGAAAGGAACAGAGTTATTCACAGAAGCTCCGTTTTAAAGGACACCTGATGTTCCAAAAAGCTTCATTGGCGGGGAAGGGGTGTTCCGGGGGTCCCATCAGTTTGGATGAACATCTTGATCTGGTTGACAGTATAACATGTCACATACTATATATCCATGAGTCCATGCACTGTTCTGCATTAGTCTCCCTTAATTTTTTTTTATCTTTCATGCTGTAAATGTCTTATTCTAGGAGTGGTTATCAGAACTGAGAAAATATCCCAAAATTTGAATCGAACAAAGACTCAAACTAAAAGAAAATAACTTCAGGTATGTTCACAGCGTCTTTTTGCTGACTTTTTGGAGGAGAAACTCCAAGTTTTTGAGGAGGATTTTGGAGAATCTCCACTCAGTTTTTGCTCTAAAAACTCCATGTCAACAAACCACATACCGGCATTTCCTCAGCCCTTCCTGCACATGACTCACCACCACCGATCCTCTGGTCAGCTCTTCTATCTGTGTGTCAGGCCCTGGCAGAGAATTACGACTTTACATGGGGTATGATGCACGTCGCTGATTTGCGTTGTGCCACATGTGGTCGTACCTCACATTACATAGAGGGGACTAGTGAAAGAAAACCCAGACAGAAGATGCCGGAAGCATGGAACAAAGATAGCAAAAACAAGATCCAAGGACTGGCAGTGGCAGGGCAGATATGGAAGGCCCGAGGAGAGCACAGGATTTCAAATTACACCAGCACGCATAACGTTTAAATGCCACAATCAGAGATTGACAGCAGCATCTAAATGGTTAACAGCCACAGCCGGAGCTCAGCTCTGGCCCAGCTGATGGGAGCATCGAGTCCCCTCCACATATGTGGTCACCTTCCCGGGACAAGTATTCACGCCCTGATGTGGGAAGGAACTAATAAGGTATTCCCATCTGGGACATTTATGACATACACACAGAACATGGGAGGGACAAAAAAAAGTGTCTGATAGATGCAGGTCCTGAAACTGTCCGATAGCACCGCACACAAATGATAATCAATTTTCTGAATTCTCACAGAATCGAATGCTTCGTGGCAGTGTGAAACAAAGGCCTATTCTCTAGAAAGACGCGGCTCCTGGAAATACACCTACAAGTCAGAACTAGATTAAAAAAAAATACGAAAAATTAATAAAAGACCCTTTAATCCTATGTTGCCTCATGATGCAATCAAAGCTGGGAAATACATATAGAAACCTTTCCCACAACAGTATGCCTCCTCCTCCTCGCTGTTCGGTCTCTGGCTGTGAGACAACTGCAGCAGGAGCCTCCCCCTCCAGCTTGTCTGCAGTAGGACATTAATATTGTTAACGAGTTTGTCCACTTTGAGGGGAGGGTAATTTTTTTTGTTTCCTTAAATGCCTGTGATTGGGGCCAAGAATCATTTTTGCAATTGTATTTTATTAAAATGTTGCACTTTTTGCCCTCTATAGCCGCTGTTTTACACTTTCTATTGCTGGCTGCAGACTGATCTATCGTAGTCTCTGTTAGTCAGAGCACTATAGTTTTTCTGATGGGAGAGTTTTAAGATGAGATCCACCTCCTCCGCAAAAATAAACCTAACCACGGCCGCTGTATTCGTCTCACCAAGTAAATCCATGCACAGTTCTGCATCGATTCTGCCGTCTTCTGTCAGGGCTCCGAAAACCAAGCCGTCAGCACCATGGAGTTTTGCTAGACGGATATCCGCTTTCATGACTTCCATCTCTCGGTCAGAGTAGAGGAAGTCTCCTCCTCGCGGCCGAATCATCACGTACACAGGGATCTGCACGTACTGCTTCACCACCTGCAAAAGACCTGCGAAACGTACAAGATGATGGAGGGGCGAATATTCTCTGCCGTGGAGCTTCATCCCTTCCCCTGACCTATACTTTCCCCAAATATTGATGGTGACATATTTATCTGCAGCCTCGAAAATCAGCACAGCAATTAAAACTAAAACGGAGGGTAAGTGCCATTTCTTTTCTTTAGCAGTAATTCTGCCTCCGTGCAACATTTACCATAACTTGGAAAACCCCTTTAATTGTACATAGAACGTTAGAAATCATGATCAGTGAAGGTCCAACTTCTGGGAACCCCCCACTAATCCAGAAAATGAAGGGGGCATAGCACTGGCTTAGTTTCACCTGCACAGCAGATGGGAAAACCCATCATAGAGTCCCAGAGGTCGGACCACCACCAATCAAAAAATAAGGGCAAGTCAGACCACCGCAAATCATGAAGTAATGGCAGGTAGAACCACCAAACTTAAAATAAGGACAGGTCGGACCACCACCAAAAAATATAAATCATGGCATATCCGATCATCATTTTACAATGCTGGAATACCCCGTTATATATAGTTGCTGACCCTTTAGTAATATAATCTGTGGATGTGATTAGTGGTGAGGGCAAGTGCTCGTTACTCAAGCTTGCATCGAGTATCGTGGGTGCTGGAGCGCCATGCCCGAGTCCCTGTCCCGTATGTTTCACGGCTGTTAAAACAGCCAAAAAACATGCGGGGATTGTCCATGTACGGCAGGCAGTTCCCACATGGGCTTTTTGGGTGTCTATCAGCCGAGAAACATACGAGGTGGGGGACAATCATCTCACTCGAGCACCCGCGATACTCGGTGTGTATTTGAGCACCCGATGCAAACTCGAGTAGCGAGCACTTGTGCTCATCACTAGATGTGATCCTACAAAAAAAAAGCTGCATCAAGTTTTAGACTTGTTTGTTACGAGTTTCGACATTGTTCATTTGACAAAATCGTGGCTAGGCGGGAAAGGGGGCTTTCAATGTAGAAACCAGTACCAAACCGAACAAAAATGTCGGCGCAAAAGAGGCGGTAGGAGATCAACAGAAAGGTTGTGTGAAAGTTAACACCAAAGCGTCTAAAGATGCGATAAAGTGGATAATTCTGTATCTCAGGATGAAATTTGGCACATTTTAGGATGCTGTAGTCTAAGGCTATATTCACACTGAATTATTATTTATTTATTTTTAGTACCAACTCTCCAAATTCATCTTGGAAAACTCGTCCAATTCACTTTTTCTTTCCTGAAGAGGTTTTGAAAAACATCTGATGGAAAAATTGAAGTGTAATGTCACTTCTTTGGCCGGGATCACACATGCGAGAATCGTGCGAGTCTCTAGCATGAATACCCGGCGCTGCTGCCGGCACTCGGACCGGAGCGCGGGGCTGCATAGAAATACATGGATCCGCACGCTCCGGTCCGAGTGTTCATGCTAGAGACTCGCACGATTCTCGCATGTGTGACCCTGGCCTTAGAAAGACTTCCAGAAGGAAACCTGTACAAGCTAGGCACAGTCCAATCAAAAGACTGCAAAGAAAAGAAAAAAAAAAACCCTGTATCAAAAACTGCTTCAGGGGAAGAAAAACTTCTCCAAATCCTTCCAAAAAATGTGGACAGTTGATTGAAGCAATTTCTGCTTTCATGATTTTTTAACTCCTGAGAAATAAAAGAGAGTGAAGACAGCTGGGATCTGCACTGTCTGAATAGTGCTCTGGATTAGTAAATCTGTCCCATTCTGCACCTCGGGGATAAAACATTTATTGTGTCACACCAATACTTTCAAAATTGGGTATAACGCACCTATGGTTGGGGTGATTCCTCCTTCCAGTAAACTGGCACATAGTTCTATACGTCCAGCACCTGATGAGAAAACAAAGCTGCGGGTGTTGTCTGTGTGCAAAGTAAATCCCCCCTCTAAAAAAATGAATAAAATGCATGCGCTCTCTTACCTCCCCTCTCAGCGTTCACTGCAGACTCGACGGAATCTACACAAACTTCCATAAGGAAACCCTGATCCGCCATCTCCCTGCGTAATGACAGGAGACAAAGTGCATGTATGACTCCGGGCGTCTCAGAAGCATAAAGAACACGAAGAGTTAAAAAATAATAGCAGCTTCACAGTGAAAAGAGAAACCTGAGACCATAACAGGAGGAACTGGGAAAGGAAAATATGAAGACGGCACCGATCCTCAAAGAATAAGGGAGAAGTAATGCAAAATCCACCGATGCATCCTGGGTAATGCAATGACTGCGGGTCCTGCTGCCACAGCTGCGTGAGGCGTGACAGTACGGGGAGGATTCTATGTTTATTGGCTTTAATAGGCACCTACAGCATGGAAGGGAAGAAACTGTGACATTGTAACGGCGGGATCAGTCCCTGCGCTGCACCGCCGGGATCAGCCACCAGTCACCACTGGGATCAGCCCCCCGCACCGCCATGGCCGGGATCAGCCCCTGCGCCACCAGTCACCGCCGGGATCAGCCCCTGCACCACCACGATCAGCCCCCGAGCCACCAGTCACCGCCTGGATAAGCCCCCGAGCCGCCACTGCTGGGATCAGCCTCTGCACCGCCACTGCTGGGATCAGCCCCCGAGCCGCCACTGCTGGGATCAGCCCCTGCACCGCCACTGCTGGGATCAGCCCCTGCACCGCCACTGCTGGGATCAGCCCCCGAGCCGCCACTGCTGGGATCAGCCCCCGAGCCGCCACTGCTGGGATCAGCCCCTGCGCCGCCACTGCTGGGATCAGCCCTCGAGCCGCCACTGCTGGGATCAGCCCCTGAGCCGCTTCTGCTGGGATCAGCCCCGAGCCTCCACTGCTGGGATCAGCCCCGAGCCTCCACTGCTGGGATCAGCCCCAGAGCCACCACTGCTGGGTTCAGCCCCAGAGCCAACACTGCTGGGTTCAGCCCCAGAGCCACCACTGCTGGGATCAGCCCCTGCACCGCCACTGCTGGGATCAGCCCCCGAGCCACTGCTGGGATCAGCCCCTGCACCGCCACTGCTGGGATCAGCACACGAGCCGCCACTGCTGAGATCAGCCCCCGAGCCGCCACTGCTGAGATCAGCCCCGAGCCGCCACTGCTGAGATCAGCCCCCGAGCCGCCACTGCTAGGATCAGCCCCTGCACCGCCACTGCTGGGATCAGCCCCTGCATCGCCACTGCTGGGATCAGCCCCTGCACCGCCACTGCTGGGATCAGCCACCAGTCACCGCCGGGATCAGCCACCAGTCACCGCCGGGATCAGACCCCTGCACCGCCATGGCCGGAATCAGCCCCCACGCTGCACCGCCGGGATCAGCCCCTGCACCGCCACTGCTGGGATCAGGCCCCGAGCCATCACTGCTGGGATCAGCCCCCGAGCCGCCACTGCTGGGATCAGCCCCCGAGCCGCCACTGCTGGGATCAGCCCCCGAGCCGCCACTGCTGGGATCAGCCCCCGAGCCGCCACTGCTGGGATCAGCCCCGAACCGCCACTGCTGGGATCAGCCCCCGAACCGCCACTGCTGGGATCAGCCCCCGAACCGCCACTGCTGGGATCAGCCCCCGAACCGCCACTGCTGGGATCAGCCCCCGAACCGCCACTGCTGGGATCAGCCCCCGAGCCACCATTGCTGGGATCAGCCCCCGAGCCACCACTGCTGGGATCAGCCCCCGAGCCCCCAATGCTGGGATCAGCCCCCGAGCCACCACTGCTGGGATCAGCCCCGAGCCGCCACTGCTGAGATCAGCCCCCGAGCCGCCACTGCTGGGAACAGCCCCTGCACAGCCACTGCTGGGATCAGCCCCCCGAGCTGCCACTGCTGGGATCAGCCCCTGCACAGCCACTGCTGGGATCAGCCCCTGCACAGCCACTGCTGGGATCAGCCCCTGCACCGCCACTGCTGGGATCAGCCCCCAAGCCACCACTGCTGGGATCAGCCCCCGAGCCACCACTGCTGGGATCAGCCCCCGAGCCACCACTGCTGGGATCAGCCCCCGAGCCGCCACTGCTGGGATCAGCCCCTGCACCGCCACTGCTGAGATCAGCCCCCGAGCCGCCACTGCTGAGATCAGCCCCCGAGCCGCCACTGCTGGGATCAGCCCCTGCACCGCCACTGATGGGATCAGCCCCCCGAGCCGCCACTGATGGGATCAGCCCACGAGCCGCCACTGCTGAGATCAGCCCCCGAGCCGCCACTGCTGAGATCAGCCCCCGAGCCGCCACTGCTGAGATCAGCCCCCGAGCCGCCACTGCTGGGATCAGCCCCTGCACCGCCACTGCTGGGATCAGCCCCTGCACCGCCACTGCTGGGATCAGCCCCTGCACCGCCACTGCTGGGATCAGCCCCTGCACCGCCACTGCTGGGATCAGCCCCTGCATCGCCACTGCTGGGATCAACCCCTGCACCGCCATCTGGGATCAGCCACCAGTCACCGCCGGGATCAGCCACCAGTCACCGCCGGGATCAGACCCCTGCACCGCCATGGCCGGAATCAGCCCCCGCTGCACCGCGGGGTTCAGCCCCTGCACCACCACTGCTGGGATCAGGCCCCGAGCCACCACTGCTGGATCAGCCCCCGAGCCGCCACTGCTGATATCAGCCCCCGAGCCGCCACTGCTGGTATCAGCCCTCGAGCCGCCACTGCTGGGATCAGCCCTCGAGCCGCCACTGCTGGGATCAGCCCCCGAACCGCCACTGCTGGGATCAGCCCCCGAACCGCCACTGCTGGGATCAGCCCCCGAACCGCCACTGCTGGGATCAGCCCCCGAACCGCCACTGCTGGGATCAGCCCCCGAACCGCCACTGCTGGGATCAGCCCCCGAACCGCCACTGCTGGGATCAGCCCCCGAACCGCCACTGCTGGGATCAGCCCCCGAACCGCCACTGCTGGGATCAGCCCCCGAGCCACCACTGCTGGGATCAGCCCCCGAGCCACCACTGCTGGGATCAGCCCCGAACCGCCACTGCTGGGATCAGCCCCCGAGCCACCACTGCTGGGATCAGCCCCCGAGCCACCACTGCTGGGATCAGCCCCCGAGCCACCACTGCTGGGATCAGCCCCCGAGCTGCCACTGCTGGAACAGCCCCTGCACAGCCACTGCTGGGATCAGCCCCCGAGCTGCCACTGCTGGGATCAGCCCCTGCACAGCCACTGCTGGGATCAGCCCCCCGAGCCGCCACTGCTGGGATCAGCCCCCGAGCCGCCACTGCTGGGATCAGCCCCCCGAGCCACCACTGCTGGGATCAGCCCCCGAGCCACCACTGCTGGGATCAGCCCCCGAGCCACCACTGCTGGGATCAGCCCCCGAGCCGCCACTGCTGGGATCAGCCCCTGCACCGCCACTGCTGAGATCAGCCCCCGAGCCGCCACTGCTGGGATCAGCCCCTGCACCGCCACTGATGGGATCAGCCCCCCGAGCCGCCACTGCTGAGATCAGCCCCCGAGCCGCCACTGCTGGGATCAGCCCCTGCACCGCCGGGATCAGCCCCCGAGCCGCCACTGCTGGGATCAGCCCCCCGAACCGCCACTGCTGGGATCAGCCCCCGAACCGCCACTGCTGGGATCAGCCCCCGAACCGCCACTGCTGGGATCAGCCCCCGAGCCACCACTGCTGGGATCAGCCCCCGAGCCACCACTGCTGGGATCAGCCCCCGAGCCACCACTGCTGGGATCAGCCCCGAGCCCCCAATGCTGGGATCAGCCCCGAGCCACCACTGCTGGGATCAGCCCCCGAGCCGCCACTGCTGAGATCAGCCCCCGAGCCACCACTGCTGGGATCAGCCCCCGAGCTGCCACTGCTGGGAACAGCCCCTGCACAGCCACTGCTGGGATCAGCCCCCCGAGCTGCCACTGCTGGGATCAGCCCCCTGCCAGCCACTGCTGGGATCAGCCCCTGCACAGCCACTGCTGGGATCAGCCCCATGCACAGCCACTGCTGGGATCAGCCCCCGAGCCACCACTGCTGGGATCAGCCCCCGCAGCCACCACTGCTGGGATCAGCCCCCGAGCCACCACTGCTGGGATCAGCCCCCGAGCCGCCACTGCTGGACAGCCCCGAGCCACCACTGCTGGGATCAGCCCCCGAGCTGCCACTGCTGGGACAGCCCTGCACAGCCACTGCTGGATCAGCCCCCAGCTGCCACTGCTGGGATCAGCCCCTGCACGCCACTGCTGGGATCAGCCCCCAGCAGCCACTGCTGGGATCAGCCCCGAGCCGCCATGCTGGGATCAGCCCCCGAAGCCACCACTGCTGGGATCAGCCCCCGAGCCACCACTGCTGGGATCAGCCCCCGAGCCACCACTGCTGGGATCAGCCCCCGAGCCGCCACTGCTGGGATCAGCCCCTGCACCGCCACTGCTGGAGATCAGCCCCCGAGCCGCCACTGCTGGGATCAGCCCCGACCGCCACTGCTGGGATCAGCCCCGAGCCGCCACTGCTGGATCAGCCCCCCGAGCCGCCACTGTGGGATCAGCCCCGAGCCGCCACTGCTGGGATCAGCCCCCGACCGCCACTGCTGGGATCAGCCCCGAGCCGCCACTGCTGGGATCAGCCCCGAGCCGCCACTGCTGGGATCAGCCCCTGCACGCCACTGCTGGATCAGCCCCTGCACCGCCACTGCTGGGATCAGCCCCTGCACCGCCACTGCTGGGATCAGCCCCTGCACCGCCACTGCTGGATCAGCCCCAGCTCGCCACTGCTGGGATCAGCCCCTGCACCGCCATGCGGGATCAGCCCCTGACGCCACTGCTGGGATCAGCCCCGAACCGCCACGCTGGGATCAGCCCCGAACCGCCACTGCTGGAATCAGCCCCCACACGCCACCGCTGGGATCAGCCCCTCACCACCACTGCTGGGATCAGCCCCGACCACCACTGCTGGGATCAGCCCCCGAGCCAGCCACTGCTGGGATCAGCCCCCGAGCCGCCACTGCTGGGATCAGCCCCGAGCCGCCACTGCTGGGATCAGCCCCGAGCCGCCACTGCTGGGATCAGCCCCCGAACCGCCACTGCTGGGATCAGCCCCCGAACCGCCACTGCTGGGATCAGCCCCCGAACCGCCACTGCTGGGATCAGCCCCCGAACCGCCACTGCTGGATCAGCCCCCGAACCGCCACTGCTGGGATCAGCCCCTGAACCGCCACTGCTGGGATCAGCCCCGACGCCACTGCTGGGATCAGCCCCCGAGACACGCCACGCTGGGATCAGCCCCGAGCCACCACTGCTGGGATCAGCCCCCGAGCCACCACTGCTGGGATCAGCCCCGAGCCGCCACTGCTGGGATCAGCCCCCAGCCGCCACTGCTGAGATCAGCCCCGAGCCGCCACTGCTGGGATCAGCCCCAGCCGCCACTGCTGGGATCAGCCCCCGAGCCCACTGCTGGGGATCAGCCC
>JARQOD010000003.1:584847962-584997962 GCA_033576555.1 Oophaga sylvatica
GGGGCAGCGGCCCCCTTTTCCCCCCCCCGCTAGGGAAGCGGCCCCTCTTGCCCCCCCCGTTGGGGACAGCGGCCCCCTCTCTGCCCCCCCCCCCCGCTAGGGACAGGGGCCCCCCCCCTTGCTCCCCCCGCTAGGGACGGGGCCCCCCTCTCTCCCCCCCCCGCTGGGGCAGGGGCCCCCATTTTGCTCCCCCCCGCTGACCGCCCCTCTCCCCCCCCCCCCGCTGGGACACCCCCCCTTTTGTCCCCCCCCGAGGGACGCGGGCCCCTCTTGCTCCCCCCCCGGGACGCGGCCCCCTCTGCCCCCCCCGCAGGGACAGCGCCCCTCTCGCTCCCCCCCTAGGGACGGGGCCCCTCTCGGGCCCCCCCCCTAGGGACAGCGGCCCCTCTCTCTCCCCCCCCGCGGGGACAGGGGGCCCCTCCTCCCCCCCCCGCTAGTGAAAAGCGGCCCCCCTCTTGCTCCCCCCCCGCAGTGACAGCGGCCCCTCTGCTCCCCCCCCCCCTTGACACCCCCCTCTCTTCCCCCCCCCCGGGAGTGACAGCGGCCCCCTCTCTCCCCCCCGCTAGGACAGGGGCCCCTTCTGCCCCCCCCCCCCTAGTGACAGGGGCCCCTCTTCTCCCCCCCCGCTAGTGACAGGGGCCCCCTCTGCCCCCCCCCGCATACAGGGGGCCCCTCTCTCCCCCCCCCGCTAGGCAGCGGCCCCTCTCTGCTCCCCCCCCCTAGTGACGCGCCCCTCTTGCTCCCCCCCCCTAGTGACAGGGGCCCCCTCTCTCTCCCCCCCCGCTATGACAGCGCCCCTCTCTGCTGCCCCCCGCTGTGACAGCGGCCCCTCTCTGCTCCCCCCCCCCAATAGGCACGCCTTTTTCCATTTTCCTCAAATGTTCAATCAAGCTGCCTTTTTTTAAATATTTATTTTAAAATTTCCACTCCGGGACATTTGCTGGTATTTCCCCCTGTGGGGTAATTTTGGGTTTTAAACATCCCACATTATTGCCATTGAACTGAGTAGCACCAACTGATGGACTGAAAACCTGATTATTATTATTATTTTTTTTTAATAGGGAATTTTCAGAACAGTTTGGTGAAGTTGTGTTCTCTGATCTGATGTAATCAGAGGAAATCAAGAATGCTTTTATTGAGTCTTCGCTCCAGCCTGTCCCACTGTAGAGTGCAAGCTTTTCGCTTCATTCACTCAAAAGGGGGAAAAGGGTAAATGCTCATATGCATTATTACTTCTGTGTATCTCACCCTGCCATTTAATATGATTAGTATAATAATGTGTTTCGTGATATATACTGTGTGTGTGTGTGTGTATGTGTAATAAATATATATAATATATATTATAATATAAATATTTTATATATATATTGTGAACAGTGAAGGAATATGTGGTGAAGAGGTGTATATTTCCCACCTAAGTACCTTGCTGACTGGTATGAGCGAAATGTGTGGGCTTTGTAAACCTGGTGGTAAAGAAAGGTCACTACACCTGCCATTCAGTACACGCTTGCAGCTCAGACCTGAATCCACTCAGGTGTTGATTAGGAACCAGAAGTAGGTGCTTGTGAGCACAGTCAGAGAGCTCATTCATCTGGACAAGGGTCCAGACACAGAAGGTGTCTCCAAGAGTGTGGGAGCTGTCTTTAGCCCGACACGGGGAGGTGTCCTGGCACAAGGAAGCAGTCTCTAAGAGTGTGAGCTATCTCAGTCTGGGTGCAGGAAGTACCCCGGACACAGAGTAGTCGCAGTGAGAATCCGTGTGAATAGCGACGAATAGGAGGTGACCTATCTCAAGTCTGGAATTTGGAGTTGCCTTCGGACATAAAGAGGAGTGTCTGTGAAACTCCATACTGGAACATATGTGATATGTGTTGTTTTGGGCACAGACTGGTAGAGTCTGGGTCCCGGATAGAGAGGGCCATCTATCTAAGTGTAATTAGAGGCTAGACAAGCCCAGGGTTTCTGTTTATGATTTGTTTTTATCTGTGTGCTGTGGACTTTAATAAAACTGGTTGCGGCCAGTTTTCACCAAACTGCTGTCTGAATGAACTGTTTCCGTGCCATTCTGTCTACCCAGACAGCGATCCTAGAGCTAAACCCCCCCGGAAGCTTACAATTGGCGAGAATGCTGGGGCAGCGCAGGGCCTGGTACAGTTAGTGCTGGAGTGTGCTGCAGCACAGTGGCGAGAGACGCATTAAAGGTGAAGTCTATTGAAATAGCAACAGAAAAAAAAAAAAAGTGTGTGTCAGCAGAAACGTCTGTTTGGAGCAGTCTTGGAGAGACAGTGGCCCTAATAGAGTTTGCAAAGAAAAAAAAAAAAAAAAGTGTGTTTGCACAGCCAAAGTTGAACTTGTTGTGGAAAAGACTGTGAAGTGTGCAGCAGCAAAGAGAAATGTCTATTGGAGAAGTCTTAAAGAGACAGTGGGCCTAATAGAGTTTGTAGAAAAAAAAAAAAAATTGGTTGCACACAAGGCTGAATTTTCTGTGGAAATAAAGCTGTGTAGTGTGTATGTCTTGAGTGAAGACTGCCGTTGTTAAGACAGAGAAGTCTGACAGCATGGATGACAGCAGGAGGCGCTGTTTGAACAAATGGCACAAGTTAATGTGCAACATAAAAACTGCCGTGGTTGAGACAAATAATCCGCAGTATGGAGGAACTCGTTGAGTACCTGGTGCAGGCCCCAGCGAAGCATGGAGCAGCAGCGCCTGCAGCACCAGCAGCACATGCAGCAGGCCCAGCAGCAATTCCTGCAGCAGCAGCAGGAGAATAACCGGTTATTTGTTGAGCAGATGACAGCACCAAAAAAGATTTCGGTGCCGCGTCCCGAATAATGTTGTGAAGGCACCGGCGTTTCCGCTATAAAGAAGGCGTGTAAGACGGTCCTTGAGAAAAATGACACCTCGTGATGATGTGGAGGTATATCTTACTAGGTTTGAGAGACTGGCAGAGAAGGAGAATCTGCCACTATCTGAATGGGCCATGGTGGTCGTAACCCTATCTGATTGGGGAACCCCAAAAAGTCTGGGCTGACCTGAGCAAGCAGGACACGAAGACTATGCCAAGTTGAAAGCGGCGATTCTTTACCCGGCTGGGTGTTACGGGTGACAGCCCGTGCCAGGGGAGTTCGTGACTGGAGACACAGTTGGGAGTCTGCAGTCAGCAGGCCTGATTATGAGTTGAAAAGGTGATAGTGGACCGCTACACCCAAGCACGTCCTCCTAGGTACAGCCGTCCTGAGAGGTCGTCACTTCGGAGTTCCCGGACGCTGAACTCTCGCGGTAAGAGCGTTCCAGCTGTTGGGGACATGGGGTATGCTGATAAGCGGGTTCAGGCCCGAGGGACATTGGGTGGGAGAGTGTATGGACAGTGTTGGAGCTGGCGTGAAATTGCAGCCAACTGTCCAATAGAGGGGGAGCCTATGTGTTGTGATGATGGCAATACCCTCTCTCTCTGCGCAGAACCTGTGTGTGTGTCCACCTCAGCCGAAGAGACTGGACCACAGGGGTCCCCGGTGGTTGTAAGTGCTGCCCAGCACAGCCCTCTTGGCTCAGAGAGTCCAGTGACTTCCGTATGGTGACAGCCTGAGTGATAGGGACTTCATCCCTGATAAGCACCTGAGTGTGGTGTACATCCATGAAGACACCAAAGTCACCAGAGACTGCCGTGGACTTGGTTCCCAAACTCGGGGAGGTTTCATATGAAGTGGGGGTAGTGAAGACCCTGGTGCACCCCGTTATATTGGTAATGACTTTCCCCGGTCAAGATCTCTGGGGAAAAATGTTTCTGATGGACAGTGTGATGAAGCTCCTACTGAGGGTGCGCAGTCCCGAGGGGCGGAACACAATGCTAGGGGGGGGGCCGTTAAACTTATGTGATAATGATGATGACCATGATAATATTGATAATGATAATGATGCTAATCATAATAGTGATGATAACATGTGATGACCGTGATAAAGATGAAATTTCTTGCAGGTGATGTTGGGGAGCGAGGATGGTGGTTCTCGGGAACCGAGTGTCCCTGACTTGCCTGTGTCCTGTGACGGTTTTGAGAGTGAGCAGTGGCGAGAACCCTCTCTTAAAACAGCACAGGAAAAATGATTGTTCTAAATGAGGTTTCCCAGGAGCCTGACTCTGAGGAGAGGTTCTCTCATGTTGCCATAAACACTGAAGTCCAGGGAGAGGTTGTGAGTCAGCTCCTAGTGCCTGAACTATATAGAAGTATAGTGCTGGGGTTGTCACATAGTCACATACTTGAGGACCAGATGGTGAAGTTAATGTTGTGGAATGACATTTAACTAAGGTTCCAGATCAAGATGTGAATGAAAATGAATTGTATAACCCTGACAGTGAGCAGGATGTGAATGAAAATGAATTGTAATAACCCTAACAGTGAGCAGGATATGAATGAAATGAATTGATAAACCCTGACAGTGAGCAGGATGTGAATGAAAATGAAGTGTATAGCCCTGACAGTGAGCCAGATGTGGCTGAGAAAAAGGGGTCAGATAGTGATAGTGAATTATCTGATGACCATAAAGCAACCAGTGCAAATGAGGAAGGCATGGTACAGAGGAGGTTGAGAGTCCTGAGAAAGAAAGCTGATGCTGACCTTGCAGCCAGACAGAAGATGGCATCTGGAGATGTTTTACAGTTGGCCGTTTCCCTGGCGAAGACTAAGGTGAAAGGAGGAGAGCTGAGCTTTAAAGGCAGGCTCTGAAACTGAACACAGCACAAGTGGATGCTGTTGAAGATGAGAAAGTTGTCATGTGTGTGGTGTGGATCTGCATCATGCCAAGGACTCGGAAGGTGATGCTGCAGAGGTGAGAAAGCCATGGAAGTGGTGGACACCAGGCCAGGTGCCTCACCAGAGGCTGATGTCTCAAGTGAAGCTGTGAGGAACAAGACTGAAAGATTGTGGGGAATGACTCTGCCCCGGAATATGTTTTCTGTTGGAGACAGCGGCGTGGACGGTGTACTGTCCGGATCCGTGGCTGCGACTCGCGAAGCTCGGCCCGAAGTTCGGCGCCCGTGCGCCATCGGAGTTCTCTCGAGCGACCCAAAGGATCTGGATAAAATCCCAAGATGAGATTTTGAGACCCGGGTTGGCCTTGGTGAGCTCAGGCGCATTTTCATGGAGTCTACACTTGAACCACCGTCCCAGTGAGTGGGAGGGGCGATGTGTCGCTCCGTTGCCGCTGCAGATACACGGGGCTCAGATGGGATGCAGAACATGGTGGAAAAGAAGACTGATGGTAGGGCTTCTGAGCATGTCCCTACAGAAGAGCCTGAAGAAAGGGCCGAAGACGTAAAGGACGTCCAACAACTACAGGAGAAGATGCGTAGCCATGAGGATCTCCTGGAGAAAGAAGTAAGAGCTCTGAGTCTTATGCAAAGTGAGCCTGTACCAGAAGAGGATAAATTATGTGTACCGACCAAGAAAAACGATCAGCTCCCTCTACAGTGCCAATCGTTTGAACAGTGTGGCCGGAATGGTCAAGACCATGACAGAGGCGCTTGGGTTCTGTGAGGTAGAATTTATGAATCAACGGATATTTAAGAAAGTAGATGTGCTAAAGAAAGTTTCAGGAGGAATTAGAGAAAACCCCTATACCTCCTGGAACAGTTGGTGACACCGGGTCAGTGCCCCAAAAACAAGGAGGTACGAAGTTTCTGAGGAAGAATCAGCAGAGCTGTTCTGACGTGCCTGGTCGTACTTATCTGGTGAGCCACTATAACCGAGACTGAGGCTGGCACTAAAGTCAAGATGAAACAGTGCAGGATACCCGAGGCCCGCAGAGAGTATAGGCCTGGGAGGGTACAGGGTAATGCGGATGCTTTCAATGAAGAGAAAACTGATGTTGGCTATGACAGTGGTGAGGATGAAGCTGATGAGGGCCATGACTGGTCCAGAGTTCACTGTCTCTGTTGGATTGTTGACCAGCCCTCCGGTCCTGGATGACCAGCCCTCCGGTCTGGAGAAGAGGGGGTGGGGATATTGAGACAGTGAAGGAATATGTGGTGAATGAGGTGTAATTTCACCTAAGTACCTTGCTGACTGGTATGAGCGAAATGTGTGGCTTTGTAAACCTGTGGTAAAGAAAGGTCACTACACCTGCCATTCAGTAACACGCTTGCAGCTCAGACCTGAATCCACTCAGGTGTTGATTAGGAAGCCAGAAGAGGTGCTGTGAGCACATCAGAGAG
The DNA here is from genome assembly GCA_033576555.1 of Oophaga sylvatica. NCBI lineage: Eukaryota > Metazoa > Chordata > Amphibia > Anura > Dendrobatidae > Oophaga > Oophaga sylvatica. Next base: position 584,854,172 of record JARQOD010000003.1, read on the forward strand.
CCCATTCAGTCTGGACAAGGGGTCCAGACACAGAGGTGTCTCCAAGAGTGTGGGAGCTGTCTTTGGGCCCGGACACAGGGAGGTGTCCCTGGCACAAGGAAGCAGTCTCTAAGAGTGTGAGCTATCTCAGTCTGGGTGCAGGAAAGTACCCCGGACACAGGAGTAGTCGCAGTGAGAATCCTGTGAATAGCGACTGAATAGAGGTGACCTATCTCAAGTCTGGACATTGGAGTTGCTCGGACATAAAGAGGAGTGTCTGTGAAACTCCATACTGGTAACATATGTGATATGTGTTGTTTTGGGCACAGACTGGTAGAGTCTGGGTCCCGGATAGAGAGGCCATCTATCTAAGTGTAATTAGAGGCTAGACAAGCCCAGGTTTCTGTTTATGATTTGTTTTTATCTGTGTGCTGTGGACTTTAATAAAACTGGTTGCGGCCAGTTTTCACCAAACTGCTGTCTGAATGAACTGTTTCCGTGCCATTCTGTCTACCCAGACAGCGATCCTAGAGCTAAACCCCCCGGAAAGCTTACAATAATATATTATATATATATATATATATATAAAATATAATATATATATATATATATATATATAATATATATATATATATACTGCTCAAAAAAATAAAGGGAACACTAGCACAACACAATGTAACTCCAAGTCAATCATACTTCTGTGTAATGTACCTCTCCAGTAATAAAGCAACACCAATTATGAATCAATTCACATGCTGTTGTGCAAATGGAATAAACAACAGATGGAAATTATTGGCAATTAGCAAGACACACTCAATAAAGGAGTGGTTCTGCAGTGGGGACCACAGACCACATCTCAGTACCACTGCTTTCTGGCTGATATTTTGGTCACTTTTGAAAGTTGATTGTGCTTTCACACTCGTGGTAGCATGAGACGGACTCTGCAACCCACACAATTGGCTCAGGTAGTGCAGCTCATCCAGGATGGCACATCAATGCGAGCTGTGGCAAGAAGGTTTGCTGTGTCTGTCAGCGTAGTGTCTAGAGGGGAGAAGCTACCAGGAGACAGGCCAGTACACCAGGAGGCATGGAGGGGGCCGTATGAGGGCAAAAACTCAGCAGCAGTACTGCTACCTCCGCCTTTGTGCAAGGAGGAGCACTGCCAGAGCCCTGCAAAATGACCTCCAGCAGCCACAAATGTGCATGTGTCTGCACAAAACGGTTAGAAACTGACTCCATGAGGATGGTCTGAGTGCCTGACGTCCACAGATGGGGGTTGTGCTCACAGCCCAACACCGTGCAGGGCAATTGGCATTTGTCAGAGAACACCAAGACTGGCAGATTTGACATTGGCGCCCTGTGCTCTTCACGGATGAGAGCAGGTTCACACTGAGCAAATGTGACAGACGTGACAGAGTCTGGAGATGCTGTGGACAACGTTCTGCTGCCTGCAACATCCTCCACCATGACTAGTTTGGCAGGGGGTCAGTAATGGTGTGGGGTCGCATTTCTTTGGAAGGCCGCACAGCCCTCTATGTGCTCGCCAGAGGTAGCCTGACTGCCATTAGGTACCGGATGAGATTCTCAAACCCGTAGTGAGACCATATGCAGGTGGAGTGGGACTTCGTTCTCTCTGATGCATGACAATGCTAGGCCTCATGTGGCTGGAGTGTGTCAGCAGTTCCTGCATGATGAAAGCAATGATGCTATGGACTGGCTTGTCCGTTCCCCAGACTTGAATCCAATCGAGCACATTAGGGGAGGGGGGGAAAATAATAAATTACTGATAGGGGTTTGTTATAAGTCTCCTAAAATAATGGAAGCAACAGAGAATATCTTCGTAAAGCAAATAGATGAAGCAGCAACTCAAGGAGAAGTCATTATTATGGGGACTTCAACTACCCTGAAATACATTGGGGAACAGAAACCTGCAGTTCCAGCAAAGGTAATAAGTTTTTGGCAACTATGAGAGACAATTACCTTTCACAACTAGTTCAGGACCCAACAAGAGGGGGGCACTGCTAGACCTAATATTATCCAACATGCCAGACCGCATATCAAATATAAGGGTTGGGGGTCACTTGGGTAATAGTGATCACAAAATAATAAGCTTTCATGTATCCTTTAATAAGATGTGTAGTCGAGGGTTATAAGGACACTAAACTTCAGGAAGGCAAATTTCCAACGGATGAGAGATGATCTTGGTGCAATAAACTGGACGATATCCTGAGACATAAAAATACACAAAGAAAATGGGAGACGTTTATTAGTATCCTGAATAGGACCTGTGCACAGTAAAATACCCTATGGGAATAAACATGCTAGAATTAGGAGGAAACCACTATGGCTAAATAGAGCTGTAAGGGGCGCAATAAGGGACAAAAAGAAAGCGTTTAGGGAATTAAAGCAAGTAGGTAGTGAAGAGGCATTAAATAAATACAGAAGACTGAATAAATTCTGTAAAAAGCAAATCAAGACAGCAAAGATTGAGGCAGAGAGACTCATTGCCAGAGAAAGTAAAAATAATCCCAAAATATTCTTTAACTACATAAATAGCAAGAAACTAAAAAATGATAGTGTTGGTCCCCTTAAAAATAGTCTGGGTGAAATGGTGGATGAGGAAAAAGCCAATATGCTAAATGACTTTTTTTTCAACTGTATTTACACAAGAAAATCCCATGACAGATAACATGATCAGAGATAAAAAAAATTCTCCATTAAATGTCACCTGCTTAACCCAGCAGGAAGTACGGCGGCGTCTAAAAATCACTAAAGTTGACAAATCCCCGGCCCGGATGGGATACACCCCCGAGTACTGCAGGAATTAAGTACAGTTATAGATAGACCATTATTTTTAATCTTTAAAGATTCCATAATAACGGGGTCTGTACCACAGGACTGGCGTATAGCAAATGTGGGGCCAATATTCAAAAAGGGGGCAAAAACTGAACCTGGAAATTATAGGCCAGTGAGCTTAACATCTACTGTGGGTAAAATCCTGGAGGTTTTTTAAGGGATACTATATTGGAGTATCTGAGGCTGAATAACCTCATGACACAGTATCAGCATGGGTTTACGAGAGACCGTTCTTGTCAGACTAATCTGATAAGCTTTTATGAAGGGGTAAGTTCAGGACTGGACCAAGGGAATGCAGTGGACGTGGTGTTCATGGACTTCTCAAAAGCTTTTGATACTGTGCCACACAAAAGGTTGATACATAAAATGAGAACAATGGGGATAGGGGAAAATATGTGTAAGTGGGTTAAGAACTGGCTCATGGATAGGAAACAAAGGGTGGTTATTAATGGAGCACACTCGGACTGGGTCACGGTTAGCAGTGGGGTACCACAGGGGTCAGTATTGGGGCCGCTTCTCTTTAACATATTTATTAATGACCTTGTAGGGGCATACAGAGTAGTATTTCAATATTTGCAGATGACACTAAACTCTGCAGGGTAATAAATACAGAGGAGGATAATTTTATATTACAGGAGGATTTATGTAAACTAGAAGCTTGGGCTGATAAATGGCAAATGAGCTTTAATGGGGATAAATGTAAGGTCATGCACTTGGGTAGAACAAACAAGATGTATAATTATGTGGTTAATTGTAAAACACTGGGCAAAACTGTCACTGAAAAAGACCTGGGTGAATGGGTGGACCACAAACTCACATTTAGTGGCCAATGTCAGGCAGCTGCTGCCAAGGCAAATAAAATAATGGGATGCATTAAAAGAGGCATAGATGCTCATGAGGAGAACATAATTTTACCTCTATACAAGTCACTGGTGCGACCACACTTAGAATACTGTGTGCAATTCTGGTCTCCGGTGTAAAAAGACATAGCTGAACTGGAGCAGGTGCAGAGAAGAGCGACCAAGGTTATTAGAGAACTGGGGGGTCTGCAATACCAAGACAGGTTATTACACTTGGGGTTATTTAGTTTGGAAAAACGAAGGCTTAGGGGTGATCTTATTACAATGTACAAATATATGAGGGGACAGTACAAAGACCTTTCTAATGATCTTTTTACTCTTAGACCTGTGACGGGGACAAGGGGGCATCCTCTACGTCTGGAGGAGAAGGTTTAGCCATAATCACAGATGCAGATTCTTTACTGTAAGAGCAGTGAGACTATGGAACTCTCTGCCGTCTAATGTTGTAATGAGTGATTCCTTACTAAAATTTAAGAAGGGACTGGATGCCTTTCTTGAAAAGTATAATATTACAGGCTATATTCACTAGTTTCCTAGATACTGCGTTGATCCAGGGAGCTAGTCTGATTGCCGTATGTGGAGTCGGGAAGGAATTTTTTTTCCCCAATGTGAGGCTTACTGTTTGCCACTTGGGTTTTTTTTTGCCTTCCTCTGGATCAACATGATTTAATTCAGTGATACCTAGTATGTGGGATTTTAGTGTTCCCTTTTTTCAGACTGGGGTACAGTAGGGGACCACCAGAGGAAATTATTCTTTAGGCTCTACCCCAATTAGCAATGCTATGCACGGACCCCCTTTAGGCTACATTTTCACTGCACGTATTTACTGAAAAAAAGTGCTGGGAAGCCGTACACTTAATATTTTTCATGGTAAAACTTGCACAGAATTGACGTTTTGTGTATGTCAGACTTGAAGCTCCCAGCTCCTGTGAGTTTACGCTGTGGATGTGTTTGCAGCATGTGCGTGAGATTTCTTAAAATTTCATACGCTCTGCTGGATTCTCTGCAAGCAAATACACAGTGGAAAGTTCTCTTTTCTTCTACTCTTACTCTGTACATGCCATCAATTAGCTCGCAGGACTCCAACTGTAAGAGGCCCTCTCTGCCTTGCGGCAGTGTTTGCTGCCTTCTAATGATCGTCCTCTGTGATTTCTTAGAGCCCCAGCATTCAGTGGAAGCAAACGGTGCAGAGAAGATGGGACAGCAGTGCGGTGTCAGAAGCGGGCGCTCAGTCCAGAGCTGCAGTGGGATCTGGACCAAACTCTGCTGCCGAACGTGTCATGGGCCGTTGGCTTCTTGCTTGCAGCGGTATGGTAGCCGGAGCTGTGATCCTCGGGGGAGTAACCAGGTAAGTGCTACTTTGTAGGTAGAAGGTCAGAAATGTGACAGGTCCCCTTTATAAGGTCCCAGAACACAGTAGCCCAGCAGTCCGTGTCCGGGAGATTTCTCCAGCTTATGCTGAGCGTGGAGGGAGGTCACAGGAGCTCTCCACTGAAATATCTTTGAGAATAAAACAACTGTATATTTAATTAAATATTATATGTTGTAAATTGTAATTCTGCTCAGCTGGCGCATTGTAAGGTGATCACCTTAACGCCTCTTGGGCTCCAGATATATTCAGTTCAGGAAAGCTGGATGACCGCCCGTGTGGACATTGTAGTGATATCTGCCCAGGTTCTCACTCAGCTGTGGAAGAAAATTATATTTGTGTTCTTAAAACGAACTAAAAATGAACTGTTTTCCCACTTTTTGCTCTGAAGGTTAACAGAGTCCGGACTTTCAATGGTCGATTGGCACATAGTCAAAGAAATGAAACCACCGAGAACGCGGGAAGAATGGGAGGCCGAATTTCAGAAATACCAGCAATTCCCAGAATTCAAAATGTGAGACATGACTCCACGACATAGAAACATGTCAGGAATGATTGGTTGGGGACGACTACGTGGTCTCCCAGCAAGATACTGTTTCCATTTCTCTTGAGACTATAACCAAGTGACCGCTCGTGTAGACACCTCTATAGGCAGTGCGGCAAGAGGGTCCCTGCGACAGGAGGAAATAACTATCAGTTATGGAGAATGAGATTAAAGGCTCTGAACAAAAACTGGAAGTGATAAATTCTGATTACTGGGGGTCCGACCACTGGTTCCCTCTGCAGTCCCTACAATAGAATGGAGGTCGATCATGTGCATTTGTGCTCCATTCATTCTCCTTGGGACCACCAGAAATACACGCGCACTGCACATGGCTGGTCTCCTGCAATCTCATTAAGAATGAGTGGAGTGGAGGAGCATTCGGACATGGCTCTCCAGAACCCTCACAATCAGTGGTGTTCCAATGGTCGAACCTCCAGCGATTGGGAAGTTACTCCTTATCCAATGGATAAGCAATAACCTCCAAACTTTCTACCACCCCTTTAAAGGGAGTCTGTCAGCAAAAAAAATGACTATTCATACCAAGCACAGGCGCTCGGTGCACCCTAGATGTGGCCGAGCAGTTTAGTACATCTTCTCACCTGCTTATTTTCCATCTACTGATCTCCGCTCTTCTCTGACTCCTCTAATGCCAGAGCTGTCTATCAAGGAAAATGGCAGTGGAGATAGATGCAAAACAAGTAGGTGGGAAGGTTCCTGAACTGCTCGGCCACATCTAGGGTGCACTGAGCGGCTGTGCTTGGTTTGACATCTGCTGCTGACAGATTTTAAAGGGATCCTAGGAAGAAAACTGGATGACCAGACAAAATGACAAAATATAAGTATACGTTATGTGTTTACATATGTAATTTTATGGGATTACAAGTTTTTACTAAGACAGACCTGGCATTGTGTTGTTAATAATTGTATCATAGGAGCATCTTTGTTTATGGCCGGCTCAGTCTAATCACTCAGCTGACGCACTTCTTGTATCTACATATATATATTTATATATTTTTTTATCACTTTTTTCCTTCAGTCTAAATCACGACATGACCCTGAATGAGTTCAAGTTCATCTGGTACATGGAGTACTCCCATCGTATGTGGGGCCGGGCGGTCGGCCTGGCTTACATCCTGCCCGCGGTTTACTTCTGGAGAAAGGGATGGTTTACCCGGGGGATGAAAGGAACGGTCCTGGGTCTGTGCGGATTTGTTTGCTTCCAGGTAAAAGCCTGAATGAAGGAGAAGGCGTAATGGAACGGTTGCCTTCCCAGGGGAGAGATTTTTACCCTCGTGTTGTATGTATCTGTCTCTTTCCAGGGGCTGCTGGGCTGGTACATGGTGAAGAGTGGATTAGAAGAGAAGCCGGATTCCTTCGACGTGCCCCGTGTCAGTCAGTACCGCCTGGCCGCACATCTAGGTTCTGCGCTAGTTCTCTATTGTGCGAGTCTTTGGACGGGATTATCTCTTCTTCTACCCGGACATAAGGTATTTGTGTGATCAAATTCTCTATCTGAAAGCGTTTTAATAACTTTTTTTCTTTCTATACACTATCTGTGTCCGGTACGGAAGCTCACACCCAAATTAAAATTTGTCTCCAAGCTCCATGATGGGATTATTTTCTGGACCTAAAATGATAGGAAACAGCTATTCATTAGGTTACTGATCTTCTGGCCGGGGGCGCTGCAGGAGTTGGAAGGTGACATCTTACAACATTTGGGAACAACTTCTATAGGTAATCAGGTAAAGAGAAATCCAGCATCCAGAAAATCCATACATTCACTTTATTAAATCCATGTAAAAACAGAATGTGACATGAAATGATTAAAGACCTGCCTGTCTGAAATGCGTTTGCCAATCCGTTATCCCCCAATGGGGTCCTGACATGTTTTGACGTTCTGTTTTTATATGGATCTAATAAAGTGAATGATTTTCTGGATGCTGGATTTCTCTTTACCTGATTGCATTTTCCCTGTGGCAGTGCTGGTTTCCGTGCATCGGATCTCCCAGCGGGTGATCTGACTCATTTTTATTTTTTACCGCACTTCAATAGGTCATTCCCTGATTTACCAAGTTCAGGTGGAAGTGCCGTTTTTTGTTTTTGTTGTTGCTTGATTTAAAATTAAGAGGTAAAGATTTATCATGTTATTCTGCTATAACAATAATCTAATTTTATTTTTCTTTCCTTATACAGTTAATTGAAACAAGTCAGCTGCTGAAGCTGAGGAAGTTCACACACTGGACGGCGGCTCTCGTCTTCCTTACCGCGCTCTCAGGTACTGCTCATATAAAACAAGAAAAGGGGGAGAAGCCAGCGCCGCACATGGTCAGAATGAAATACATTAAGTGCATCTGCACATATTAGTTTCTAACTGTTTTTTTTAAAAATGAGACATTTGGCAAATAATTGATCAATTCTTTGAGCCACCCCGCCACGACAAGGCATTCTCATATGGGGCAGTCCTACTCTACGTTTTCTATTTTCGCTGTGCCATTGCGGCCTCCTAAATATAAAAAAAAAAAAATGCAAAAATAAGACTGCAAATAAACTGCAAAAGTACCTTAAGCATTGCTGAATCACTCCCATGGTGCCAGTAAGGCAAGCACAGGTAACAGCCGACCAGGTCCAAAGATGGACATTTCAGATCTGACCTCCACACTTGCCAAACCAGCAACCACAGATAAAGGGTGAAACAGGCCCAGACACAGGTGCACAATTACACAGAGCCTGAGGCAGGGCAGGGCTGCTGTATGTGTGTACAGCAGCCTAGGTCAATCACAAAAAGAAAAAAAACAGATAAAATAGCATGCATAACCCGGCGCGCACGGCAACTAGTGGTGGTCAGCCAGCTGTACACACATACAGCAGCCTTGCCCTGCCCCAGGCTCTACGTAATTGTGCACCTGTGTCTGGGCCTGTTTCACCCTTAGGCCGGGATCACACATGCGAGTAAGTCGTCCGACACTCGCATGTGAAATCCCAGCTCTGGCGCCGGCACTCAGGAGTGGAGCGAACGGCTGCATAGAACTACATGCAGCCGCTCACTCCACTCCTGAGTGCCGGCGCCAGAGCTGGGATTTCACATGCGAGTGTCGGACGACTTACTCGCATGTGTGATCCCGGCCTTAATCTGTGGTTGCTGGTTTGGCAAGTGTGGAGGTCAGACCTGAAATGTCCATCTCTGGACCTGGTCGGTTTTTATCTGCGCTTGCCTTACTGGCACCATGGGAGTGATTCAGCAATGCTTCAGGTACTTTTGCAGTATTTTTGCAAGTTTTTTTTTTTTTTTTTTTTTTTTTTTTTGCAGTCTTGCTTTTAATATATTCAGGAGGCCGTAATGGCACAGCGAAAATAAAAAAACGTAGAGTAGGACTGCCCATATGAGAATGCCTTGTCGTGGCGGGGTGGCTCAAAAAATTGATCAATTATTTGCCAAATGTCTCATTTTTAAGAAAACAGTTAGAAACTAATATGTGCAGATGCACTTAATGTATTTCATGCTGATCATGTGCGGCGCTGGCTTCTCTTTTTTTCACTGCTCATATAAAGTCTGCACCCAGTTTAGTAATTTAAGAAAGGGAACTTGTCTGGTGATTCTTGCCTCCAGCCTAGATCGGGGACAGGAATAAAACGGGGACAGACTTCCCCGTGTCGGGTATCGGTGCTTCTCCCTGCTCGACTCGGCTTGTTTGACAGGTCTCTCCCTAGTCAGACACCTGTAAATCTAGAAAAAGTGTCAGTTTTGATGACCACTGCCGTGTTAGAGATCAGTATCCCAGGAAACTTCCAGAGAAGACGGTCTGCGGTGCACGGCGTATGTACTGGTCTGGCTGCCAGGTCAAATAGCTCTCGATGGTCCAAAAGGGGGATGTTCTCCAGTATAATTAAGGGTTTTTCTACCCGAAACGCGTAAGTATTATGGTTTTTTTATATTGGCGCATTCTGCCAATTTTTTTATCCTATATGATTAAAAGCTAAGTTTGAACTACTTTCCTTTGAGGCTGGAGAACATCCCACTTTTGGACCATTGAGCCCTGTAAATCTGGATGCCTGGGCTCCCCATTCAGACGTAGGAAAACGTTTTGTCTTCTGTGACATCAGCTGTTATACGTTCATGTGACTACATTGTTTATAGATTATGCAATCTGAAAGGCTGTGTACACTACATAATTTTTTAATTTGCTTCCTAAATGCAAAATTAAGCTAATTTCTATATAGTTTTCATGAAAGATTTTCTACCATTTTGCTGCTGCAAAGTGTCCGTAAGTTCTTTATCTAGCTGAGGGCTCTGCAGAAATATTACAAATCCGTCAGAGCTATTCCTGCCCCTGACGGCTCTATCCCTTCCTTTCTTTCAGAGTTAGATTTAGCTGCAGGATGGTGAAGGTGATTGTACGCAGATCTGCAGTGGAGAGGGGAGAAAGTATCTAAAGTTCTATGGAAAGCAGAGAAACCAGACTGTAGTCATTTAGAAAAACAAATAGGAAATAAGTGCGGGATAGAAGCTGTGCTAATATGAGATAATGCAGAGAGCAGCACCCTGGATACAGACAAGAGCTCACATCCAGCCTGTATTACTGGTAGACACTTCCCAAATGAGAAAAATTTGACACTTGCAAACTGTATATCATAGGGTTCTGAAAATTAATGAAGATTGCAGTGCAATTGACTAACTACATGTAAAAATGTTGTTTTCCTTGTCAACAAAGTGCTGTAAGACTAAAAAATTAATGAGCAGTCTAGTGATCTGCCCCAGTCCCTGATGCCACATTTTATAGGCATTGTCGGTGACGGATATGACAGATACTGTTCCAAAACACACATTTGTAGCTTAATTGACTTTTTATGTGAATCTGAGTGAGGTCTATACAGTACATCTACAGCATATAGTGTCCGTACAGATCATCGTGGCTAATACATGGATATATTCTCTGACCGCAGGAGCCTTTGTGGCCGGACTGGATGCCGGACTCGTTTACAATTCCTTTCCTAAGATGGGGGAGCGTTGGATCCCGGATGATCTTCTTGCTTTCTCTCCAACCCTGAGAAACATTTTTGAGAATCCAACAACCGTACAGTTCGATCACCGCATCCTTGTAAGTCCTGTATATTATAGGTGTCAGCACTTCAGTCTATCCACATGCACACTCACAATAAGGAAAGCTGTCAATCATTGATGAGGACCGCCCACTGGACTCATAAGCCCGGAGTCAGCCAGGATTTAAATCAATAAATTGCTTTTCTTTTTTTTTTTTTTTTCCAGACTATTTACTGTATAATATTATTCCACACCGTGCCTGACTGGCATAATACCAGGGATATATAATCGTGTAGATGAATGATTTGTGGGCCATTGTTAGGCCCCAATACAGCAGCACCTATCAGCTTAGGAGTTTTCTCTCTCTATTAGGTGCTGTGTTTGACTGCAGCATCTAAGGAGTTAAACTTGGCAAGTCAAGCAGCGCTTTGGCTGCTGGACAGGAGCCCTGCGATCTGCCTCCTACCTGCCGGCAGCTGCGGCTCCTCTTTAGATTTTCTGGCCGACGTCATCACTACAATGTGACCCATAAACTTTGTCTCGCCTAGCCGGTTAGTTAATAGGGTAGCTGTGGGAGACGGTTTGCAGGCCTCTCGTCCAGCAGCGACAGAAGACCTGGGTCCTGTAAATCCATTCGCTCATCTCTATTGTTTACACACAAATATTTAATTCATTTATTTCACTTTCATGTCTGTTTTCTGCATTTTGTTTTCTTGCTATTTGTTATACCTTTTGTTTTTAGGGGATCAGCTCGGTAGCGGCCATCACCGGCTTGTATTACTATTCCCAAAAGATTCCCCTGCCTCGAAGAGCAAGACTCGCTGTGAACTCTCTCATTGCTGTGGCCTATTTGCAGGTAGCGTACGACATTGCCGATTATTCCTACTGTGGACCGGTGTAGGGCATTTTAGAAAAGGCACAGACTCGTTTGCCGTCATGTATAGACTAGACATTCACTGATCCTGTTTTTAGGCTAAAAATCCCATTAGTAAACGCACTTAACCCCTTCACGCTGCGGCTTGTAACGAATCACACCATTTATTATACTGAAAAACTGGTGGGAAAAAAAGGGGACAGTGAAGTGGTGAGGGGCAATGAGAGCCCAAAAGGACATCTGGGCCGGATCACACTCCTTTTTAATACCACTTTAAGTGATTGAAAACGACATTTAGGCCGGGATCACACATGCGAGAAACACGGCCGAGTCTCGCATGTAAATTCCCAGCACTGGCGCCGGAACTCGGGAGCAGAGCGTTCGGCTCCATGTATTTCTATGCAGCCGCTCGCTCCGCTCCCGAGTGCAGGTGGCAGTCCTGGGAATTCACATGCGAGACTCGGCCGTGTTTCTCGCATGTGTGATCCCGGCCTTAAGAGGATAAACGGGAGAGATGGTAATTCGCGCCAGTCAGTGCTGTTAGAGGCAGATGTCAGCTGTATAGCACAGCCATCATCTGCAGATTGTGGTGCATTCTCTGCTCCTGAGCCTGCTCCATACACCTGAACCTGACGTGTGAGGTACATATACATAGGGTTAACAGTTTAGGATATATCCGGTCCGACCTTATAATGTTTCTTCTTTCTTCTCAGGTCACGTTGGGCATCAGCACTCTGCTCTTGTACGTCCCTACATCTCTAGCTGCTACCCACCAGTCCGGCTCACTCGCTCTCCTCAGTATGGCTATCTGGCTCATGAACGAACTCCGGCGTCTTCCAAAGTAGCAGCCGAGAAGTGGAAAGATTCTTTTTTTTCTTTTTTTTTAATTTGGAATCATGAAAACATTTTTCAGTATGACTATTTATCCATGGTGGAATAGATTCTATTTTTCTTTTTTTTTTTATTCTTTTCTAAATAAAGACGATTTCTCATCTGGTCCATAAATGATTTACAGCTGTACATATATTTGACTTGTTTTCGTTCTAAAATGTGATGTTTTATTTTTATAACTTTTTTTTTCTCTAAATATATGCATTTTCACGTTCTTTGCCAAGTCTTCATTGTGCAGAGTCCAAATAAAAAAGTAATAGAATAACATATGCTATTGATGACACAGATGCATAGTTGTGTTACCCCTAACTCTCGTAATTTAAAGGGGTTGTCCCCTTCAGAAAATATTGGTCCCCAGGTGAAACAAGCCATTCTTAACTCACCCTCATCAGGTCCAACCCTGTGAACTACCTACGGTACATCGTACAGATTTTGATCTGCATGCTATATTATATTCCACAGATGCAGTAACAATTCTGCTAGATATTCATGAAAACATTGAACAAACATCTAGTCAGATGTACCCTTAACCGTTTAGCTGAGCTCCTCTAATGCATAGGACAATTCTCTACTCACTCAACCTGACTGACAGCTGCAGCTTGTACTGAGCAGTGTCAGATCTCAGCAGGGAGGAGGGACACTGAGGATCTGTCAGTCAAGCTAGGTAGGTGGAGAGTAAGTTAAACTTCCATAAAGGATTAGAGCGATGCTGATATTCATACACAAAGTAAGTACTCTAGCCTCATCAGGCATAAGAGATCTAGTTAGTAGGCATGCAGTTTGTATCGTGAAATCTGGTGACTAAAGACATTCACAACTTTTTTTTTTTTTACTGTGTCAATGCATCGAAGTAACTGCAACAGATCTTGCTTTTTAAAGTGAACCTGTCGCCTCCTTTTTTGCTATTAAACTGTCCCCAATGTCTTGTTAGTGATCCACATTGCATCACTAACATGTTTATTTCAAGCAAAATGTCCCAGTATTTTTTTTTTGCACAAAATCACTTTTTATACTTTGATGATTGCTTCACATACCAGTGCTTCTCACAAAATTAGAATATCATCAAAGGGTTAATTTCAGTTCTTCAATATAAAAAGTGAAACTCATATATAGAGTCATTACACACAGAGTGATCTATTTCACGTGTTTATTCCTGTTAATGTTGATGATTATGGCTTACAGCCAATAAAAACCCAAAAGTCATTATCTCAGTAAATTAGAATACTTTATAACACCAGCTGGAAAAATGATTATAAAATCTGAAATGTATGATCAGTAAATGCACTCAATACTTGGTCGGGGCTCCTTTTGCATCAATTACTGCATCAATGCGGCGTGGCATGGAGGCGATCAGCCTGTGGCACTGCTGAGGGGTTATGGAAGCCCAGGTTGCTTTGATAGCAGCCTTCAGCTCGTCTGCATTGTTGGGTCTGGTGTCTCTCATCTTCCTCTTGATAATACTCCATAGATTCTCTATGGGGTTAAGGTCAGGCGAGTTTGCTGCCAATCAAGCACAGTGATACTGTTGTGTGTAAACCAGGTATTGGTACTTTTGGCAGTGTGGACAGGTGCCAAGTCCTGCTGGAGAATGACATTTCCATCTCCAGAAAGCTTGTCGGCAGAGGGAAGCATGAAGTGCTTTAAAATTTTCTGGTAGACGGCTGCGCTGACTTTGGTCTTGATAAAACACAGTGGACCTACACCAGCAGATGACATGGCTCCCCAAACCATCACTGATTGTGGAGACTTCACACTAGACCTCCAGCAGCTTGGATTGTGGCCTCTCCACTCTTCCTCCAGACTCGGGGACCTTGATTTCCAAGGTCTAGTGTGAAGTATTGAGTGCATTTACTGATCATACATTTCGGATGTTAAAATCATTTTTCAAGCTGGTGTTATAAATTATTCTAATTTACTGAGATAATGACTTTTGGGTTTTCATTGGCTGTAAGCCATAATCATCAACATTAACAGAAATAAACACGTGAAATAGATCACTCTGTGTGTAATGACTCTATAGAATAGATCACTCTTTTGTTAATGACTCTATAGAATAGATCACTCTGTGTGTAATGACTCTATAGAATAGATCACTCTGTGTGTAATGTCTCTATAGAATAGATCACTGTGTGTAATGTCTCTATAGAATAGATCACTGTGTGTAATGACTCTATAGAATAGATCACTCTGTGTGTAATGTCTCTATAGAATAGATCACTGTGTGTAATAGACACTATATCAAGAATAGATCACTCTGTGTGTAATGACTCTATAGAATAGATCACTCTGTGTGTAATGACTCTATAGAATAGATCACTCTGTGTGTAATGACTCTATAGAATAGATCACTCTGTGTGTAATGTCTCTATAGAATAGATCACTCTGTGTGTAATGACTCTATAGAATAGATCACTGTGTGTAATGTCTCTATAGAATAGATCACTCTGTGTGTAATGTCTCTATAGAATAGATCACTGTGTGTAATGTCTCTATAGAATAGATCACTCTGTGTGTAATGTCTCTATAGAATAGATCACTGTGTGTAATGACTCTATAGAATAGATCACTCTGTGTGTAATGTCTCTATAGAATAGATCACTGTGTGTAATGTCTCTATAGAATAGATCACTCTGTGTGTAATGTCTCTATAGAATAGATCACTGTGTGTAATGACTCTATAGAATAGATCACTCTGTGTGTAATGACTCTATAGAATAGATCACTCTGTGTGTAATGTCTCTATAGAATAGATCACTCTGTGTGTAATGACTCTATAGAATAGATCACTGTGTGTAATGTCTCTATAGAATAGATCACTCTGTGTGTAATGTCTCTATAGAATAGATCACTGTGTGTAATGTCTCTATAGAATAGATCACTCTGTGTGTAATGTCTCTATAGAATAGATCACTGTGTGTAATGTCTCTATAGAATAGATCACTCTGTGTGTAATGTCTCTATAGAATAGATCACTCTGTGTGTAATGTCTCTATAGAATAGATCACTGTGTGTAATGACTCTATAGAATAGATCACTCTGTGTGTAATGACTCTATAGAATAGATCACTGTGTGTAATGTCTCTATAGAATAGATCACTCTGTGTGTAATGTCTCTATAGAATAGATCACTGTGTGTAATGACTCTATAGAATAGATCACTCTGTGTGTAATGTCTCTATAGAATAGATCACTGTGTGTAATGACTCTATAGAATAGATCACTCTGTGTGTAATGACTCTATAGAATAGATCACTCTGTGTGTAATGACTCTATAGAATAGATCACTGTGTGTAATGTCTCTATAGAATAGATCACTGTGTGTAATGTCTCTATAGAATAGATCACTGTGTGTAATGTCTCTATAGAATAGATCACTGTGTGTAATGACTCTATAGAATAGATCACTCTGTGTGTAATGACTCTATAGAATAGATCACTGTGTGTAATGTCTCTATAGAATAGATCACTGTGTGTAATGACTCTATAGAATAGATCACTCTGTGTGTAATGACTCTATAGAATAGATCACTCTGTGTGTAATGTCTCTATAGAATAGATCACTGTGTGTAATGACTCTATAGAATAGATCACTCTGTGTGTAATGACTCTATAGAATATGAGATTCACTTTTTGTATTGAAGAACTGAAATAAATTCACTTTTTGATGCTATTCTAGTTTTGTGAGAAGCACTGTACCTTCTGTGTCAGTCATCGGGGCGGGGACCTCTGTCTTTGCGGTCACGGTCAGACAAATGCCTTTTCATAGTCTCCACCCTTATCGCATTATAATTCCCATCACTGCTCCCTACGTCACCGCAGTCTCCAGCCGATCCCGCACTGGTGCAGTGATGCTCAGCTCTCCGGGCGTGACACTGAATCTGGGTGTACGTCCAAGCTTCATGTCCTATGTGCGCAGGCTCTAGAGCCGCTGAGAGTCAATGGCTGGTGGACTCGTCCGTCATTGTCAATTTGTAATCACATAATGTAATAGACCTAATGGAAAAGAGAAGAATTAGCCGGGTAGAAACATAAAATGGGTGATTGTAAGTGCACAGTGCTACACAGTGGCGGACATAGCCCGAAGAGGGCCCCTGTGCAAAATCAATAAATGGGCCCTTTGCATTCAATAGTGCACAATTCCACCTGCTTAGGAGGTGAAGGTGGGCCGCTTACGTCTTAGGCCCCTGTGCGGCTGCATCGGTTGATCCAATGGTGTGTCCGCACCTGGTGCTATATAATATGACTGCAGGAGAAGGAGTGCTTCTTTAACGGGGATATCTCACCTTAGGGTACAAGTCTGCAGTCACTCTATGTAACTGCAGACTTGTGAATCCTCGCATCGCGTGCTGTGAGGATTCTCTGGTGTTGGGAGCTGCGGAGCGTGACGGCAAGTATATGATTTGCATTCATGTGGTCACCTGCCAACTAGACGGGTGCAGCCTTGCTCAATGCTAGTGTATTGAGGGAGGCCAGACATGTCTAGTTGGAATGTGGCTGTAAGTAAATCATATGACCTCCCAGTGCCAGAGGAGCCTCGCAGTGTGCGCGAGGTGAGGAGTCACAAGTCAGCAGTCACAAAGAGCGACTCAAGACTTGTAGATTAAGATCAGACAACCCCTTTAAAGTTTGTAAAGTTGCTTCTGAACAAACCAGAAGATTTCTGGAACTCCTCTTTATAACAAAGTATTCTAGAGTCAAATGTGACCTACTACCCCCTATGTTCACTACAACCATCATGGGGCATCCTGGGTCACCTCCATCCTTTCCCATAGAGCTGAATAAGCTTTTCAGATTTCCCAGATTTAAACATGTAGCTCTCCGAACTGCAGGAAACGATATGTGGGTGGATTGGGTTTGTAGAGGCTTTTCTAGTGCATGGGCAGCCGCAAGCTATACGTCCTAGTAGCTGCGCATGGAAAGCGTTAAAGGGGCTTTATGATATCTGACACATCCATCCATCAGCTGTTAACAGGAGTGTGGCTGCTGGATGTACACAGGAGGCAGAACAGCGCCATACATTGTGTTGTGGCTAATGTGGGGTACTGCAACTCAGTCCCTATTGAAGTGAATGGGGGCCGAGCTGCAGTAACCAAGAATGACCACTACACAGTTAGGGGAGCTGTGCTGTACACCTGATCGGTGGGGGTGCAGAGTGTTGGACCTCCACCAAACTAATATTAATGACCTAACGATAGGCTGTCACTATCAAACCTGATCGACCGCTTGAAAATAAGGTATTACTAAGGATCCCGCTCAGGGTAGGGTCTCCACACTCTGGACATGCAGGTGTACCCGGACCCTAGAGCAACCAAAAATGTCCCTTTGGCCCATATAAGACTATTCTATTTTTTGGAAACGTTCTTGCGGCCGGAGCTTTGTTCCCCACTGTGGAGGGTGTAAAATATCTGTAATTTCCAGACCCTACAGTTTAGGGGACTGTGACTGTGGACTCCCCTCCCTGCCTCTGAGGAAATCACTACTTTCTCTTGCACCCCAAACCCCTCAATCTCATTGGCTTTGATCACACTACTTAATAAATCTCTGGGTCAATCTCTGATACTTTCAATGAATTGATAACAAGCAGGTAATACACCACAGTGGACGCTGGGACTTGTGGTTCCCCAGGCTGCAGAGACATCTCTGGAGGTCAATGATGCTCCTGGATGAGGAGGAATCACTGCTCTGTACTGACTCTCGGCTCAGCCAATAGGATGCGTCCGAGAGGGGAGCGGCAGCCAATGGCAGGCGCGCAGAGCGGAAGTGCCGGTGATACATCCTCGCGTTCCATCCCGCAGTGACACTTTGTAGCCGCCGCCGATCCCGCGATGACCGCTCACTCCTTCACCGTGCCCATGATCATCTTCACCACCTTCTGGGGCATCATCGGCATCGCTGCCCCATGGTTCGTCCCGAAGGGACCCAACAGAGGGTAAGAGGGTCCTCATTACACTGATCACTGCATCTGCCAGAGCGTTATGCTTAGACCTATAGTCCCACAGCAGTGGAGTCATCCCTGGCTGGATGATGGGGGTACTAGTGCCATCTGTGACCTCCAGACAAGGTCTGCAGACCCCATGATTGGGCTGAACCCCAGATGTAGCAGAGCTGAATGAAGGCACAATCACCAGAGACTGAGGCAGCGAACGATTATAACTGGAGTATAAATATTTGAAGATTAATCGACACAATGAAAACAAGCGTCATTATCGTGCTTTATTTTGTGTAGTTCCAACATATTCCGCAGCGAAGCAGATGGATGCTCACAACCGTCACTAATCCCAATGTGACTTACTTAAAGGGCGTCAGTCAGTAGGATCCACCGTCCTAAGCCGTCTATGTGGGAACACCGGGCATAGGAAGCTGAATAACATGTTACATTGATATCTGCGATCCGATGTCTCATTCCAGAGAAATCCATGTTTGTCTTAGGGTCTGTGCACACGTTGCGGATCTGCAGCAGAACAGCAAGTGATGTACAGTAGCATTATATTAAATGGAAATAACGCAGTGCACATGCTGCGGATTTTTCCGCATTGATTTGGTGCGGATTTAAATCCGCAGCTTGTCACTTCTTTTGTGCAGTTCCGCAGCGTTTTGAGACCTGCTCTAAATAGGAATCCGCAGGTCTCAAAACGCAGGGGAAATCCGTACAAAAACGGCGGCAAATCCGCACTAAATCCGCAGGTAAAACACAGGTCATTTTACCTGCGGATTTAGCAAAATCTGCACGGAAAATTCCACAGCAGTCTGCAATGTCTGCACATACCCTCAATATGTAAATGAGTTGTTAAGATCTATGGGCCGGACATAGATCTGCATCCAGAGATTATTTTACATGAAAGTGGGCGTTACCAGTGTGAGACATGTAGTGACTGACAGTCCGCTCCTGATCTACACGCCTCACACTGGTAATGCCGCCTTTCTCTGTAGCTGTACGGTGTCTCCAGATCTCTCATCCTGCATTTCCTCCCCCCAGGGTGATCATCACCATGCTGGTCACTACGGCCGTCTGCTGCTATCTGTTGTGAGTATCTTCATGTCATTTCTTCCTGAGAGCATTGCTGTGATGTGACGTTTTCACGTTATAGTCGACGCTGTGAGATCTTCGCGCTTGTCACAATGACTGCAGCCTAAAGCCGTGCAGCTAAATGGCAGCGACCATTTCTGATCACTGCGGTCAGGAAGCCACTAATCCGGCACCCGAGGATCTCTTCATGTAAGAGATCCGACATTAGTCCAAGAATAAAGCCTGATGTAAACGAGGCCGTGGGAATTTCTCACGTGCTTTGGATTAGCGCCATTATTTATGACACCGGACATAGTAGTAACAATCGTCACATGATCGGAGTATCGGCCGCTACTGCGAGGTTACGAGACCGGAGCCTCCATCACACATTACCAGTATCACTATGTCACCGGCTTGTCCTTCGTCCTATGTGGCTTCCTCTTGTCCAATAATGCAGCTCTGTTATAAGGACGCTATTGACGGCCATTTATAGATGGGTAGGTGATCGCTGGGTTCCGTTATTGATCCCGGCAATGAGGCTGTGAAATGCCCTTTACCATGTGCACCAGTGCTTGATTCATCGCCTGTGGTACCAACAGAGACCAAGTAAGTTCTTGGGGTCAATGCAGGTCCCGGTGGCCGGTGATATTGGGCTATATTCGTGGCTCCTATGGAGTGAATGGGGAGGTGCACAGCGGTATATAATGTGTATCATTGGATATTTATCAGATCCTTGAGGGTTCCTGACTATGTCCCTTTCCTCTATAGTTGGCTGGTGACCATCTTATCCCAAGTCAATCCACTATTTGGACCACAGCTGAAAAATGACACCATTTGGTATGTGCGCTTCCTATGGGAATGAAGAGGCTGGAGCTCAGGCTCGTGTGGTAATATATATAAGGCGTTTTTATTTTCATGTCTTTGTGGATTTTAATGTTTTTTTTTTTGCTTAGTTACTAGAGATAAGATGATCTCCTGAGATTCGATTTTTGGCAGATCACTTTCAGATTCTCTTCTAAATGAAGTAACACAATTGAGTAAAGGAAGGGGTGTAAAAAAAAAAAATAAAAAAAATTTCAGGCAGCAAAAGATCAAACGAGTAAAAAGTTTCTTTATTAAAAAAAAAAAAAAAAAATGGGTTGTCCACTACTTTAACATTGATGGTCTATTCTTAGGTAGGTCCTCAATGTCTGGTGGGGGTGCGACACCCGGCACCCCAGATCAGCTGTTCTCGGTGTCATGCGCAGCTGTCAGCGGAATAGTGGCAGCGGGTGGGTACTGCACATCCGCCCCTACTGATTTTCATAGATGGTAGATGTGCAGTACCCGGCCGCGGACCCTACAGACTGAGCTATGTAACTAAGCCGTTCTGGCCGACACCGGGAACCCTGATCAGCGGCAGTGCCGGGTGTCGCACCCCACCGATCCGACATTGATGAGAATAGGTCATCAATGTTAAGGTAGTGGACGACCTCTTTAACCCTTTCCTAGTCTAAAAGAATCCATCATTGAGGTGGATCTCAGTGAAATGAACTCAAAAGACTTCAGATTTGTCAGATTCCAAATTTTGGGGAAAATTTGTTGCAATATCAGTTCTCATCTCTACCAGTAACTTGTGATTTTTGTGCCTAACCCATTTTTCTCGTTGTAGGTTTCCAGTCATCGTCACCCTGACTCCCTCTTGCACCTCCCTATTTATTGGACTATTTGAGACATTGTTCCAGACCCCTGAACATCTGTTGACCAAAAATGGAAACTTTCCCCTTGGCTTGGGGACATGGACAGGATCGTGTGATTGTAGTACGGTGGTAATGATCCATTATTATTTATTCTAAGGGGAACGGTTGAGATAAAAGCCGAGCCGTCGTCGTGGATCACTAGGCCAGTTTTGATCAGTTCACCCCCCACCCTGCGCCATTTGTCTGTGACCCGGATTTAGTGTTCTGTAGAGGAGGCTCAGATCCTCCTCCCGTGTCATTTATTTAATGTATTTGTGGATTGTGCAATAAATAACAAAGAAATCCCAATATTGGAGGTAAAGCTTGAGATGTTTTGCTGCTCGGCATCAATGGAGGAGTTGTATGGTACAAATCCGCACCACGGGAGACTTGTAAATCCACGGGTGACTTCATTCAGATGCTTGGATCAGTGCGAACACAGGACAGATTTCACATGAAATAAAAAGAGGGCGCAGAAAACATGTTCCCTTTAAGTTAGGGGTTGTCCAAGATAAGAAAAATATAACTGCTCGTTTCTAAAAACAGCACCACTCTTGTCGAGAGGTTGTTTCTGGTAGTGCAGCTCAGCCCCATTCATTTTACGGATATGGACAGTTCTGCTTCCGCAGCCTCTATGTATCACAGAGAAAAGCCCCGACAAGTCTGATATCAGGGGTAGAGCTCATTCATGGAATAAGGTTTCATTGTCTTCTACAGCTTCTATGTATCACTGTACATAGACTGCAGAATCAATTACCGGTGAGCTCATCTGACAGCACAGTCTGCAACCCTTAACTCTCCTCTCCTAAACCATTTAAATTAAGATAATAATTTTTTTTTTTTCTTCAACGTTTTGGTCTTAATTTAGCTTAGAAGATGGATAAAAGTTACAGATGAACTTATTGGGAAGTGATTCTGTACGGTGATACACAGAGGCTGCGGAAGCTTAACGGTCCAAAGTGTTTAATGAACACCTACTACAAAAATACACACATTTAAGAAAAAAAATGCTTCCAAAGGTGTCCTTATCCTTTAAGTGAATGATTACCTGCAATACTACACACAACCCGTGGATAAGAGTGCTGCTGTTTTTTTTGTTCACCACCCCCCCCAAAAATAAAAAAATATATCCATAGTTTTTCTAATCACCGGCAACCCTTTTTATTATAGCAAAAATAAACAGATTTCACAACATGGAAATGCAATCCCGGATACGGAGTGTTACATTGGGACAAACAATGATGGCCGCAGTCATCGACTCGTCCGCGATTCCACAGATGGTCGTTACTTCATTGACTCCTAATACCGGTCTGTGAATGGCAGTGGGAAGACGTGTGCGATAAAGGAAGGTTCACATTGCTTAAAGGGGTCCTCCTGTTTCATATGAAGCTTATTCACTGAGCAGAACGTGATTCATTCCTCAGTTTCTGATCTCCGCTTGTTGTCAGTGAATGAAAACGTAGATTCAGAAGTTGAAACCACGTTGCGTCCTGTCGAGACGGCCGCGAGGTTTGTTACCCTCCAAGAATGACAGCAAGCAGAGATCCAACTTTATTTCCTAAAATAATAATTCCCCATTTCATAGGAAAGTAGGGGACGTACATTACCAATGACCCCATTACTGGGGAGTGTGACCTTGCAGTAGGCCAGACCACAATGGCTGCGTATTAATGGGGACAGAGCCAGCTGCAAAGTGGTCGTCTTAAATCTGTGACACTCCAGAGGATGGGGAACGAGAACTCCTATAAAAACTTATCTCCTACTCACAGGAATAAATAGAAGTGCTGGAGCCGACCATTTACACTCCCATAGATTATCGAGGTCTCCTGTGTGCATGGAGCAGTACTGAGCATGTGCGACCACGGCTGCACTCCCTGTATATAGGAGTGGTGGTCGCACATGCTCACTGACGCTCCATTCACACGGGATTTTGGGACCCTTGTTCTCAGGATAAGTGGAAGTTAAAGTACCGGGACCCCTAGCGATCATACATCTATCATCTATTCCATGTATGGGTGGTAAGATGCTTTGTGTACGACTCCTTTAATACTGTATATAGTCTGGTCTGGATCTGCTTGAAAGCTATGTTCCAGTCCCTGCGGCTGCATGCCTCGTGCCTGTTTATTAGGCCATCCCTCTATGTGTTGCCGCTGTCTAACAGCTGAGAAAACATGGCGTCAATCAGTCTGACCACCTGGACTGAGGAGGGTAAAGGTGGTTATCGGGGATTTTCAAGTAGCAGGAATTGTTATAGGATCATTACTTGACTATTTCATCCTCCTTCACCAGCGGTCCAGCAGCAATGACGTAATATTCATCAGTCACGTGACCGCTGCAGCCAGTCACTGGCCTCTGTATCTACAAGTGTCACAGCTCATAAAAGGAATGGCTGCAGTGGTCACATGACATCACTGCAGGATCGGTAGCGCCGGAGTCGGGCTGCGTGAGGTGCACACGGAGCTGTTTTTCAGTTGAAAGGCTCCTTCTTTGGAGGCGTTTTTCATTTCCCAAATACCTTTGCAAGCATTTGGGCATTTTTTTTTGCAGCTTTCTCATTGGACACTGCCTAGTTTGGTGCATTTTCCATCACAAGCCGCCTAACTAGTGACACGCACCTTTTTTTTTTATTTTCTCCCCACAAGATGTTTTTGAAAACCTGGAGGGAAAAAAAATAAAAAAAGCTCAAACAATGAAAACTGGTTTTAGAATAGAAATAAACAGGCCGAGGCTTTCAACTTTTTTTTTTCTTAGCAAAATTTTTTTGGGGGGAGCAGACCCACTTCAGAAAACTCTCCCACAAACTAATAAGCCCATTTTATCTCAATTTCTGCTGTTTTTGGAAAGTTTAGACACCCGTTATGGTAACGTCTTTTCTATGGCCGGTTTACTTAATTGTATCAGATGGAGAATGATCCAGGCATGTATATGGAGGACAGGCTCGCCCCGCTGACCCCCACCGTATCACCCCAGGTATTGCTTGTGTAGCCCCCACCATCGCCTCTCTTTAGCTTATAAATACACCAGATATTTGGAATGTAAAACGATTCGACTTCGGCTCTGAAAAACGAGCCCAAAATGTGAACGCCTGCCTCATGGCAGAAATAAGGGGCATGGGGGTCACCTATACAGTGTGGCCATGGAGCCATTAGGGGATCTGATTCATGGCACGCTGCAGGGGCAGAATCAGAATGAAGCTCATCTGTGAACAGAGCAGTTTATCTGAGTAACGGACTACAACAAAATGGCCGCTTTCTCACTATGTAGGTGACACGTGCACTTCACACAATGTTTCCTCGGCTCCTGCCGAGTCTGGGGAACAGAACACTACCTGCTGTTCCTGATCTCAGCTGTTTAGGGATGAGAGTAATGAACTATGACGTTTCAGAAACAGAACAGCAAAGCGAGAAGCCGGACGGGGATACAGGCTGCGAGATGTGGGAACGCACCCAGAAAAGGATTATTCCTCCATTTCGTTGAGGGCCGGCAGCTCAAATGCTTGTTCAGGTGCGATGTATGTGCTCCAGATTCTGCCCAGTGCTGACGCAGGGGTTTCCCAGTCATTGCAATAAGGAGTGATTTTATGTAGTGTGGCTTGCAAAAGCTTTCACCCCCCATCCCTTGGCATTTTTTGTTTTGCTACCTCACACCCTGGAATTTCAGAGTTTTTTTTTTTTTTTTTGAGAGTTTGCATCATTTGGTTTTCTTTTTATTGTGAAGAAAACAAGATAGGACAAAATAACTGAAAACGTCAGTGTGCATAACTATTCAACCCCCCAAAGTCAAGATTTTGTAGAACTTCCATTTGCGGCAATTACAGCTGCACCTCTCTTTGGAGAAGTCTGATCAGCTTTCCACATCTGGCTACTGGGATTTTTGCCCATTCAAGACAAAACTGCTCCAGCTCCTTCCCGTTAGATGGTTTCCTCTGGAGAACAGCAATCTTCAATTCTGACTACAGATTGTCAGTTGCATTAAGGTCTGGGCTGTGACAAGTCCACTCCAAAACATTTACACGTGTCCCCTTAAACCACTCGAGTGTTGCTTTAGCAGTATGCCTTGGGTCATGGTCTTGTTGGAAGGTGAACCTCCATCCCAGTCTCCAATCACTGACAGACTGAAACAGGTTTTGATTAAGACTATCCCTGTATTTCACAGCATTCATCCTTCCCTCAACTCGGACCATTTTTCCTGATGCCGAAAAACATCCCCACAGCAGGATGCTGCCTCCACCATGTTTTTACAGTGGGGATGGTGTTCTTGGGAGTGATGAGCTGTGTTGGTTTGGCTCCAGACATAGCATTTACCTTGATGGCCAAACAGTTCAGTTTTGGTCTCATCTGATCACAGCAGCTTCCTCCATACATTTGGGTAATTTCCCACTTGTATTTTGGCAAACTGAAAACAAGCCTTACAATTTTTGTTTGTAAGTAAAGGCTTTTTTCTGCCGACTCTTCCATAAGGGTGACCTCCATGGAGTGTATGGCCAGACACTCCAGTCTCTGCTTGGGAACTCTGCAGCTCCTTCAGGGTTACCTTGGGTCTCTGATTAATGCCCTCCTTCCCTGGGGCTGAGTTTTGGTGGGCGCCCTCTCTTGGCAGGTTTGCTGTGGTACCATGTTCTTTCCATTTGATAATGGATTTGATGGTGCTCCGGGGGATCATCACAGATTGGTATTTTTTTTTTTTTTTTTAAATCCAACCCTGACTTGTACTTCCCAACAACTTTGTCCTGGACTTGTTTGGAGATCTCCTTGGTCTTCATGGTGTTTGGTCAGTGGGGCCTCTCGTTAATGGTGTTGCAGCATCTGTGGCCTTCCAGAAAAGGTAAAGTCTATATACTGACAGACATGTGACACTTAGATTGCACGCAGGGGGACTCCTGACACTAAGCATGGGACTTATGAAGGGAATGGGTTGCACCAGAATTTTTTATGGCCTTCATAGCAAAGGGGGTGAATACATATGCACATGCTAATTTTAAGTTATTTGATCCCATAAGTTTAAGTTATGTCTAAATTTTTCTCACTTCATCAACTCAGACTATTTAGCGCTGATGAATCACACACAGGTTGTAATGTAACAAAATAGGTAAAAAGCCAGGGGGTGAATACTTTCGCAAGCCACTGTAACGGCAGACTTTTGTGTTATAAACGTGACATTGGTGAACATGACGGAGAGAAATTATGTAAGGCCTAATTCAGATGTCAGTGTTTGGGTTGTGACGTGCAGACTGGTCGCTAATCTCCTGATCCACACTCGACAGGCTCACAGTCGGGTTAGGAGAGCCAATAACAGTCTGTACATGAACGGTGACACACGAGCATCTGAATTGGGCCTTACAATGCACAGGTAGCATTAGACCCCAATGTTCTGGGCCGGCACTATCTGGGAAGCGCAGGCTCTGCTACTATGTGGACCCCCTCCTCCAGTAATAACAAGTCCAGGGCGGAGGCCCGCGCCAGCCTCCGGTGGATGCGTCTCAGGCGGAAGATATACAGAATAATGGCCAGCAGCACCACCAGGATGCAGGCGAAGAACAGGTAGTGGTTGTAGACGAACGAGATCCTGTACCAGCTACTGTGAGCCGGGCGAGAGCCGTCCTGCCGGATGTCCCTGCAAGAAGAAAGACTTGTGAGCAAGGGGGACAAAACCTGTAACTAATACACCTTAATAAAGGGTTATCTTCCCATTTTAGCTAGATCTTGTCACTGTATGAAGACGGGAACAATGCTGTAAGGACGCCCGTCCCCCGACTGTAGGATTTATGATCCAATCCCACAGTATCCGGGAGGTCCATGCAGTTAATGTGTGGCAGCAGACTCGCTATCGGGCTGTAATACAGATGCTAAGATGTGCCCACGTTACAGTCGTCTGAACGATGCCTTAGGCTGTCTGCAGACATTGTACAGACCAGGAAGCTGAGATAGAAGGAGCTGTTTGACGGCCACTCCTTATCGCTGTACAGCCACTATTTTGGTAGTAAATCTTCACTGGCAGGACGGAAAAACAATTCCTTGTATCTCAGGCTTCGGACCATCGCGGGTGGGAAATATTCACGGATTTCAGCTACAGAAACCCTGCGGATTTCGGTTAACAAATCTGCACCCAACATGTGAACGTAGACTCCAGGCGATGGGTCCTGCTGCTGCTGCTGCGGATCTTCTGCCATCAAATGTCGGAGCCAGGACTATACGTATAGATTATTCCGTATACAAGGCCACGTACCTGAGTGGCAGGAAGCGGGTCTTGTAGAGCATCGCTCCAAGCGTCCACTGCACCTCCTTGTCGTACACCAGCTGGGCCGTCTTCAGGTTTGGGTAGTTGGAAGGAAAGTGGAAACCATCGTGGAGCACTTTATGCATCCATGCAGACTTAAAGCACTGATACCTGGAAAGCACAAACGCATGATTGCTTCAAGTGCCACTACGACGTGATCACCTGCATCTGCGGACAGAACAACCATTGTTTTTATTTTTTTTCTTCTCGACATTCAGAACTTTTTTTTCCCTGCATTTCCCATTCGATGCGGCTACAATAGACTTTTGCTGTCGGTGGGATGAGCAGCATTTTATGTAGGGGCCATTATTCCATACAGAAACATCAGAAGTCAAATTTATATCAATAACTGACAATAAAAGTTATTTTTTTTACCATTATATAAAAAAAATCATTAACAACAATTCACTGTACAAGTCTTTGTGGTTGTTTGGCTACTGAAAAAGAATATTACAAGGGAAAACCCCCAAACTGGAAATAAAATGCGCCCGGAACAGCAGTGGGTGGAATCGCAGTCCACCCACGGCTATTAACCCATTAAATGCATCTGTCAAACTATCAATTCAACACAAAAAAAAACAAGGCGTAAAGGTCCTTTCAAAACTTATTCAAAGAAATATACACTGCTCAAAAAAATAAAGGGAACACTCAAATAACACATCCTAGATCTGAATGAATGAAATATTCTCATTGAATACTTTGTTCTGTACAAAGTCGAATGTGCTGTCAACATTCAGCATGACCGGTTTGGCAGTGGGTCAGTAATGGTGTGGGGTGGCATTTCTTTGGAGGGCCGCACAGCCCTCCATGTGCTCACCAGAGGTAGCCTGACTGCCATTAGGTACCGAGATGAGATCCTCAGACCCCTTGTGAGACCATATGCTGGTGCAGTTGGCCCTGGGTTCCTCCTAATGCAGGACAATGAAAGACCTCATGTGGCTGGAGTGTGTCAGCAGTTCCTGCAAAATGAAGGCATTGAAGCTATGGACTGGCCCACCTGTTCCCCAGACCTGAATCCGATTGAGCACATCTGGGACATCATGTCTCTCTCCATCCACCAACGTCACGTTGCACCACAGACTGTCCAGGAGTTGGTGGATGCTTTAGTAGAGGTCTGGGAGGAGATCCCTCAGGAGAACATCCGCCGCCTCATCAGGAGCATGTCCATGCTTTGTAGGGAGGACATACAGGCACGTGGAGGCCACACATACTACTGAGCATCATTTTGACTTGTTTTAAGGACATTACATGGCACTTTAATTTTGTGGGTGACTCCAGATCCAGGACTCCATTGGTTCAAAAATTGGATTTCCATTGATGATTTTTGTGTGATTTTGTTGTCAGCACATTCAACTTTGTACAGAACAAAGTATTCAATGAGAATATTTCATTCATTCAGATCTAGGATGTGTTGAGTGTTCCCTTTATTCTTTTGAGCAGTGTGTATATATATATATATATATATATATATATATATATATATATATATATATATATAAAAAAAACATGTACATTACATATGAAGGCAATGAAATCAAGAAGGGCTCAGTGGGAACAGGTAACTAGCTCATCCTAAAAATATAAAAGTAGACATGGGGGCTGGATAATGAAAAAGATTCTTCCAAATAGTACAAGTCATACAACTCAAAGTGCAAGTGCCTCAATGTTTCAAAAAACGCCAAAAATGCAGAGAGGTATTGCTGGTAAAAAAGTAACTCATCATAATCAATCACATTAATTGAGGTGAAATATACTGGGAAACCAAACAAAAACCCCAACAGCCGACCATTGTATATATGGAGATTGCATATCACGCAATCAATATCCTTACCCATATTGTCCTACTCGGATGAGGCAGTCAGCAGCCCCGACGCACGTTTCGTGTGGGCTTCCTTGGGGGGCTAACATGCTGTCAAATTAAATAGCTGCATTTAACATGCCCTCCAGCAATCGCAGCGGAAATCCACCCATCAGTGACCCCCGTCACGTGATCGCGGGTAATCGATGGGTTGGCATGACAACCAGAGGTCTCCTGGAGACCTCTATGGTTGTCACTGCCGGATTGCTATGAGTGCCACCTGATGGTATGAGGTATTCTGCTACATGCAGACAATCTGATCATCGCCTGCATGTAGCAGAGCTGATCGGGTTACGGCAGCTTCTAGTCTCCCATGGAGACTATTGAAGCATGCCAAAAGTGAAAAATGTAAAAAAAAGAAAAAACAAGTTCAAATCACCCCCATCGCCCCACTCAAAACAAAACAATAAAAAGGAGATTTTTGTGTACTCACCATAAAATCCTTTTCTCCGAGACGCTCATTGGGGGACACACAGACCGTGGGTGTTATGCTGCTGCCACTAGGAGGACACTAAGCAATACATAAGCACAAAAGATTAACTCCTCCTCCTGCAGTATACACCCTCTGTTGGCTCAATCCTGAACCAGTTCGGTGCCAAAGCAGTAGGAGCTCATAACAGAGTGCAATATGTCAACAATTCAAATAAACAACGAGGCTACAAGCTAAACAAGGGTGGGAGCTGTGTCCCCCAATGAGCGTCTCGGAGAAAAGGATTTTACGGTGAGTACACAAAAATCTCCTTTTCTCCTTCGCCTCATTGGGGGACACACAGACCGTGGGACGTCCCAAAGCAGTCCCTGGGTGGGAAAACCATCAACAGATGAATCCTCGTGAACCTCATGGATATAACGCTTAAACAGTCAACAGACAACTTACAGATGCGCAACAGCTGATTGCAGAATCTGTCTGCCAAGTGCCGCATCTGAAGAAACCTGAGCATGAATTTGGTAATGCTTGACGAAAGTATGAAGACTGGACCAAGTCGCAGCCTTGCACACTTGCTGTGCCGAAGCCTGGTGCCGAATGGCCCAGGAGGCCCCCACAGAACGAGTGGAGTGTGCCTTAATCCCAGCCGGGATAGGCTGACCTTTAACACGGTACGCCTCTTGAATCGCCGAGCGAATCCATCTGGCTAACGTGGCCTTGGAAGCAGGAAGACCCTGCCTGCGTGCTTCCGGAAGCACAAACAGAGCGTCCGATTTTCGGAAAGATGCCGTTCTCGAAATGTACCTTCGGAGAGCCCTCACGAAATCCAAAGTGTGAAGGGCTTTTTCAGTACGGTGAATCGGCACCGGACAGAACGAAGGCAAAACTATCTCCTCATTGATATGAAAAGCCGAAACGACTTTTGGTATGAAAGAAGGAGAAGTCCTAAGGACTACCTTGTCCTGGTGAAAAATGAGGAAAGGAGGTTTGCAAGATAAGGCTGCCAACTCCGATACTCGTCTGATAGAGGTAATCGCCACTAGGAAGACAACCTTCCAGGAAAGAAGCGATAAGGACACTTCCGGCAAAGGTTCGAAGGGGGAGTTCTGTAAGGCACTGAGAACCAAATTAAGATCCCAAGGTTCCAAAGGCCTCTTGTAGGGGGGAACGAGATGAGACACTCCCTGGATAAAAGTCCTGACCTGAGACTTGGATGCGATCCGCCGTTGGAAAAGGACGGACAAGGCAGAAATCTGCCCCTTGAGGGAAGAGAGAGCTAATCCCGAGTCCATTCCTGCTTGTAGAAATTCTAGAAGGAATAGAAAAAACCAAAGGAGAACGACCTTTGTCCTTACACCAGGAAAAGAATGTCTTCCAGACACGATGGTAAATGCGGGCGGAAGCCGACTTCCTGGCATTGACCATTGTTGAGACAACCCTGTGAGAAAAACCAGCCTGACTTAGGATCCAGGCTTCAATGGCCATACCGTCAAATTCAGCGCTTTCGAATTGTGATGGTAAATTGGACCCTGTGAAAGGAGGTCCGGACGATCTGGTAATCTCCAGGGAACGTCTGCAACCAGACGCACTAGTTCCGCATACCACGGACGGCGAGGCCAGTCCGGAGCGACCAGAATGAGAGGAACGCCTTCCTCCTTGATCTTCCGGATCACCCTGGGGATTAACGGAAGAGGTGGAAAAATGTAAGGAAGGCGAAAATGACTCCAAGGGAGGACTAGCGCATCCGAGCCGATGGCTAGTGGATCGCGAGACCGACTTATGAAAGTCTGAACCTTGGCATTCAGTCTGGATGCCATGAGGTCTACATCCGGCATGCCCCATCGCTGGCAAATGATGTGAAACACTTCCGGATGCAGGGACCATTCCCCTGAGTCTAGGCCTTGGCGACTGAGGAAGTCGGCCTCCCAATTGTCCACTCCTGGAATGTGAACCGCGGAGATGGGCGAGCGGTTTGTCTCGGCCCAGCGCAGGATGTGCGATACCTCGAGCGCCCCCTTGACGGTTGATGTACGCCACGGCCGTGGCGTTGTCTGACTGAATCCTGATGGGACGACCGGCCAGAAGATGATGGAACTGCACGAGAGCTAACTTGATAGCTCTGATCTCCAGGATGTTGATCGGGAGACGGGTCTCTGGTAGAGACCAGCGGCCTTGAGCCGTGTGATGAAGGAACACAGCTCCCCATCCGAGGAGACTGGCATCGGTGGTCACCACCAGCCAATGGACAGGCAGAAAAGATTTTCCTTGATTCAGTGATGAGGCATTTGTCCACCATTTCAAGGAGCTTCTGACTGTGGGAGACAGACGAAAGCGGCGACCTAGAAATGCTGGGTTCCTGTCCCAGACTGATATTAGCTCCTGTTGAAGAGGGCGAAGATGGAACTGGGCGAAAGGTACTGCCTCGATGGAAGCTACCATCTTCCCGAGGACTTGCATGGCGCTCCGCAGAGAGTGAGAGCGGCCTAGCGACAACAGGAGCACTCCCCGCCTCAGAGAAGCAATCTTCTCTGGAGGGAGAGATACCAACCCTTGGGAGGTGTCCAGAATCATTCCCAGAAAAGGAATCTTCTGAGAGGGAATGGGAAGAGACTTGTCCAAATTGACTAGCCAACCCAGGCGAGAGAGGGTGTCGATAGTGATCTCGACACTCTCTGCGCAGGTCCAAAAAGTTGGGCCTTTGATGAGAAGGTCGTCCAGGTACGGGAGGACCACCACACCCCGAGAGTGTAAAATTGACATGGCGGCCGCCATGACCTTTGTGAACACTCTGGGGGCGGTTGCGAGACCGAAGGGCAGAGCGGCAAACTGAAAATGATCCTCTCTGACAGCAAAACGCAGAAACTTTTGGTGACCTCTGAAAATCGGAATGTGTAAATACGCATCCTTGATGTCGATAGACGCCAAGTATTCTTTTCTTTCTAGAGACGCGACAACAGAACGGAGGGACTCCATCCTGAAATGACGGACTCTGATGAATTTGTTTAGCAATTTTAGGTCCAGAATAGGACGCAAGGAGCCGTCCTTCTTGGGAACCACAAAGAGGTTTGAGTAAAACCCTTTGAACCTTTCCTTGTGAGGAACTGGGACGATGACCCCGCTGGAACGAAGCGTGTTCAGAGCCTGAAGAAAAGGAATTGCGAGCTCCTTGGACTTGGGGGGGAGAGACTGAAAGAAGCGTCTTGGGGGAAGGGACAAGAACTCGATCTTGTAGCCGGAGTGTACAAGATCGAGAACCCACCGGTCTTGAATGACCGACCCCCAGACTTTGCGAAACAAGAGTAGGCGGCCGCCTACCTTGTTTGGGTCCCCCGTCTCCAGCAAGGAGTCATTGGGAAGACAATTTTCGAGAGGAGGAGCTCCTATTTCCCATCTGAGAAAATCTGTTTCTCCAGGGTTGAGAGGACCTGGACGATGGTTGCGAGCCCCTATCTCTGCGAGATGACCGGGGTGCTCGAGCCGAGGTCGAAGCAGGGGACCAATTAAAGGAGCTACGAAATGGCCGGGAACGACTTTGGTATTGAGACCGAAAAGGCCGATTGATTCTGCGCTGCGGAAGAAATTTGCTTTTGCCACCAGTAGCGTCAGAAATAATCTGATCAAGACGATCTCCAAAAAGACGCCCTGAAAGATAAGGCAGCGAAGTCAAAGTCCTCTTTGAAGCAGCGTCTGCACGCCACTCCCGGAGCCAAAGGGACCTCCGAATGGCGATAGCATTGGCGGCTGTGAGAGCAGCGCAATTAGCTGCATCTAGGGACGCATGAACCATGTAGTCTCCTGCCCGAGTAATCTGATAGGCCAGATTACGTGCCTCGGGGGAAAGAGAGATATCACTAGTTATTTTAACTAGATTTTCAGCCCAGGCCACCATGGCCCTTGCTACCCAGGTGGCCGCAAAGGAGGGAGAAAGATGCTCCAGCCGCCTCAAAAATCGATTTAGCAAGATTGTCAATCTGTTTATCTGCCGGGTTTTTAATGGATGAACTATCTGACACGGAGAGCAGTGTCTTTGAAGATAAACGAGATACTGGAGGATCTACCACTGGAGATTCAGTCCACTCTTTCGCTACAGTTGCTGAAAAAGGGTATCGTGCTTTCAGAGACTTCAGTCCTGAAAAACGTCTGTCTGGACGCTCCCTATGTCCCTGAACAATATCCGTAAATTCAGGGTGATTGCTAAACACCTTGTGAGCACATTTGGCTCTTTTGAAGGAGATAGGATGATTCGATTGAGACCTGGGTTCCTCATCTAGCTTGAGGATTTTATTAATTTCCTCAATGAGAGAATCTAACGATTCTTGAAAGTCTGACGAGTTGGGGTCATCACCAATGTTCGACTCGTATTCCGAAACATGATCACTAAGATCTCTGGGAGAGGGGGAGCGAGAGCCTGAGCTCGCCGATGCCGAACCGCTAGACGGATTGGGAGATGCATTATGGCGGCGTTTTCTGGACGACCGCTTTGCGGACGCCGTGGTTCGGCCCCTGTCAGATGAGGTCTCTCTGAAGGCTAACGGGCCCCTTTCTGGAAAAGGGACGCCCTGGCTTGAAGCGGAGCCACGGAAGGTATCCAAGGCCCTAGTCAGAGTATCCATGGACTGCGCCAGAAACTCGGGCCACCCTGAAGGACCTGGCTCAATGGGATCAGGAATAGGCAGGGACTCCTGAACGGTAGTAGGGGGCTCCTGAGCGGAGGAAGCAATGGGCTCTTGGGCACATGATGCACAGAATTGGGAACCATGCTTTGACGGTAGGGAAGCGTTGCATGAAATGCAGGCGGCATATACTACAGTGTAGTTTTTGTCAGCCTTGTTAGTGCCCTTTGATTGCGACATATTTCTGCACCTGAGAGCCTGCTGCAGGAGAAGGGTCAAGCGCTGTGTAGACCTAGTCGCAGCGTGCACTTACCCAGGTCCTGTGTGTGAACCAGGGAAGGAGGAGGATGGCGTCTGCAGCGCTGTCCCACAAGAAGATGGCTCCCGAGATTACAGTAGCGATTCTCGTATGACACGAGAAGCGCCAGAAGCAGTGAGAGGAGAGGGGGAGGAAACGGGGAGTCCCATGTCAGCTGAAGGCGGCCAATAGTGTGCGAGGTGGGCGGAGCCACACAGACCGCCCTCTCCCCTTGAGGCCTATCCCGGCCCGAAGCCGGGGACTAAATTAATGACTGCGGCCTATCCCGGGCCGAAGCCGGGGACTAAATTTCTAGTTGCGGCCTACCCTGGGCCGAAGCCGGGGGCTAAATTTGAGGCTGTGGCCGTGGCGCGATCGGAAGCGCCAGCGGCGCGATGCTGAGCTGCGGCGGCGCGATGCAGGTGCAGGCGCGGTGACCTGTTCACAGTGCCCCCAGATGGCTGTACTCACTGCGGGGAGAGCCCGGAGATGGAGAAGGGGGGAACTCCTCAGTACTACAGCATCTCTGGCCGTACTGCCTCAATCCACCAACCCCTTTCAATAGGGGGGTGGAGAGGGATCTCACAAGCCTCCAGACCGCCACCGCTTTCAGGAGAGGTGGAGCGGGGTATCCATCCATAGTGCCACGCGAATCACATCATCCTCATCGAGGGGTATCTCATGGGGAGAGCGGCCCATTCAAGGGATCTGTCGCCCCATGGTAGCGTGGCAGGAGGGGTACGTGGAGGTGACACTCCACGATGCCGCTGTTGTTGATTTTTGGGAGATCGTGACTTTTCGTACAAGTCCCATCGCCCATCCGTGCGTGAAGAAAGCAAAATAATAAAAAGTTAAAAAAGTTAAAAAAGGTAAAAAAGTGGGGTCTGAGAGCAGACCCTAGTGC
Source organism: Oophaga sylvatica (assembly GCA_033576555.1). Lineage (NCBI taxonomy): Eukaryota > Metazoa > Chordata > Amphibia > Anura > Dendrobatidae > Oophaga > Oophaga sylvatica. The sequence continues at coordinate 584,889,683 of JARQOD010000003.1, forward strand.
CTCCTACAGACACTAAGCAAGAACTGGTTTAGGATTGAGCCAACAGGAGGTGTATACTGCAGGAGGAGGAGTTAATCTTTTGTGCTTATGTATTGCTTAGTGTCCTCCTAGTGGCAGCAGCATAACACCCACGGTCTGTGTGTCCCCCAATGAGGCGAAGGAGAAATATATATATATATATATATATATATATATATACATATATATATATATATATATATATCTCTATCATACACATATTTGGTATCGCCGCGTTCAGAATCGCCCAATCAATAAAAAAAAAAAGGATTAACCTAATCGCTAAATGGAGTAAGCGAGAAAAAAGTAAAAACGCCAGAATTATGGTTTTTTGGTCGCCGCGACATTTCATTCAAATGGACGATCAAACGATCGTATCTGCACCGAAATGGTATCATTAAAAACGTCAGGTCGGCAGGCAAAAAATAAGCCCTCACCCGACACCAGATCACGAAAAATGGAGACGCTATGGGTATCGGAAATTGGCGCAATTTTTTTTTATTTTAACAAAGTTTGGAATTTTTTTTCATCACATATATAAAATAGAACCTAGACATGTTTGGTGTCTATGAACTCGTAACGACCTCCTGGAGAATCATAATGGCAGGTCAGTTTTAGCATTTAGTGAACCTAGTAAAAAAGCCAAGCAAAAAACAACTGTGGGATTGCACTTTTTTTTTGCAATTTCACTGCACTTGGAATTTTTTTTCCTGTTTTCCAGCACACGATATGTTGAAACCAATGGCGTCGTTCAAAAGTACAACTCGTCCCGCAAAAAACAAGCCCTCACATGGCCATATCAACGTAAAAATAAAAAAGTTATGGCTCTGGGAAGAAGGGGAGCGGAAAACGAAAACGCATGAAGGGGTTACGTTTTGTCTCAAAGTAATTTTCCTATTTTTTTTTATATCAAGATAAGGAGATGTGTATATATATATATATATATATATATATATATATACACACAAAATATATATATATATATATATATATATATATATATATATATATATAATACACACACACACACACATACTATCATTATCAAAACCAGTCAGTTTTACAATGCACCATTTGGATCTCTAAGGCTACTACGTTCACACGATGAGTTTTTGATGTTGCACATTTTTTGCACAGGTTAATTAAAATAAGTTACTTGCATTTATTCGAAAATACGCAGCGTTTAAAAAAAAAATATATATATATATATAACCAAAAACTCATTGTGGGAATGTAGGTGATCATATATCAGCACGAGAGGTAACAATTATTTCTGGCAGCTTCTAAGTTCCTTTTAAACCTGTCATATCTTTGGACATGTGTGTTTGAGTAAATGCTAGCATAGCATTTTTTTTTTTCCTAAATGTGCCTGAAGCTGTTCCTCTGTTACACCTACTGGAAATGCATATGCATTCAGGAGAACAACAGAGTATTAATATTTTATTGGTAATGCAAGTATTTATCTAAGGCCGGGATCACACATGCGAGGAAATACGGATTTTTGTGTTACTCACCGTAAAATCCTTTTCTCCGAGACGCTCATTGGGGGACACAGGACTGTGGGTGTATGCTACTGCCGCTAGGAGGCTGACACTAAGTAAACATAAAAAAAGGTTAGCTCCTCCTCCGCCGTATACTGGCCGCAGGCAAACCCAGTTTAGTGCAAAAAGCAGTAGGAGGCTAAAGAATAAATTAATGTTAATACAGGTACAATATATCCAGAAGTAAATCTACTGATATAGACCCAAGCAAATAAAATTAACTTAGAAATCGAAGCCATCCGGCTAATAGGGAGGGAGCTGTGTCCCCCAATGAGCGTCTCGGAGAAAAGGATTTTACGGTGAGTAACACAAAAATCCGTATTTCTCCTTCGTCTCATTGGGGGACACAGGACTGTGGGACGTCCCAAAGCAGTCCCTTGGGTGGGAAACCGACTCCACAGTGTAATTTATAATCAAGCATTGCTTATATGTGCGCAACCGCGCCCTGAAGAATCCTTCTACCAGACTGGCATCCGCAGAAGCCTGGGTATGGACATTATAATGCTTGGAAAAGGTATGCAGACTGGACCAGGTTGCTGCTTTACAAACCTGTTCCACTGAAGCCTGATGCCGAAGGGCCCAGGAGGCACCCACCGCTCTGGTGGAGTGAGCCTTGATCCCTGCAGGAACCACCGCGCCTCTGATGCGGTAAGCCTCCTGAATGGCTAACCGAATCCACCTAGCCAAGGTTGATTTAGAGGCAGCGAGTCCCTTCCTGCGACCTTCAGGGAGGACAAACAGCGTGTCCGTCTGTCGAAAGGACGCCGTCCGAGATACATATCTCCTGAGTGCTCTCACCAGATCCAGCGTATGGAGAGCCTTCTCCACTCGGTGCGTCGGAGCTGGGCAAAATGAGGGCAAAACAATGTCCTCATTAATATGAAATGAGGACACGACTGAGCACCACCTTATCCTGATGGAAAAGCAAGTACGGAGCTCGACAAGACAGTGCAGCCAGCTCCGAAACCCGCCTTATGGATGTTATGGCTACCAAAAACACCACTTTCCAGGAAAGAAACGACAGAGAAACCTCCTGCAAAGGTTCAAAAGGAGACTCTTGCAGAACTCCCAGGACTAGATTGAGGTCCCAAACCTCTAAAGGAGTCTTGTAGGGAGGAACTATATGGACAACCCCCTGAATAAAGGTCCTAACCTGAAAATTAGACGCGATCCTTCGCTGAAAAAGCACAGACAAGGCTGATATCTGCCGTCTAAGCGTACTTGGCGCTAGACCTGAATCTAGGCCCGCCTGGAGAAATGACAGAATGTTTGGAATTGAAAACCTAAGCGGGGAACAACCATGTTCCCTGCACCAAGCAAAAAAGACCTTCCAAGTACCGTGGTAGATGTGAGCCGAGATGGGCTTTCGGGCGCTAGCCATCGTCGCGGCGACCTTTTTAGAGAATCCAGCCCTGGTCAGGATCCAAGATTCAACGGCCAGGCCGTCAAACACAGGACCGCTGAGTTCTGGTGGTAAACTGGGCCCTGGGAGAGAAGGTCCGCACGCTCTGGCAGTCGCTAGGGTGCGTCGGCGAGCAACTGTACCAGCTCCGCGTACCAAGAGCGACGCGGCCAATCTGGAGCGATTAATATCGCTGGAACCCCTCTATCCTGATCTTTCTGATCACCCTTGGGAGAAGAGCTATTGGTGGAAATAAGTATGGAAGATGGAATTGATTCTACGGTAGAACCAGGGCGTCCACCGCAATTGCCTGCGGATCCCGGTACCGGGAGACGAAGTTGGGCACCTTGGCATTCATCCTGGAAGCCATCAGGTCCACATCTGGGGTTCCCCAGCGTCGACATATCTGCTGAAATATCTCGGGATGTAGTGACCATTCCCCTGAAGCTATGCCGTGACGGCTGAGAAAATCCGCTGCCCAGTTTTCCTCGCCCGGAATGTGGACTGCTGAAATCACGGAGTGATTTACCTCTGCCCAGGACAGAATCTGTTTTACCTCGTGCATAGCCGCCCGGCTGCGGGTACCTCCCTGATGGTTTATGTATGCCACCGCCGTGGCATTGTCTGACTGAATTCGGACTGGGCGGCCTGCCAGATGCTGGTGAAAATGCCTCAGAGCCAGCCAAATAGCTCGGATCTCTAAAATATTTATCGGGAGGATCGACTCCTGCTGAGACCAAGTCCCCTGGGCTGTGTGGTGACGAAACACTGCTCCCCATCCGAGCAGGCTGGCATCCGTTGTGACTACCATCCAGATATTCGGAGGAAACAAACGGCCCTGTTGAAGAGTGGAACTCCTCGTCCACCACATAAGAGTCTGTCTGACCTTCAGGGACAGACGGCACCGAAGATTGAGGGAATAAAGGCTCCCGTCCCATACTGCCAAGAGTGCATGCTGAAGGGGGCGAAGATGAAACTGGGCAAATGGAATCGCCTCGATCGTTGCCACCATCCTTCCTAGGACCCTCATGCAAAACCGGATGGTATGAGGAATCGGTTTGTGAAGGATCCGTACCTCTTGACGGAGAAACTAAGGCCTTGTCCTGAGGAAGGATTATCAACCCTTGAGCGGTGTCGAAATCCATCCCTAAGAAGGTGATCTTTCGAGATGGCACGGGAGATGACTTCTTCATATTCACCAGCCACCCCAGGCGAACAAGAGTGTCTAGGGTAATGCTGACACTTTCCTCGCATGTTTGGAAAGACGGACCCTTGATGAGAAGGTCGTCTAGGTAAGGCAAGATGACTATCCCCCTGGAGTGTAGAATGGATACAACAATAGCCATGACCTTTGTGAACACTCTGGGAGCTGTGGCTAGCCCGAATGGCAAGGCAGCGAACTGAAAGTGAAGTTTGCCGATGGCAAACCGAAGAAACCTTTGATGAGGGGGAAATATGGGGATGTGAAGATAGGCATCCTGGATGTCTATTGATGCTAGAAATTCCCCTTTTTCCATGGCAGCAATGACCGAGCGGAGAGACTCCATTCGAAAATGTCGAATTTTGACGAACCGATTCAGTCTTTTTAGATCCAGAATGGGCCTTACGGTACCGTCCTTTTTGGGTACAATGAACAGATTGGAATAAAACCCCCGACCTCTTTCGACCTCTGGTACAGGTACGACAACCCCGCTGTGTCGAAGAGACTCGACCGCCTTGAATAAGGCGAGAACCCGAGACTCCTCCTTGGGAAGGCGCGAGGGAAAGAAACGATTTGAGGGAAGGCTGGTAAATTCTATCTTGTACCCCGAGGTGACTAATTCTCTGACCCATTCGTCTTGAGTAATTGATAGCCAAGTGGGACGAAACCAGAGTAGACGGCCGCCTACTCTGGAAGAATCGACCGGAATCTGCCTCCAATCATTTATCCGAAAATCTTTGGGGCCTAGACCCTCTAGATTTCGGTTGTTGAGACCGCATTCTTCCCAACGGGTTGGTCTTGTAAGAGGCCTGACGATCTCTGGCCTGATTAGGTCGACCTGAGCCGCTGGAACTGGCTGTTGCAGCCCAACCTGGGTTGCGAAAGGCTCTAAAGCGAGGCTGAGGCTGTCGGCGAAAGGGCTGTTTGACCTTCTGCTGAGGCAAAAAAGAACTCTTCCCTCCTGTCGCATCAGATATAAGCTGATCCAGTTTTTCACCAAATAAACGACCGCTTTGATAAGGCAAGGACGTAAGTGACTTCTTTGAAGTCGAGTCTGCTCGCCAAGTCCTCAACCACAAGGATCTCCTAATGGCAATCGCATTAGCAGCAGCTAATGCTGCGCAATTTGCCGCATCCATAGAAGCGTTGATCAAAAAATCACCTGCGAGAGCCATCTGATTAGATATCTCCAAAACCTCAGGTGGCACTTCTACACCGTGAAGAGCTCTGTTCAGAGACTCCGACCAGGAAATCATGGCCTTAGCAACCCAAGTCGCTGCAAAGGAAGGAGAGAGAGATGACCCAGATGCTTCAAACACCGAGCGAGCCAGGCTTTCAATCAGACGATCCGTTGGATCCTTAATCGAGGAACCATCAGGAAGGGAGAGAAGCGTCTTAGATGCCAAGCGTGACACCGGAGGATCGACCACTGGGGATTCCGCCCACTTCTTAAGAAGTTCAGGAGCAAAAGGATACCTGGTATTGAGGGCCTTCTGTCCTGTAAAGCGCTTATCCGGTTTTTCTCGGTGGCGCTGCACAAGCTCCTCAAACTCAGGATGAGCACCAAAAACCTTATGAGTTTGTCTGGCTCGTTTGAAAGACACCTTATGACCAGAGGCCAAGGTGGATTCATCGTCTACCCCCAGAGATTGATTGACAGCTTCGATCAGACTGTCAATTGTCTCCTGACAACCTGGAGCTTCCAAATTGAGGGACCCTTCAGTATCGGAATCCGAATATTGATCACTTGCCTCTAAAGGTGAGGGAGAGCGAGAAGCTGAGCTGAAGGATGCCAAAGCCCTGGACGGCATAGGCGACGCAGTGTGGGTTCGCTTCCCCTGCGTCTGCCTGGTGAGAGCGCGGCCCCTGCAGGCCGGAGGTTCCTGAGACGTCGCCAAGACGGGTGAACCACTGTCCCTGCTCCTATCAGGAGCTTGAAGGGACTCGATTGCTCTTGTTAATGATGCCACAGATTGAGACAGAGACAGGGCCCATTCCGGGGGACCTGACGCACTGGGCTGGGCTATAGGTGAGGGCTCCTGAGCCCGTTCAGAGTCACAGGCTTCGCAGACCCGATTAGTCTGGGCATGCGGAAAAGGGGATTTACAGGCAATGCATGCGGTATACAGCACCGTGTGAGCCTTAGTTCTTCTGGACATACTGTATCTGTTCAGAGCTCTGTGACGATGCGGAGGTATGGTAGCGGGGCGCAGCGAAGTGGAGCCGGGCTGGAGGTAGCAGCACTTACCCCAGTCCTGTATCCCCGGACGCCCTTAAGCAGCGTTGACAGCGCAAAAGGAAAAGAGCAAAGGCTCCAGACTTTCAAAAAGAGCGCTCCCTGTCTGGGAGGCGTGGCTCATATAGCTGATCACAGGGGCCGGGGTCGAGAGGCGCGGCCTAGCGCCGTCAGATGCCGGAGACGCCACTTCCGGCCGCGGCCTAGTCTCCGGCCGAAGCCGGGGACTAAATTTCCGGCCGCGGCCTAGCGCCGGCCGAAGCCTCGGCCTAAATTTTTGGCGGTGGCCGCCCGAAAAACAGGGGGCGGGCCCGCCGGAAGTGACACTGCCGGGGGCGGAGCACGGCCTATCTTCCGGCCGACGCCGGGAGCAAAATTAGACATGCGGCCTGGTTCCCGGCCGAAGCCGGGGACTAAATTTCAGCCCGCGGCCTAGCACCGGCCGAAGCCGGGAGCTAGATTTTTGGCGGCGGCCGCCTAGAAGCCAGGCGGACCGTCACACGCAGAGAGGGGATGGCGCTCTCCGGGGGTTTCACAGACAGCCTCGCGGACCGCTCCCACCGAATCTCGACCGCCCCAGACGCTACCTGACGTCCGACACTGTTCTCCGGAGCTTTGAAGGTGGGTTCTCCTGCTTGCAGTCTTCTACCAAAAAAATGGGGAACGGTGCAGGCTCCAGCTCCATGACCTCTAATGGTGGGTCTTCCTTGCTGCAGTGGACTTGCGGCTCTCCCAGACATTAGTCCAGCGTCTCCCGTCTTTTAGAGGGGGGCTTGCAGCAAAAAAAGGAGGGACGGTGCAGGCACCCTAACTCCATCACCCCTTCAGGGGATGAGGAGAGGGACCGTCCGCCACCTTGCAGCACCGCAGTCTAGCATTGGTGGTGCAGTGGGGGCCGCACGGACTAACTCCTGCCTCTGTACAGCCTAGGGCTTCAATACCTTAGGGTGGTCAGGGCTGAGTCCGGCATTTATGTCCCACGTTGCGGGAGAGGATACGTTGGAGGCTTTACTCCACGTGCTCGCCCGTTGATGGTTTGGGGAGATCGGACCCTTTCAATAGGATCCGTCGCCCCTATCTCATCTTCGTGGGAAAGAAAAAAAAAAAAAAAGGTCTGGAAAAAGAACCAGACGTGTGCCTCCATCAGACACTAAGCAATAACTGGGTTTGCCTGCGGCCAGTGCTGAGGTGTATACGGCGGAGGAGGAGCTAACCTTTTTTTATGTTTACTTAGTGTCAGCCTCCTAGCGGCAGTAGCATACACCCACAGTCCTGTGTCCCCCAATGAGACGAAGGAGAAATCATCCGACGCTCGCATGTGAAATCCCAGCTCTGGTGCCGGCACTCGGGAGTGGAGTGCGCCTCTGCATGTATTTCTATGCAGCCGCTCGCTCCACTCCCGAGTGCCGGCGCCAGAGCTAGGATTTCACATGCGAGTGTCGGACGATTTCCTCGCATGTGTGATCCCGGCCTAAAAGACAAACCGGTTGGGAGAGCCATGGCCGGAGAAACTTACTTTAGTCGGTGCAGGTCGGCGTGGCCAGAGTACAGACCGTGGTTGAAGCGTTCGCTCAGTGTTGTCCAGGGCATGCTGCAGTAATCCTGTTAATAAGAACAGAAGAGGAACATGTATGAACTGTCGCCACCACTCTGAAGGACCGGTCGCAGGGTCACTACCACGTACCTTGGCGGCTTTGGAAAACTTCTCGTTGTCGTACGCCCTCCCATGCGCAGCACGTCCTCTGTGCAATAGTAAAACTCTGAGAAACCGTAGAATTCGCTGTTTGAGAAGTCGATGGCCGGCTGGTACACGCCATTCAGATAGGCCTGAGAGTCATTAGATTTGGATAAGAGCGGTCCCAGTAGCTGCCGGCAGCCATCCCAGTTCCCTTTGCCCAACATATGGAAATCCTGATTCTGCCGCTGAATCTTGTCCTTATGGCCAACTGGTAAACATGGGTCCAAGTATGGTGAGCTGGGATCAGTGCCCTTCTGCTCTCCCAGCGCTCTGCAGCAAAAAAGATATGTCCGAGTTAGTATATTAAAGGGATTGTCAGACGCCACTCAGTTCTACGTAAGGAGATGAGCGGAGCTGATGAGGTTGTGTTTGCACAAAGCTATCGGGATCCTAAGTTCGGTTATGGCAGTTATTAGTAAATTCGGCTCTATTTCTGGACTGACTATCAACTGGGATAAATCCGTGTTGCTTCCGTGGACTCTGCTGCTCCCCTAGTGTTAGATCCTGGGACCCCTTTGAGGGTGGTTAGTGAGTTTAAATATTTGGGCATTGTGGTCTCAGCTAAATTGGAGGAATATGAACGGCTCAATCTTACCCCCCTTATCAATAAGTTTCAACAAAAAATTGCAGCGTGGAAGAAACTATTCCTGTCTGTGGCGGGTAGAGCAAATTTATTAAAAATGATCCTCATGCCCCAACTCCTATACATACTCCATAATACGCCTGTCTGGTTGGCGCAAAATAAATTCTACCGGATTGATTCTCTTTTCCGGGACTTGATCTGGAAGGGTAGTAGGGCACGCATTAAACTTGAACATCTACAGAGGTCAAAAGAGGAGGGGGGCCTGGCAATCCCGAACCCGTGGGTTTATTATGTGTCATCCCAATATCAGCATATGGTGGGGTGGGGAGAGCCTACCCAATCTACGTCGGCTGGGAAGCTCATTGAGTTTATAGTGGGCAGAGGTCCGCTGCTTGCTAGTCTAGAGGCTGGTAGGTTCCGGGTGAACCCTAAAAGGCTCCCGACGATCGCTATGGTGGACAAGATTTGGCAAAGAGTTAGACAATGGAGGGGCATTACGGAGCTCACGCGCTTCTCGTCGGTTTGGTTTGACCCGAGACTGGGGGAGTTAATACGTCTGAGGGGATTTGCTCAATGGAGAAGGGTCGGTATATGGTTTGTGTCACAGCTGTTGGTTGGCGGCATGCTTAAGACTTTTGAGGAGATCAGGAAGGAGTTCCCTCTGAGTCAATCCCTCTTTTTTCAATATTTGCAGCTGCGGCATGCAATCAATCGACAGCTTAAATCATCAAGAATAGTGGTGCAATCAGATGCGATGGTGAATCTTATAGGGTCACTAAGGGTTTCATCTCCCTCGTATATAGGGTTTTTTTTGGATTCATTCCTGGTACTGCACCCGGCTAAGTCCAGAGGAAAATGGGAAGAGGATGTGGGACCAATCTCGGACTCTCAGAGGGAGAGCGTATTACAATTCATCCCCAAGGTCTCAGAGTGAAGCCAGGAGAGTCTAACAACTCTACCTAACACATAGGTTTAAATTAAACACAACGTCATATACAATACTGTAAGTAAAATAATGCCGAAGCAAAATTGCTTCATCCCAAATCTGGCCCAATGGCTCATAAGTGGTGGATGATATACTCCAAAGAGTCAATAGTATACACCAAAAGAGAGGAGTAAAGACATCATCATTTTATAAAAATACAAAAGGCTTTATTAACAAACAACAATATGCCAACAATAATGGCCCACAATACAGAGATAAAAATGGAGGCAAAAAAACTGCGGGTATTATTATCCATATTTTATCTCTGTATTGTGGGCCATTATTGTTGGCATATTGTTGTTTGTTAATAAAGCCTTTTGTATTTTTATAAAATGATGATGTCTTTACTCCTCTCTTTTGGTGTATACTAACACATAGGTTATACAGGACCCCGGTCTGGATGAAGAGGGCGGGCCTGAGGAGGGATTCTTGCTGTCCGCGTTGCTCTGAGGATGGGGCAGATCTCCTACATATGATGTGGTCCTGCCCTGCCCTGCAGAACTTTTGGGTACAAATACTTAATTTGACTCAGGAGGTAATGGGAGTGGATCTAATAAGGAACCGGCTGACGTGTGTATTGGGGTGCATGGAGGATATCGCGGTTGATGAGTGGGGAAAGCTGACAATAGCCAGAATCCTATATGCTGCCAGAAAGCTCATTGCGGCCCACTGGTTAGATGACAAATCGCCAGTTAGACAAGAACTGATTAATAAGGTTAACTTTATTGTTATGATGGAACAGAACATATATGCGAAAAGAAGTCAACACATGCAGTTTGGAATGTGTGAGGTGGCTGGATAGAGCACCCGGGCCTGGCTTCGGAGGCTCTTATGAGAGAAAGAATGCATCTACCTACGCGCCCTTGACCCTCTGAGTTGGTACTTTAAACAGGGATCTTAAGTGGTTGTCTCGAAAAAAGGATTCAAAATGTGACATGGTGTGTGATATATGCAATGATTTAAAGGGACGGGGTTAGGGTGGAGGGTAGGGACTTAGGATGTAAGAACAGTTATATCGCCTGTCAGGTTGAATACGGTTTATATTATATGCTAAAGTTAAATGTACTGTCAAAGTTTCATGCTGACAATTTTTAAATAAAAATCATCTGATTTAAAAAAAAAAAAAAAAAAAGCTATCGGGATCCATGTGCCTGCACGAGATACGGCCAGTTTCTTCAGGCCAACCAACAAATGGTCTTGATAAAAGGCAAAAACTTTGTGCCCAGTACACTTGTCTATTCCCAAATGATCCCTTCTCACTAAAGAAATGTAAGGTATGTCTATGCAATCTACAATAAAATGTCTTGAAGGTGTCCCCCATCCGCCTAGCGAGGCAGCGTTCAGTGTCACATCTGGGCAGTGATTATAGGAGAAGATGGACTAGTGATCAGATCAATACTGACGGAAATTACACAAATAAATGTTATACTTGATTGATCCATCTTTGTAATAGCTCCAAACACTCCAATGACTGGGTATAAAATACCTATTTTTGGTCACAGTCTCATTGAACACTGAGTCTTCATAACGTTGACGAGCAAAGTTCCCTCCGAAGCCCAAGAATGTAGTGACATACACCCTGTACACGTGCTCGCTGTGCTGCAAATCACAACCCAGGTTGAACTCTGCCAGCATCATTTTTGCAACTTCCTCCTGAAATGTACAATAAAGAATTACAACTACAAGTCTACATAAAAAGTTCATCAATGTCCTGTATTATACTGCAGAGCTGCACTCACTATTCTGCTGGTGCAGTCACTGTGTACATACATTACATTACTGATCCTGAGTTACATCCTGTATTATACTCCAGAGCTGCACTCACTATTCTGCTGGTGGAGTCACTGTGTGCACACATTACATTACTGATCCAGTACTGATCCTGAGTTTCATCCAGTATTATACTCCAGAGCTGCACTCACTATTCTGCCGCTGCAGTCACTGTGTACATACATTACATTACTGATCCTGTACTGATCCGGAGTTACCTCCTGTATTATACTCCAGAGCTGCACTCACTATTCTGCTGGTGCAGTCACTGTGTACATACATTACTGATCCTGTACTGATCCTGAGTTACATCCTGTATTATACTCCAGAGCTGCACTCACTATTCTGCTGGTGCAGTCACTGTGTAGTTACATTACATTACTGATCCCGAGTTACCTCCTGTATTATACTCCAGAGCTGCACTCACTATTCTGCTGGTGCAGTCACAGTGTACATACATTACATTACTGATCCTGTACTGATCCTGAGTTACCTCCTGTATTATACTCCAGAGCTGCACTCACTATTCTGCTGGTGCAGTCACTGTGTACATACATTACTGATCCTGAGTTACATCCTGTATTATACGCCAGAGCTGCACTCACTATTCTGCTGGTGTAGTCACTGTGTACATACATTACATTACTGATCCTGTACTGATCCTGAGTTACATCCTGTATTATACTCTAGAGCTGCACTCACTATTCTGCTGGTGCAGTCACTGTGTAGCTACATTACATTACTGTTCCTGTACTGATCCTGAGTTTCATCCAGTATTATACTCCAGAGCTGCACTCACTATTCTGCTGGTGCAGTCACTGTGTACATACATTACATTACTGATCCTGAGTTACATCCTGTATTATACCCAGAGCTGCACTCACTATTCTGCTGGTGCAGTCACTGTGTACATACATTACTGATCCTGAGTTACATCCTGTATTATACGCCAGAGCTGCACTCACTATTCTGCTGGTGCAGTCACAGTGTACATACATTACATTACTGATCCTGTACTGATCCTGAGTTACCTCCTGTATTATACTCCAGAGCTGCACTCACTATTCTGCTCGTGCAGTCACTGTGTACATACATTACTGATCCTGTACTGATCCTGAGTTACATCCTGTATTATACTCCAGAGCTGTACTCACTATTCTGCTGGTGCAGTCACTGTGTACATACATTACTGATCCTGAGTTACATCCTGTATTATACGCCAGAGCTGCACTCACTATTCTGCTGGTGTAGTCACTGTGTACATACATTACATTACTGATCCTGAGCTACATCCTGTATTATACTCCAGAGCTGCATTCGTTATTCTGCTGGACCTCTGGATCTGATGCGAGACCTGCACTTACATGTTCTGTAGAGGGGAAGGTCATCGTTTTAGGAACCTCATAAGCGATCTGCAGGGATCCGCCACCCATGTCTATAATGCCCACCGTCCTCTTGCGGATAATGGCGTCTTCTTGTGCACCTATAGTCACTGCCACCACAGCATCTTCCTCTACAAAAAAACAGGAGCATCAGAACCATCACACCCGAAGGCGTCTGACTGCAGAGCTCTGGACATGTGCCGGATAAAGCCATGTACAAGGGGGCAGACATTTCTCCTCTGACCTTACTGCCAGTTGTCCAGCCGCATCACCCTGTAATAGCTGATAGCAAAAAACAATTAAAGGGCTATGCCCAAGAATAAGAATCACCTACACAGATGACAGGGTGGGGGTCCGGCACTTGGACATTCACTGATCGCAGTTTGGTGAATTTAGACTCTAGTTTACATATTAATAAATCTGCCCCATCATGTGCAGATCTCCACTTACCTTCTACAACGTGGTCGAATCGCCCCAGTACAGAATTGATACTGATCCAAGCGTAAACGCCTGCAGAGGGGGCACATAACGTGGCACATATTAGGGGGACCACTGTCACCAGCCTCACCGGTAAATACTCTGGAGACTAGAGGTTGGTTAATTATCTCCATCATACCTTCTTGTTTTCCTGAGATGGCCTCTGCGTGGGCTTCTGAGAAGAGGAAGTCAAACTCCTGGGGGACATCCCTGACCAGATCCTGGAGGATGGCGGTCTGCTGACTGACCGGAGGACCACGCATGGGTAGAAATAAGTGATTAAAAACAGTAGAAGAAATTAAAGGGGGAATAACCAGGTCATAAATACTGGAAGCCAAACATTAGACTAGATCGGTGGAGGACCAACACCCGGTACACCGCTAATCAGACGTTAGCAGGTCCCACGCCGGTCAGATGCAAACACTGGAGCCGTTAGTTACATCGTGACTCCGACACTTTGTAGTGGCCGTTTTCCAGTACTGCAGCTCATCTGCTACTTAATGTGAGCTGATCTGCAGTACCCGAGAACGACTACTACACGGCATATGGAGCTGTACTGTCCACATCCAGCCAACATGGGGTCTGCTAACATCTGAACATTGGGGGTGCCGGGTGTCAGACCTCCTCTGATCGGCTATTGATGACCCATCAATATACAAGTCCTGGGAAGCCCCTTTTAATATACAGGATTAATTACGCAGCTGCAATGCAGAGAAGCGGCTCCTCACCTATCCGGCAGGACCCTCATGCCCGCAGTGCACAGGATGTACAGAGGAGTCTCCTTGTGTTTCGCTTTCGGGATGTACGATGCTGCGTAGGCTAAAAGAGGGTTCATGTAGTCGCTTGCTTTTTCTGGTGTAGCTGCCACTGAAGAAATCCCTAGAAGAACGGACAGAAGGCATCTACCACAAGAAAGTGTGTGTGTGTGTATACAGTTGTGTGAAAAAGTGTTTGCCCCCTTCCTGATTTCTTATTCTTTTGCATGTTTGTCACACTTAAATGTTTCAGATCATCAAACAAATGTAAATATTAGACAAAGATAACACAAGTAACCACAAAATGCAGTTTATAAATGAAGGTCTTTATTATTAAGGTAAAAAGAAATCCAAACCTTCAGGGCCCTGTGTGAAAAAGTGATTGTGCCCCCCCCATTATCCACAAATAGCGAAAACATGGAACAGTGGTGAACCTTCCCAGAAGTGGCCGGCCAACCAATGTTACCTCGAGAGCACAGCAACGACTCATCCAAGAGGTCACAAAAGACTCCACAACAACATCCAAAGTCCAAAGAACTGCAGGCCTCTCTTGTCTCAGCTAAGGTCAGTGTTCTTGACTCAACCATAAGAAAGTCAGGGCAAAAATGACCTACACAGCAGAGTTCCAATACATAAACCACTGCTGAGCAAAAAAAACCAGAAAAGAACATCTCAATTCTGCCAGAAAATATCTTGATGACCCCAAGACTTTTGGGAGAATACTCTGTGGACTGACGAGACAAAAGTTGAACTTTTTTGAAGGTGTATGTCCCATTACATCTGGCATAGAAGAAACACAGAATTTCAGAAAAGGAACATCATACCAACAGTAAAATATGGTGGTGGTAGTGTGATGGTCTGGGGCTCTTTTGCTGCTTCAGGACCTGGAAGACTTGTTGTGGTAAATGGAGCCATGATTTCTGCTGTCTACCAAAAAGCCTGAAGGAGAATGTCCCCGGCCATCTGTTCGAGACCTCAAGCTGAAGCGCACTTGGGTTATGCAGCAGAACAATGATCCAAAACACACCAGCAAGTCCACCTCAGAATGGCTTAAGAAAAACAAAATTAAGACTTTGGAGTGGCCTAGTCAAAGTCCTGACCTTAATCCAATTAAGATTCTGTGGCATGACCTTAAAAAGGCGGTTCACGCTCAGAAACCCTCCAATGTGCCTGAATTACAATAATTCTGCAAAGATGAGTGGCCAAAATCCCTCCATAGGGTTGTAAAAGACTCATTACCAGTTATCGCAGACGCTTAACTGCAGTTGTTGCTGCTAAGGGCGGCCCAACCAGTTATTAGATTTAGGGGGCAATCACTTTATCACACATGGTCCTGTAGGTTTGGATTTCTTTTTCCCTTAATAATAAAGACCTTCATTTATAAACTGCATTTTGTGATTACTTGTGTCATCTTTATCTAACATTTACATTTGTTTGATGATCTGAAACATTTAAGTGTGACAATCATGCAAAAGAATAGGAAATCAGGAAGGGGGCAAACACTTTTTCACACATCTGTAGATCTACTCAGTGGATGGTAGTAAATACTGGTGCTACAGCCACAGATGCATGAACTGACCCTGATGTGACAAAACAAATTTTTTTAGACAGCAACATCTCAAAATACTCACTAGGGGGCAGCACATAACCAATTATACAACAAAAATCAGCTTCTATAGTGAGGCTGGAGTCAGTGACTGGCACCATCAGAAGTCAGGATATCTGTATACACATCACAGTGGCGTACAGAGATGAGCGGAGCACCATAGGTGCCAGTCGTCTCCAGCTGCAGAAGCCATCTGTCAGATCCCTGCAGCAGAAAGTTTGTCCATCTGCGCTGACTGACAAGCAATGCACTTTATCTTACTAAGAAGTTCTTCAGCCACCTGACATAGAACCACATTGCACGGCCCTCAGGTGGTGCAGAACCTCACCCTGCGCTCCCTGAGCTGCTGCAGAACCTCACCCTGCGCTCCCTGAGCTGCTGCAGAACCTCACCCTGCGCCCCGTCAGCTGCTGCAGAACCTCACCCTGCGCACCGTCAGCTGCTGCAGAACCTCACCCTGCGCACCGTCAGCTGCTGCAGAACCTCACCTGCGCCCCGTCAGCTGCTGCAGAACCTCACCCTGCACCCCGTCAGCTGCGGCAGAACCTCACCCTGCACCCCGTCAGCTGCTGCAGAACCTCACACTGCACCCGTCAGCTGCTGCAGAACCTCATACAGCGCCCGTCAGCTGCTGCAGAACCTCATACTGCGCCCGTCAGCTGCTGCAGAACCTCATACTGCGCCCGTCAGCTGCTGCAGAACCTCATACTGCGCCCGTCAGCTGCTGCAGAACCTCATACTGCGCCCGTCAGCTGCTGCAGAACCTCATACAGCACCTGTCAGCTGCTGCAGAACCTCATACAGCACCCGTCAGCTGCTGCAGAACCTCATACAGCACCCGTCAGCTGCTACAGAACCTCATACTGCACCCGTCAGCTACTGCAGAACCTCATACTGCACCCGTCAGCTACTGCAGAACCTCATACTGCACCCCTCAGCTGCTGCAGAACCTCATCCTACGCTTGTCAGCTGCTGCAGAACCTCATCCCACACCCATCAACTGCTGTAGAGCCTCATACGACGCTCATCAGCTGCTGCAGAACCTCTTTATGAAAAGGATGGCAGTGTTTTATATCAATATCTTACTAAGAAGTTCTTCAGCCACCTGACATAGAACCACATTGCACGGCCCTCAGCTGGTGCAGAACCTCACCCTGCGCTCCCTCAGCTGCTGCAGAACCTCACCCTGCGCCCCCTCAGCTGCTGCAGAACCTCACCCTGCGCCCCGTCAGCTGCTGCAGAACCTCACCCTGCGCCCTGTCAGCTGCTGCAGAACCTCACCCTGCGCCCCGTCAGCTGCGGCAGAACCTCACCCTGCACCCCGTCAGCTGCTGCAGAACCTCACACTGCACCCGTCAGCTGCGGCAGAACCTCATACAGCACCCGTCAGCTGCTGCAGAACCTCATACTGCGCCCGTCAGCTGCTGCAGAACCTCATACAGCACCCAGTCAGCTGCTGCAGAACCTCATACAGCACCCGTCAGCTGCTGCAGAACCTCATACTGCACCCGTCAGCTGCTGCAGAACCTCATACAGCACCCGTCAGCTGCTGCAGAACCTCATACTGCACCCGTCAGCTGCTGCAGAACCTCATACTGCACCCGTCAGCTGCTGCAGAACCTCATACTGCACCCGTCAGCTGCTGAAGAAACTCATACTGCACCCTCAGCTGCTGCAGAACCTCATACTGCACCCTCAGCTGCTGCAGAACCTCATACTGCACTCCTCAGCTGCTGCAGAACCTCATCTACTATTCGCTTGTCAGCTGCTGCAGAACCTCATCCCACACCCCTCAACTGCTGTAGAGCCTCATACGACGCTCATCAGCTGCTGCAGAACCTCTTTATGAAAAGGATGGCAGTGTTTTATATCAATAATAGATAGTATATCAAAAAGAGGTTCTGCAGCAACTATTGTGGGACACACTCCAGCTGCACAATCTCCTCCTGGACATGCGGCTAATTTCTGCGATTGGCAGACTGCCTGCAGGTTGTGCGGGGTGCTCGGTACCTGGCTTGATCTTCTTCACCACAGGTTTGCTGCCGCGATCCCTCATCTGCTTAATATCCAGGAGGTCGTGCGGGTTTCCATTGTGCGGCGGCCAGAAGTAGACGACACACCGCGAGCCGCTGCTGCCGCAATCAATGATGATCCCATAGTTTAACTTTGCGTCTTCTGTGTCGGTGGCCTCCAAGTCCTCGATCTGTTCCAGATATCTGCAAGAAAAGAGCGGGTGACATACATGGAGGAGGCAGGAGACGCACTGGACACAGGCATTGTAGTGGGGGCAACTATGGCAGATCGCATATCCTCGGCACAAACACTCGCCACTTTCATCCACTATTTGGGGGGCTGTGTATATATGAACCAGCATAGAAAATGGGGGAAACCTGCCAGTCATCTAGTTATGGACTGTCCACTTACACTGCACATATGAAAGTTTTCGGTAAAATCCTGAATACTTATGGGCCGATTCCCAGTTGCAAAACAAGAATTGTGGATTATTTTTGGACGTTTGTCGAACATTGTTCTGTGACCCGGAGGACACCGCATCGCTCCTCGTACTGCGGATGGATATGATCATTCCTAGATGCAACTAATGCGATTCCACTGGGTTGTATAGATCGGCTAATGGGTCTAATGCACACAAAGGGTATTGACGAAGCCTCAAACGCTCCGCTGAGGGTCCTAGCGGGGGAGATTATATTCCGCTTACATCTACAGCGTGTCTGTCTGCTGCTCCCGGCTCATCTATTATATGAAATCATCCGGCGGCGCGCAGGGACGCTGGCTTTTGCTTGGTAAGCAGAAATTAAAATGGACCCACCAGTTAACCGAGTGACGGTGGGGAGATAACAAGACTACAATGCTCATTAGGAGAAGACGTAACGTCGTTAGGATCAGATTCCTTCCCAGGAATAGCGCCCGCTGCCTGGGGACCGCTGCTAGCAGCCAGGACGGGCATTACAGCCCACCGTACCAGCATTCGGGGGTGACCATACTGACATGGACCGATCCGTCTTGTAGCTGGTAAGTAAAACCGCAATCAGGTTATTCTGTAACAGAACTTGTTCCTGCGAGCGGAAAACCAAACCGCAGCGCGGGGAAGTGATGGCTGTGCTGATAGCATTAGACCCGGGACACATCTGGCTCGTTACTTCTCGCTCTGATGTTACACAATCTGTGGTTACATCATGTCTCGGCTCCTTTGTGGTGGTCTCTTCAAAGGTTCTTCTAATCCCTTTGTTGTAAGCGCGCATCATTAGGACCCCATTGCCGAATAACGAGGGTATTAACACGTCTGGAAATGAACTCGGCAAAAACTGCAGAGATCTCCGACTCCCTCTGCGGCCTGGATAACGGTGTTTTGGAATACTGTAGCCTTTAATCCATTTTTCTACAATTATCGGCATTTCCACTATGGGGCGGCGGACGCTTAAAACAGACGTGAAAGGAACGGAATTATTTTGTTACTTTCTTTTTGTGGAAATTTTGACTATGGAAAGATTATAATCAGGTGATGACAGAGGTGGAGAATGTGTTAGGATATCACTGATCCCAATTACAGCGTGTCCTTCTACAGAAAACCAGTAGGAAAGCATGATCTTACTGCCGCCATCCCTCCAAAATGGTACAACTGCTTTTTGTGCACAAACTAGTCGAATAGGGCCAGGAGCTGTCCACATTCTCCTGCTACTTTCACTTGCCATCAATTTTTTTGAGTGGGTAGCTGCTCTTCATCAGCATGCTGCCAGCACTATAGGGACTTGAACATCTTTTTGCTTTACTTCCTAATATGCATTTTTCCTGTCACTGTCCAATGATGTGCTTCCCTGAACCGAAAGCTTGCCTATATAGAGTGTAACAGACAGGAGAGCAGGGGCAGTAAGAGACAAAGACCTGCCCCACTTCCCAGAGTCAAAGACCTGCCCCACTTCCCAGAGTCAAAGACCTGCCCCACTTCCCATAAAGAGACAAAACCCGCCACCGCTTCCCGTAAAAAAAAGACAAAAACCCGCAACCACTTCCCATAAACAGACAAAACCCGCCTCCACTTCCCGTAAACAAAGACCTGCCCCCACTTCCAGTAAGACAAAAACCCGCCTCCACTTCCCGTAAACAAAGACCTACCCCCACTTCCCAGAGTCAAAAACCCGCAACCACATCCCGAAAAGACAAAAACCCGCAACCACTTCCCGTAAACAAAGACCTACCCCCACTTCCCAGAGTCAAAAACCCGCCACCACTTCCCGAAAAAAGACAAAAACCCACAACCACTTCCCGTAAAAAGACAAAAACCCGCCACCACTTCCCGTAAAAAGACAAAAACCCGCAACCACTTCCCGTAAAAAGACAAAAACCCGCCACCGCTTCCCGTAAAAAAAGACAAAAACCCGCAACCACTTCCCATAAACAGACAAAACCCGCCTCCACTTCCTGTAAACAAAGACCTGCCCCCACTTCCCATAAGAAGACAAAAACCCGCCTCCACTTCCTGTAAACAAAGACCTGCCCCCACTTCCCAGAGTCAAAAACCCACCATCACTTCCCGTAAAAAGACAAAAACCCGCAACTACTTCCCGTAAGAAGACAAAAACCCGTCTCCACTTCCCAAAAGAGACAAAAACCCGCCTTCACTTCCCATAAACGGACAAAACCCGCCACCACTTCCCGTACATTACAGTATTTATGCAGGTTGCCTGGAAGCACAGAAACCTTTTAAACTGGCCGCCCATTGTTAGAAATGTCATTAGAAGGCAGAGTAAAGGGGGGTCCTGTGCTCAGGATCTCTTTCTTGGGTGGATGAATGTCTCTCGTTCTGGAGGAACGGACCCGATCCTGTAATATACCCCTTTGAAGTTAATGGGCATCGTGTTATCTGTGTAGTTTCGTTTATGGCGGTGAGGCAGGAATATTGAATATTTTCAGATTTCCCACAGATTACATTTGATCGCTAAACTGCCTTATGGTGTCAAGCAGGGCTGTGGAGTCGGAGTCATGGAAATTGAGGAGTCGGAGATTTGGCTTACAGACTCCACAGCCCTGGTGTCAAGACGGGCAAGCGAAGAAGACACTTCTCCCCAATAACAACATTAAGAACAGACTGACCCTCCATAGGAAGCACAGAGATTGGGCTGCAGGAGACGGGAGTAGTTATTTTTTCTAAGCCTCCTTCAGACTACTTGGAACATCTGGAAAACTAATTGTTTGGTTAATAAAAGAGGAGGCTGCCATCATGGAAGGGGATCACTTCATTCTGCCCAAGAACATGGCCGTGAATAAAGAATGGGATCTAAACATCCTCCAAGAGCAGCTTCTCCCAACCATCGAGGAGAAAGTTGGTGATGAGCAATATTTTCTCCAGCATGATGGAGACCATACCACAAGTCAAAAATGAGAACTACGAGTCCGGGAACAAAACATTGAAATTGTGGCTCCACGGCCAGGAAATGCTGAAGATCTCAAACCCACTGACAACCTGTGGACAATCCTCAAATACACTGTGAGAAACTCCGAGCACTGATGAGACCAGAATGGGCAGTCATATGTCAGGGTCAGGCTTTGGCCCATAAAGTCTCCAGCAGCGGGGGAGAAGGGCAGAAGTCTTGAAAAATAAGGGTCAACATTGGAAATGCAAACACCGGGGGGTGCAGAATTGGGTTCTCCTCCCTGTGACATCCATGTGCCTTCACTGGTCCTGATGAGGCAACCAGCAGACACTACAAGTGCCAGCTCCTCTGCTGTGACTCTGGCCGGCGACAGGTGCACAGCAGTAATCTGCACGAGCCTCCATCGCGTTCTCTCACCCTCTGATGTCTGCACCAGGAAGTGACCCGGATTATGGTCTTCACCAAATTATCTTAGACAGAGAGGGAAAAAAAAAAAACCTCTAATGAGTCCGCGGGTGAGACAAGTTATTACCTAAAGACTTTAATCGTCTGCGGAGTTTTTCAAGGCTCCGAACAGCAGCTGCCGAGCTGGGAATCACTGCAACAAGTCTGAAGGAATAGGGGACGTCACCGCCATGACCCTGGAGACAGATGCGGGGAGGCGGTGGGAACGGCAGCACCTGGCGGGACGGCTCCGGCCCACTGCACCGATCAGTAACAGGGCTGGGCATCATTATGTGATAGGACAACACTGCACAATGTGAACGGACCCGTAACACAGCGTTAGACCCCTTAACGCCACATATTATGCATTTATATATACCCCCTATGAGCACTAGTTAATAAGCGCTGCATGGCGGATATCTACGTCGTGCTGATCGGGCCTCCAGGAGCCCGGCTGACATTGGTGAAGACACTACTCCCCGCAGTTTAACCCCCAAGATGCTGCGGACAATAGAAACGCCAAAATTTAAGTGGTTAGACAAAGGGCATCAACCTTCCCACCCCTGCCAGCGTTATGCTCAAATTCCTTTAGTACGACTAAAATAAAATAAAAAATAAAAAGTTTAAATAAGTAAATATTAGAAGAAAAAAGTAAAAAAAAATAAAACAAATCAGGTTTTTTTTTCCCCATTAACATTTATGAAAAACAAAAAACAACTGATAATCGCCAAGATATCGATGTGTCACGCTTTTACAGATGGAACAGGGACAGAAGCAGTCATATAGGGGGATGTCGACATATCCACACAATGCAGACTTCTTTCCTGGAAGGTACAAATATTTATGACATTTTCCAAGTCATATTTATTTTCCAAGCATGGATCTAAATGGTATGGATAATTAATTATCCATAAAGGGAAACATTTTTTTGCCTCAAGCTAGTCCTACTAAAAAAATAATAGAGTCAGTATTAACAGATGTGACTTATTTACGTTCACATGTCGCCATATAGTCAGGAAAGATTTCTGATACATCTGATTAAGTTCTGTGGGTGATTACAGGTATTAAGCCCCCGTCTCACACAGCGATCTCGCTAGCGAGATCGTTGCTGAGTCATTAGTTTTGTGACGCAGCAGCGATCTCACCAGCGATATCGCTGTGTGTGACATTCAGCGACGATCAGCCCCCCTGCTGGGTATCGCTGATCGTCGCTGAATATCCTGGACATTTTTTTGATCGCTGGTCTCCCGCTGACAGGCACGCATCGCTGCGTGTGACAGGCGGGAGACCAGCGATCCGCTGGTAACCAAGGTACACAGCGGGTTTCCAGGCGCGGGGCTGTGCCTAGAAACCCGCTGTGTACCTTGGATACCAGCGCCCTGATGCAGGGAGCTGGTAACCAAGGTACACATCGGGTTTCCAGGCGCTGCGCGGTGCCTGGAAACCCGCTGTGTACCTTGGTTACTAGCTCCCTGCATCAGGGCGTTGGTATCCAAGGTACACTGCGGGTAACTAAGCGATGTTACCCGCAGTGTCGCTTGTACTGATCGCTGCCTGTTTGGCAGCTCAGCAGCGATCATGTAGCTACACACCAGCGATCCTGATCGTTGTCGGGATCGCTGGTGTATCGCTATGTGAGACTCGGGCTTAAGCTGCTCATGGTCTCAACAATTACTTATGAAATGTGAGAAGGCATTGGTAATGGGAGGTGATAAGAAGAAAAGTTCCTGTATCCTCTCCCTGGAGTCACTGTTGGCCGCACAGGGAACAAGGTGACAGCAACATGCTATAATGTGGGTGATAACGTGAAGAAAAGTTCCTGTATCCTCTCCCTGCAGAATCGGAAAGTAGAACTTTACTTCTTGTGCCCGGAATAATAATATGATGCCACAATAGAAGTCTAGTTCTTGTATTGTAGCTGCAAGATGCGTTTAAAGCAACGACCCGTTACTAGGCAGTGACCGGCTGCTGGATCACAGGAGTATAATTGTTTCTTCATGGATCCATGAACATTACGAAACTTTCTTATTTGGTTTGCACATGAAATTCAAGATGTCAGTGAACAGAAACAATCCTTTACATATTCCAAAACCAAGATCATGTTCGGATGAGATCCAACCAGTGACCATCGCTCCCAAAGACTTTGCCTTAGACTACAGGGATGGGCCAGATCCAGCAGAGTGACGACGCTTTTTGTTAGTGGCTCTATGCCCTGGCAGATTGCCCCAGTGTGGGCAGATGGCCGACTTTAGGAGAAAGTCTATTCTGGGGCAAAGTGGCTGTCAATCAATGAAGCAGAGGGATGAGCTCCAGACCGCCCACAGTGCACCAAACATTTAATTTGCATATTATGTCAAAGATCGTTTTATTAAAAAGTAGCCGCAGATTTTAGAACTACATGTACGCTTGCTCTCGGCGCAGACTGCCCTACATGGAGGTACAACTGCTCCATTATACACTGCTCAAAAAAATAAAGGGAACACTTAACCCCTTTAGTGACAGAGCCATTTTGCAGCTTAATGACCGGGCCAATTTTTACAATTCTGACCACTGTCACTTTATGAGGTTATAACTCTGGAACGCTTTAACGAATCCCGCTGATTCTGAGATTGTTTTTTCATGACATATTGCACTTCACGTTAGTGGTAAAAAAAAATATTATATGACTTGCGTTTATGAAAAAAACGGAAATATGGCAAAAATTTTGAAAATTTAGCAATTTTCAAACTTTAAATTTTTATGCCCTTAAATCAGAGAGATATGTCACACAAATTTCTTAATAAATAACATTTCCCACATGTCTACTTTCCATCAGCACAATTTTGGAAACAAAATTTTTTTTTTATAAGGGTTAAAAGTTGACCAGCGATTTCTCATTTTTACAACACCAGTTTTTTTTAGGGACCACATCACATTTGAAGTCACTTTGAGGGTCTATATGATAGAAAATACCAAAAAGTGACACCATTCTAAAAACTGCACCCATCAAGGTGCTCAAAACCACATTCAAGAAGTTTATTAACCCTTTATGTGCTTCACAGGAACTGATAAAGGGGGGGTTATTTACTATTTTTTTTATTTTGAACACTGTGATAGGGTTTATCACAGTGATCAAAATGTACCTTTGTACCTTGAATGAATGAATGAATGAATGCGCATGTGCCAGCCATTTTCTTCCAGGACCAAGATGGCGGCGCCCACCGGACGAGGCAGGAGGGTTCAGGAACACCGGGAGGTACGGGGGGGGGGGGGGGGAGGGAATCGGGGACCCTATTTTTCTTTCCTCTGATGTGCGATCACATCAGAGAAGAGAGAAAGTGACAGCAGAATCTCGGTTTTTTTTTTGCGGTCGCCGTTATATGGTTAATAACGGCGATCGCAAAAGCGGGGTCGGTAAAAACCGACCTGAATCATGTTCTCTGGGGTCTCGGCTACCCCCGGCAGCCGAGACCCCGAAGAAAATCCGACTCCGGGGGGCGCTATATACTTTTTCCACAGCGCCGTGAATTCACGCGCTGTGGTTGAAGTCCCCCTAACTACCACCGATAAAAGGCGTATCGGCGGTCGTTAAGGGGTTAAACAACAAATATAACGCCAAGTAAATCAAACTGTCCACTTAGGAAGCAACACTGATTGACAATCAATTTCACATGCTGTTGTGCAAATGGAATAGACAACAGATGGAAATTATTGGCAATTTTCAAGACACACTCAATAAAGGAGTGGTTCTGCAGGTGGAGACCACAGACCACATCTCAGTACCAATGCTTTCTGGCTGATGTTTTGGTCACTTTTGAAAGTTGGTTGTGCTTTCACACTCGTGGTAGCATGTGACAGACTCTACAACCCACACAAGTGGCTCAGGTAGTGCAGCTCATCCAGGATGGAACATCAATGCAAGCTGTGGCAAGAAGGTTTGCTGTGTGTCAGCGTAATGTTCAGAGGCTGGAGGCGCTACCAGGAGACAGGCCAGTACACCAGAAGACGTGGAGGGGGCCATTGGAGGACAACAACCCAGCAGCAGGACCGCTTCCTCCGCCTTTGTGCAAGGAGGAACAGGAGGAGCACTGCCAGAGCCCTGCAAAATGACCTCCAGCAGGCCACAAATGTGCATGTGTCTGCACAAACGGTTAGAAACCGACTCCATGAGGATGGTCTGAGTGCTTGATGTCCACAGATGGGGGTTGTGCTCACAGCCCAACACCGTGCAGGAAGCTTGGCATTTGCCACAGAACACCAGGATTGGCAAATTTGCTACTGGCGCCCTGTGCTCTTCACAGATGAAAGCAGGTTCACACTGAGCACATGTGACAGACGTGACAGAGTCTGGAGACGCCGTGGAGAGCGATCTGCTGCCTGCAACATCTTTCAGCATGACCAGTTTGGCAGTGGGACAGTAATGGTGTAGGGTGGCATTTCTTTGGAGGGTCGCACAGCCCTCCATGTGCTCGCCAGAGGTAGCCTGACTGCCATTAGGTACCGAGATGAAATCCTCAGACCCCTTGTGAGACCATATGCTGGTGCGGTTGGCCCTGGGTTCCTCCTAATGCAGGATAATGCCAGACCTCATGTGGCCGGAGTGTGTCAGCAGTTCCTGCAAGATGAAGGCATTGAAGCTATGGACTGGCCTGCCCGTTCCCCAGACTTGAATCCGATTGAGCACATCTGGGACATCATGTCTCGCTCCATCCACCGTCACGTTGCACCACAGGCACAGGGAGGCCAAACACACTACTGAGCATCATTTTGACTTGTTTTAAGGACATTACATTCCACTTGAATTTTGTGGGTGACTCCAAATCCAGGCCTCTATTGGTTAATAAATTTGATTTCCATTGATGATTTTTGTGTGATTTTGTTGTCAGCGCATTCAACTTTGTACAGAATAAAGTATTCAATGAGAATATTTCATACAAAACAATCTGTTCATGCCGAAAAAAAAATCTATTTGCGCTTAATTGAATGGCATTTGAAATTACGAGAGACATTACTAACCTCCTAAACTGATGATCACGGACCGCCCTGCCGCCCCAGACTGTGGGGTCTACAACAGTCACCAGAATAACCAGAAAGGTAATGATAAAAATCACCAGAATGGCCACTCGCTGCCGGGAGAACTGTGTGACCGAGGGAAGGCTGCAGTGCCAGGACACGGGAAACAAGCAGGAGAAACTGATCCTGGAACAGACAAACAAATCGATCATTAGTAAAATACGCCAGCTTCCTGGATAAGTTTTGATTTTACTTGAATGAATGTAATTGGTGCTAAAAATCACTTTTGCAGTTTGGTTTAATTAAAAAAAGCTGCACTATTTGCCTTCTATAGCCTCAATGTTGTACTGTTGTATTGCTGACTACAAAATGAGTTAACTGAAAACCCATCAGTGAGCTCGTTCTGAAAGTTTATGGGAGAAATTGTGGATCTTTTCTGGGCGCCTCTTCGCTGATTTATGACCACATCAAAGTTGATCATGGAAGGAAACAAAGATCCAAAAAAAGTCAACATTTTTAAAGAAAAATAATTACAAAAATGAGTTTTAGCTCCAAATACAATTAATTTAACATTTCTATATTTTAACTGGGTGACAACAGAACAATGAAAATCATCTAAGAAAGATTGTAAAAGCCCAAGTAGTCAATGTCCCAGGAAGTCGGCTGATGGAAACTTTTTCACATTCATGTTCCCCAACCAGCTGTTCCAAAACTACAACTCCCAGCATGCCCTGACAGCGTGAAGCTGAAATTTTTAGTTTTTTCAACAGCTGAGGAGTTACCGATTTTGGTAATCCAGAGCTGCAACCGTGGTCTCCAACTAGTACAAAACTACAGCTCTCGGTATCTCCAGACAGCCGGGGCATGCTGGGAGATGTAGTTTTGAAACAGATGAGAAGTTGCAGGCTGGAGAGCACTGGTCTGGTCTTCTCACAGATTGGATGCAGTGATTTTGCCCCCGTCTCCTTTGCAGCCACCACACACCATCATTTTTGTGTTTCTGGTAATTACCTGGCCATAGGATCCCCGTCAGCTGCTCCTCGCGTCTGTAGTCCACATGTCACCTCTTACACCGTGTGCCGCAGGGATGTGGAGTCACATATACCATCATCGCCCTCCGCCTCCTCCTGCCGTCCTGGCTGGGAAGTACATGAGAGTCACACCTGGTACATGGCCGTCATTTTGCCCTGTTATAAGCTAAAAGTGACGTGACAGAAGTGTTGAACATTAACCGCACAGATAACAGGCAGGCGACGCTGGCCGGAGATAACCATGAGGAGCCGCCTGGTAGGTGCAGACATTAGACTAGCAGGACGGCCTGGCCCTCAGGGCTCCTATGTAGGTGATAGGGCCACCTGCTTCTCTGGGCTCCCACCAGGGGGCAGAGAGGTTGCCTACCCCTAGAGGCTCCCACTCGGGGCAGAGGGGCCACCTGACCCTTGGGGCTCCCACCAGGGGGCGGAGGGGCCGCTTACCCCTCGGGATCCCACCAGAGGTTGAAGGGGCCGATTACACCTCGGGGCTCCCACCCTGTGGACGGAGGAGCCACTACCTGGGGGCAGAAGGGCTGCCTGCCCCTCGGGGCTCCCATTATCGGGCTGAGCGACCGCCTGCCCCTCGGGGCTCCCATTATCGGGCTGAGCGACCGCCTGCCCCTCGGGGCTCCCATTATCGGGCTGCGCGACCGCCTGCCCCTCGGGGCTCCCATTATCGGGCTGAGCGACCGCCTGCCCCTCGGGGCTCCCATTATCGGGCTGAGCGACCGCCTGCCCCTCGGGGCTCCCATTATCGGGCTGAGCGACCGCCTGCCCCTCGGGGCTCCCATTATCGGGCTGAGCGACCGCCTGCCCCTCGGGGCTCCCATTATCGGGCTGAGCGACCGCCTGCCCCTCGGGGCTCCCATTATCGGGCTGAGCGACCGCCTGCCCCTCGGGGCTCCCATTATCGGGCTGAGCGACCGCCTGCCCCTCGGGGCTCCCATTATCGGGCTGAGCGACCGCCTGCCCCTCGGGGCTCCCATTATCGGGCTGAGCGACCGCCTGCCCCTCGGGGCTCCCATTATCGGGCTGAGCGACCGCCTGCCCCTCGGGGCTCCCATTATCGGGCTGAGCGACCGCCTGCCCCTCGGGGCTCCCATTATCGGGCTGAGCGACCGCCTGCCCCTCGGGGCTCCCATTATCGTGCTGAGCGCCCGCTCGCCCCTCGGGGCTCCCATTATCGGGCTGAGCGACCGCCTGCCCCTCGGGGCTCCCATTATCGGGCTGAGCGACCGCCTGCCCCTCGGGGCTCCCATTATCGGGCTGAGCGACCGCCTGCCCCTCGGGGCTCCCATTATCGGGCTGAGCGACCGCCTGCCCCTCGGGGCTCCCATTATCGGGCTGAGCGACCGCCTGCCCCTCGGGGCTCCCATTATCGGGCTGAGCGACCGCCTGCCCCTCGGGGCTCCCATTATCGGGCCGAGCGACCGCCTGCCCCTCGGGGCTCCCATTATCGGGCTGAGCGACCGCCTGCCCCTCGGTGCTCCCATTATCGGGCTGAGCGACCGCCTGCCCCTCGGGGCTCCCATTATCGGGCTGAGCACCCCCTGCCCCTCGGGGCTCCCATTATCGGGATGAGCGACCACCTGCCCCTCGGGGCTCCCATTATCGGGCTGAGCGACCGCCTGCCCCTCGGGGCTCCCATTATCGGGCTGAGCGACCGCCTGCCCCTCGGGGCTCCCATTATCGGGCTGAGCGACCGCCTGCCCCTCGGGGCTCCCATTATCGGGCTGAGCACCCACCTGCCCCTCGGGGCTCCTATGTGGGTGGAGAGCACTTGCATCCCTGGACATTTAAGGAGCTGGAGGGACCAACTAGACAAAGGTCTCCTGCATGTGACAACCCCCTTAAGCTACAAGGGGTATTACTAACTGAAAGCTTCTGCGCCCCCCGACTCTGACCAGCGGTGGAGGACCCCTGCTCCTACTGAGCTGAGGGGAGGAGTGAATGTAAAACCATAATAATATGTGATCTATTTATAGACAGTAGCTCGGCAGTGTATGCTGGGACTAGTAGTTCAACTACTATATAACCTACCGATCACTGTAGCTCAGCGCATCAGTCTCCCGGTCAGTGTCACTATCTCACCCCCTACATCACAGCCGCCATGCCGCCCGGTGCCCGCAGAACCTCCGCACCCGGAAGTCAGGAGCCGGCACTGTCAGCCTCCGAGCCCACGTCTTCAAACTCGTTTTTTTTTTTTTCTGAAAAACTTTATTGACTTTACAACATCGTGCGTGAACATTGATGTCACGTGACATGGACTGAGGCTAAGGCGGCGGCGGCGGCGGCGGCGGCGGCTTCCGGGGTGTTTGATGGAAGGGTCAGGGCGGTACAGACAGAGCCCCGGAGAGCACGATGAGGGCCACACTGATAACAGCTGCTGGCTGGAGTCTTCCTCCCCAGTGCGATAACAGCTGCAGGCCGGAGTCTTCCTCCCCAGTGCGATAACAGCTGCAGGCCAGAGTCTTCCTCCCCAGTGTGATAACAGCTGCAGGCTGGAGTCTTCCTCCCCAGTGCGATAACAGCTGCAGGCCGGAGTCTTCCTCCCCAGTGTGATAACAGCTGCAGGCCGGAGTCTTCCTCCCAGTGCGATAACAGCTGCAGGCTGGAGTCTTCCTCCCCAGTGCGATAACAGCTGCAGGCCGGAGTCTTCCTCCCCAGTGTGATAACAGCTGCTGGGCCGGAAGTCTTCCTCCCCAGTGCGATAACAGCTTCAGACCGGAGTCTTCCTCCCCAGTGTGATAACAGCTGCAGGCCGGAGTCTTCCTCCCCAGTGCGATAACAGCTGCAGGCCGGAGTCTTCCTCCCCAGTGTGATAACAGCTGCAGGCCGGAGTCTTCCTCCCCAGTGCGATAACAGCTGCAGGCCGGAGTCTTCCTCCCCAGTGTGATAACAGCTGCAGGCCGGAGTCTTCCTCCCCAGTGCGATAACAGCTTCAGGCCGGAGTCTTCCTCCCCAGTGTGATAACAGCTGCAGGCCGGAGTCTTCCTCCCCAGTGTGATAACAGCTTCAGGCCGGAGTCTTCCTCCCCAGTGCGATAACAGCTGCAGGCCAGAGTCTTCCTCCCCAGTGTGATAACAGCTGCAGGCCGGAGTCTTCCTCCCCAGTGTGATAACAGCTGCTGGCCGGAGTCTTCCTCCCCAGTGCGATAACAGCTTCAGGCCGGAGTCTTCCTCCCCAGTGTGATAACAGCTGCAGGCCGGAGTCTTCCTCCCCAGTGCGATAACAGCTTCAGGCCGGAGTCTTCCTCCCCAGTGTGATAACAGCTGCAGGCCGGAGTCTTCCTCCCCAGTGCGATAACAGCTTCAGGCCGGAGTCTTCCTCCCCAGTGCGATAACAGCTTCAGGCCGGAGTCTTCCTCCCCAGTGCGATAACAGCTGCAGGCCGGAGTCTTCCTCCCCAGTGTGATAACAGCTGCAGGCCGGAGTCTTCCTCCCCAGTGTGATAACAGCTGCAGGCCGGAGTCTTCCTCCCCAGTGCGATAACAGCTGCAGGCCGGAGTCTTCCTCCCCAGTGCGATAGCAGCTGCTGGCCGGAGTCTTCCTCCCCAGTGCGATAACAGCTGCAGGCCGGAGTCTTCCTCCCCAGTGTGATTACAGCTGCAGGCCGGAGTCTTCCTCCCCAGTGCGATAACAGCTGCAGGCCGGAGTCTTCCTCCCCAGTGCGATAACAGCTGCAGGCTGGAGTCTTCCTCCCCAGTTCGATAACAGCTGCAGGCTGGAGTCTTCTTCCCTAAGTATGAAAAAATGACTAAGTATGGAATGGACAAGGCAACTGTTAGGTGGATTCATAACTGGCTTAGTGATCGGACTCAAAGAGTGGTCGTAAATGGCTGCACATCCAGTTGGAAGAATGTCTCAAGTGGGGTACCACAAGGCTCTGTTTTGGGCCCTGTATTGTTCAACATCTTTATCAATGATTTAGATGAAGGAATTGAGGGTAAACTGATCAAATTTGCTGATGACACAAAGCTAGGAGGGGTAGCTAATACTAGAGAAGAGAGAGAGAGGAATCAAAAAGATATAAATAAACTGGAGCAGTGGGCAGCAACTAACAGAATGGTTTTTAACAGGGAAAAATGCAAAGTACTACATCTGGGCAATAAAAATGAAAAAAGCATATACAAAATGGGAGGAATAGGGCTAAGTAACAGCACATGTGAAAAAGACTTGGGTATACTAATTGATCACAGACTGAACATGAGTCAACAGTGTGATGAAGCAGCAAAAAAGGCAAATACAATTCTAGGATGTATCAACAGAAGCATACAGTCTAGATCACGTGAGGTCATTATTGCCCTCTACTCCTCTTTGGTCAGACCTCATCTGGAATACTGTGTCCACTTTTGGGCACCACATTTTAAAAAAGACATCAACAAACTGGAGCAAGTTCAGAGAAGAGCCACCAGAATGGTGACCGGTCTGCAAACCATGTCCTATGAGGAACGGTTGCAGGATTTGGGAATGTTTAGCTTACAAAAAAGAAGACTGAGAGGAGACTTAATAGCTGTTACAAATATCTCAAGGGCTGTCACATTGTAGAAGGATC
This sequence comes from Oophaga sylvatica, assembly GCA_033576555.1. NCBI lineage: Eukaryota > Metazoa > Chordata > Amphibia > Anura > Dendrobatidae > Oophaga > Oophaga sylvatica. The sequence goes on from JARQOD010000003.1 coordinate 584,921,791, forward strand.
ATCTTTATTCTCATTTGCACAAGGAAAGACTAGAAGCAATGGGATGAAACTGAATGGGAGGAGACACAGATTAGATATTAGAAAAAACTTTTTGACAGGGTGATCAAGGAGTGGAACAGGCTGCCACGAGAGGTGGTAAGTTCTCCTTCAATGGAAGTCTTCAAACAGAGGCTGGACAGACATCTGTCTGGGATGATTTAGAGAATCCTGCTTTGAGCAGGGGGTTGGACCAGATGACCCAGGAGGTCCCTTCCAACTCTACCATTCTATGATTCCCCAGTGCGATACCAGCTGCAGGCCGGAGTCTTCCTCCCCAGTGCGATAACAGCTACAGGCCGGAGTCTTCCTCCCCAGTGCGATAACAGCTGCAGGCTGGAGTCTTCCTCCCCAGTTCGATAACAGCTGCTGGCCAGGGGTCTTCCTCCCCAGTGCGATAACAGCTGCAGGCTGGAGTCTTCCTCCCCAGTGCGATAACAGCTGCAGGCTGCAGTCTTCCTCCCCAGTTCGATAACAGCTGCTGGCCGGAGTCTTCCTCCCCAGTGCGATAACAGCTGCTGGCTGGAGTCTTCCTCCCCAGTGCGATAACAGCTACAGGCTGGAGTCTTCCTCCCCAGTTCGATAACAGCTGCTGGCCGGAGTCTTCCTCCCCAGCGCGATAACAGCTGCAGGCTGGAGTCTTCCTCCCCAGCGCGATAACAGCTGCAGGCTGGAGTCTTCCTCCCCAGTGCGATAACAGCTGCAGGCTGGAGTCTTCCCCAGTGCGATAGCAGCTGCAGGCCGGAGTCTTCCTCCCCAGTGCGATAACAGCTACAGGCTGGAGTCTTCCTCCCCAGTTCGATAACAGCTGCTGGCCGGAGTCTTCCTCCCCAGCGCGATAACAGCTGCAGGCTGGAGTCTTCCTCCCCAGCGCGATAACAGCTGCAGGCTGGAGTCTTCCTCCCCAGTTCGATAACAGCTGACAGGCCGGAGTCTTCCTACCCAGTGCGATAACAGCTGCTGGCTGGAGTCTTCCTCCCCAGTGCGATAACAGCTGCAGGCCGGAGTCTTCCTCCCCAGTGCGATAACAGCTACAGGCCGGAGTCTTCCTCCCCAGTTCGATAACAGCTGCAGGCTGGAGTCTTCCTCCCTAGTGCGATAACAGCTGCAGTCTTCCTCCCCAGTGCCGATAACAGCTGCTGGCTGGAGTCTTCCTCCCCAGTGCGATACCAGCTGCAGGCTGGAGTCTTCCTCCCCAGTGCGATAACAGCTACAGGCTGGAGTCTTCCTCCCCAGTTCGATAACAGCTACAGGCCGGAGTCTTCCTCCCCAGTGCGATAACAGCTACAGGCTGGAGTCTTCCTCCCCAGTTCGATAACAGCTGCTGGCCGGAGTCTTCCTCCCCAGCGCAATAACATCTGCAGGCTGGAGTCTTCCTCCCCAGCGCGATAACAGCTGCAGGCCGGAGTCTTCCTCCCCAGTGCGATAACAGCTGCAGGCTGGAGTCTTCCTCCCTAGTGCGATAACAGCTGCAGGCTGCAGTCTTCCTCCCCAGTGCCGATAACAGCTGCAGGCTGGAGTCTTCCTCCCCAGTGCGATAACAGCTTCAGGCTGGAGTCTTCCTCCCCAGTGCGATAACAGCTGCAGGCCGGAGTCTTCCTCCCCAGTGCGATAACAGCTGCAGGCTGGAGTCTTCCTCCCCAGTGCGATAACAGCTGCAGGCTGGAGTCTTCCTCCCCAATGCGATAACAGCTGCAGGCTGGAGTCTTCCTCCCCAGTGCGATAACAGCTGCAGGCTGGAGTCTTCCTCCCCAGTGCGATAACAGCTGCTGGCTGGAGTCTTCCTCCCCAGTGCGATAACAGCTGCAGGCTGGAGTCTTCCTCCCCAGTGCGATAACAGCTTCAGGCTGGAGTCTTCCTCCCCAGTGCGATAACAGCTGCAGGCTGCAGTCTTCCCAATGCCGATAACAGCTGCAGGCTGGAGTCTTCCTCCCCAGTGCGATAACAGCTGCAGGCTGGAGTCTTCCTCCCCAGTGCGATAACAGCTGCTGGCTGGAGTCTTCCTCCCCAGTGCGATAACAGCTGCTGGCTGGAGTCTTCCTCCCCAGTGCGATAACAGCTGCTGGCTGGAGTCTTCCTCCCCAGTGCGATAACAGCTGCTGGCCGGAGTCTTCCTCCCCAGTGCGATAACAGCTGCTGGCTGGAGTCTTCCTCCCCAGTGCTGTCCATCTGAAGTCTTAAAGGAAAACTTCAATTAAACTTCGCATTTGAATATTTGTTAAATTGTAGCTTTAAAAATGTCCATTAAGTGTATGGGCACAATAACCCAGGATGGGGAATAGTCCTAGTGAAAAGAAAAATGGAGACTTTGGCTCAGGCCAGTCCGAACATCGTGGTCTGTACGGTGTCTGGGTGTCGTCCCCAGTAGGCGAACACCCTAAAATGATGCCCCCGCGGAGCGCCCTGGGACTGCACCTTACCAATATAGAACATGGGCCCAAAATCCATTTTGCAGGGGGTTTGGACTTGGAGGTTGGGACCACCAATCGTGGAAAGACTGCAGTGTGAGGGGCCTCTGCACCCATCCTAGTTTACCCCAGTCCTTCCCATAAGCTGCAGCCCAATGCTGCACACACAGTCCATGCTCTGATGCCATCTAGGCCTCTTTCCAAGCCTTCCATGATGGTATTCGCCTTGGCAGCAGCTGCCTGGGACTGGTTTTCTAAAATAAGTCTACTGTTCACCAATACCTCTGGGCAGCACGGTGGCTCAGTGGATAGCACTGCAGCCTTGCGCTGGAGTCCTGGGTTCGAATCCCACCTAGGACAACATCTGCAAGGAGTTTGTATGTTCTCCCCTTGTTTGCGTGGGTTTCCTCCCACACTCCAAAAAAACATACTGATAGGGAATCTAGAATGTGAGCTCCATCAGGGACAGCGACGATAATGTGTGCAAACTGTAAAGCGCTGCGGAATATGTTAGTGCTATATAAAAAAAATAAAGATTATTATTAAGGCCACGTTCTCACGATCAGTATTTTACATCAGTATTTGTAAGTCAAAATCAGGAGTGGAACAATCAGAGGAAAAGTATAATACAAGCACTGAATGTGTGAACGTGGACAAGGCTATGTTCACACATCGCATTTTTGCTGTATTTTTATGTAAATTTTAAGCTGCGTTTTACAGTATCAGACATGAGATTTCAGGAATCTCACGCACACATATTGTTTTTTTTTTTCCAGTCTGAATTGGAAAACTGCTTTGTCTTTGCAAACTGCAGCATGTCACTTCTTTCAGGGGTTTTTTCACCAATAGAAAGCAATGAGTAAGGCCGGCGTCATACATGCAGCCGCACACTTGGGTCCGAGTGCGGGCGGCCGTGCCGGGTGTTGATGCGAGAAAGTCGTGCGACTTACTCGCATCACACTCGCCAGTGTGACGCCGGCCTAAGTGAAAAAACGCAGGTATCGGGTTTTGGTGTAAAAAACCTAAGGAAGTCGCATAATTTTTTTGGGGCGGAGGGGGCAGTAAACTTTATCAGCATGCACAAGAGACAATACAAACGCAGCCAATCCTGCTTTTTGTAAGCTGCTTCTTTACTGCCAAGAGAGCAGGTTTTGCCTGCAGAAAAAAAAAACGCAACGTGTGATCACAGCCTTAGGCTACATTCACACATCTATTTCGGTTTGTACATCTATCAAAACGGGACCATTTTTTGCTCATGTGTCTTCCATTTTTAAAAAGTGAAAGTAAACAATCTGACCTTACTTCCCCCCTAATACCACATGCATCAGATAAAAATGAATTAAAAACTGATGTAAAGCAGATATCTTACGTTTTGATGGATTCCCATAGATCTTAATGGCCGAGTCAGATCTGCAAAAACGGATGAGAATGCGACACGCGCAGCACACACGGGTCTGTTGAAGAAAACTGAATTGTGAATGGTTCTGTTAAACCCCATCGGTCCGTGTGTGACTGTAACCTAAGGGTACATGCACATGGCGTCTTTCACAAGTGAATTCAGCTCGGAACCTGCCTAAAGAAACTCCGAAAAGAATTAATATAAAACAATAAATTACTGTGAATAAGTTTTTTTTTTTTCCCCGCCGCAAAAGATGCTTCAGAAAAATCACCACCAGTGTTAGAAATGCTGTGTTCACGTACCCGAAGTCTTATTTACCGGAAGTTTTTCTCTTGTTTCTTCCCAGGTACATAACTTACATTTATCACATTAAACCTACGGTAATTTGCCATTTTTCCGCCGCAGCCTCCAGCTTCTCCAAATCCCATGGTAATATTGTATTATTCTCCTCTGTGTTGATTAGTTTATAGAGCTTAGTATCCTCTGCAAATACTAATCCTCTGTAAGAAAATACATCAGCAGCGCAAATCTCTCCCCTGAGAGTTCACCACAATGTGTCAGCATGGAGGCCGGACTGTTTAGCTCCCGGAGGATTGCTCAGGCTGGATACGATTGGAGAAAAATATCAAACGGAAGAAGAACTGGAATAGGTTTCCAGCATCTCGATGTTAGACTTAGGGCACAGTCAGACGGCCATATAACACGGACGACGAACGTCGCAGTGCACGGACTGGCCGGTGGCTCTCCTGACCCGAGAGTGATAGCCTGTATATTTCTATGCAGCTGTCGTGCCTGGGTCAGGAGAGCCGCCGGACAGTCCGTGCACTGCGATGTGATCTTCGTCCCTGTTATACGGCCGTCTGACTTCGCCCTTAGGCTGGGGCTACATGGTGACAGCGATATACGTCACTTCCCAAAATATTACTCTGTGCAGTTGCTACATTGCGACCCATAGTATATTGCCAATATATCAAGTCGCAAAACTTAGGAATCAGTTGGATTTTTTGTGACAGGCCTGTTGCAGCACCCACTGGCGGACACAGATAGAAGAGGGCCCCTATGCAAGAATATTATAGGTGCCCTTTGCAGTCTAATAGCTCATCATAGTGCACAATTTTTTCTTGCTTTGGAGGTAGTAGTGGCCCTTTTACCTCCTGAGCCACTGCGTGGTTGCAAAAGTTGCACCAATGATATGTCCGCCCTTGGCAGTACCCCAGGGGCCCTCATTCACCTGAATTATGCTGCATCACAGTTTCAAATAATGAATCAGTAAGAGACCAATCCAGATAAGCTCACAGTTATCTCTTCCGTTAATATAAAAAAAACAACTTTATTATCCAAATATCAAAATAAACAAAACCGCATCATACCTTAAAAGTGATGAAAACACCATGGGACGGTGCCTACCCCTACACTGGCCTCTTTGTCCCTACCTGACAGCGGAGGTTGGCACCCTATGACCTGCGCAGTTGCGCCCCCTCTCCACTACTGCTCTCCCTGCTCACCCTATAGGGCCCTATAGTGGCAGGAGGTGCGATAGAAATTGAAAAGGTAGGTGAGAACGAGGAGAGATGTTTCAAAAATGTAATCTTGGCTTGATGATAAGAGAATCTGTATAGGTGTGCTTCTAGATAGCTAATAGCTCTTCTTGATGATCTAAGAGAACTATCTTATAATGCTGCCTATAAACTAGTTCTTGATGTTCTAATCTAGATCCTATACTAATTCTTGTCAGATATGAACAAAGGCCCCTGGGACCAAAAGTCGGGAATTCATGAAGATGAATTATATATTATGGTGAAGCACAATATGAACACAACTGCCAAGAGATCCTCTTTAATAACCCAAGACAATATACCAAAATAGATAATATGCTCACCTAAAAAATTGTGTGCCTATATCAAAAAATGTGCTTATTCTTATATACAAAGTAGGTTCTTATCAACCCAATCACAATAATCAGAGTATATAGACTAATGAATAGCACAATGACACAAATGATAATGAACCATAAACAAATGTGAGCCAACATACCTAGCAAAAATGAATCAAACCAACACAAAAAGATCAAAGGCCATACCAATATTGACATATATCACTCCAGGCCATATTATAACTCATACCCAGCAAGGGTTAAAAAAAATCAGGCTCCACAATATAAGCAAATATTACTCCAGGCCATATAGAAACTCCCAGGCCACATAACAACTCGAGCGTTTCCCCTCTTCATCAGGAGTAGGATAACACCAAGGAGAGCTTAGCTTATAGTTGTCCAAATGCACGTGTGATATAGAAGATGATGCTGGATAGTCAGGGTCAGTCCCCTCTTCTGGTATGATGCTCAGAGTCAGTAACATTCTGTCCACCATTTATAGATGCTAGGGGCTAATCGGCTGACACGGCGTGCGTCTATAGAACGCTCAAAGAGAATGACACAGTATATCTCACATAGCGCTGTACATCTGCGCATGTCCGGAAATGACTGTCACACCGCTTACCAGGAGTGATGCACAATCTGCGCACGTCCATGACTATTATGCGTTCCACGGCATCATAACCGGAAATGTCATGCGTTCCTTGATTCAGTGTATAATACTTGTACCCGGGTCCATATGAGTTCCACAATATTCGCAACCGGAGCATCATAACCTCCATATTGTCCTGATTCACCACATATCTCGGCAATACTATTCTTCTCTTATCACCAACGCATGTCGAAGGCGATAATTAGTAATGCATGTGTTATATTTATTATACTTAAGACCCCAGCCATTACAACCATCATCCTCTTAACAAACCCCACAAAGAAGTACGATATTTGCCAACAACGTGGCCATAATTTATTTCATGCACAAAATTATAAATATCACTTAATCAAAATATTTAGATGCCCTTAAAAAATATATAAATTATATTCAAGGGCAAGTAATATTACAGTATTAGAAAAAATAGAGAAACATTGTTGCACTTTCATAGGGAGACAGCTCTTCTGTCCAACCAGGTGCCCTTTTTAGGTGGTGGAGTATATAGACTGTGCACCAACTGATCTCCAATAGATCTTACTCTCCTATAAGTAATAGCAGGTACATCCGATAAAAACTCACATATCTCACTGTCGGCTTTCAACATTCCCCAATATTTGTTGATAATATCACGGACTTCCCACGAGCAACTATCATAGTTACCAATAATGCGTATATGTTCATCCATTTTTCTCTCCTTAGGATGTAAGAGGCTACTCCTCGTACACATCTCTGCCTCTTTGAATGCATTCTGGAGAACATTCTTAGGATATCCCCTGTCAAGGAATCTGTTCCTAAGCTCCCTAGCTTGTCTATAGAAACCAGATGAATTGGGACAGTTCCTCTTGACCCTAAAATACTGTCCCTTGGGGATACCCTTACGCAAGCTCCGTGGGTGATTACTCTCCCAATCCAACAAATTATTGGTCGAGGTTGGTTTTCTAAACATTTTGGTCTCCAAAAGGCCATTAACTCCCTTACTGATATTGATAGCCAGGAAGTTAATGGATCTCAAATTGGACAAAGGTGTTGAACGAGGGTGTTGTCCCCTGCCCAGAACATCAAAATATCATCTATATAGCACCCCCAGAAAATGATCTGGGGGCACCACCAAGCTGTCCTCACATCACCAAAAACGATAGTGTCTTCCCACCAGCCCAGGAGCAGAATTATGCTGCAGTGTCGCAGCGGCACAGAGCGATCTTTGGATACATGACCTGTGTCAAGGCCAAAGTCATTGCGTAGGCCAAGGGACCAATCTTTGGAAAACTGATTTCATGATAATCATAATCACCCAACAAGGAAAACATTTGATCATCGGGTACTGAGATTTTTAAGAAAGCTTACAAATGAGCATGTGCTGCTGAGAACATTATGTTCCATGTTCACACAACGACCATGTTAACAATCGTCCTGTCCCAACAGACGTGCAGTCGTCTTATAAAAACAGAGTGTTAAATCACCGCCTATCGGCTTGCATGTAGCTGATCGGCAGTCATTTAAAGAAGGCCTGTCATCTGCTCAAAAAATAGAGTTAAATACCTTGTAAAAATTCCGAGCTTCCCTGACTGTGACACTTTTTCCATTTTGCTTTGTGTCGCTCCATTGCAGAGATATTCACATTTGTTGCTTTTTGAGCGCAGTATGTGAAATTTCTACTTGCAGACCAACTGGGCGTTTATTCCGAGTCTTCTCTGGGGGTGAGTGCTTTCATCCTTTCCTCCCAGATGCTGCTAATCAAAGCTTGGCAGCATTTGAGACTGCTAAATCAGCTGCCAAGTTGTGATTGTCAGCGTCTAAGAGTGAAGGGTGCAGTCCATGTTCCCTGATGAGAGTCTAAAGAAAGGCACAGGAGATCACATGTTGCACTCCAAAAGCATAAAATGTGAATATCTCCACAATGGAGCGATGCAGGGCAAAACTGATAAAAGCAGCAGAATCAGGGGGGAGCGGGAATTTTTTACAAGGTATTTAAGTTTTGCACAAGGGACAGGTCTTCTTTAACAGCTGTGATCAGGCAATGTGAATGGGCTCTTAGTGTAGGTTCACTTGTTGCATAGTTAATTCAGATTACTGCAGCATTTCTGCATCTAAAGTCAGCGCACATATTTTCCACACTTATTCATGCGTCTTTATGTGCACTTTATGGGTTTCGGGATCTGCTCTCCCCCTCACAGCCTGACCGTCCTGATCAAAGAACGTTTGATGATCTGGTTGGAACTTCCCAGCTTGCACAATATGCTAAGGAACCAGTGTTGCCACTTACTATCAACTGGTTGCTTTGCACATTGTATCTGCAGGGTAGAAACTTATTATTCTCAGTCCTATTTAGCATCTTAAAGAGGCACCTGATGTATGCAGAGACCTTGGGATAGGGGAAGACAATGTGAACATTATATACTAATGCAGAGCGTTCCATCCAGACCTGTAACCAAAGCCAGGACTCATCCATAATTCACCTACTGACAATGGAGTAAATAGAACATATTATGAGGCTTTCATCATTCATCAACTGCATTCATTCTGTTGTCATTTCCTAGAATCTAAACAAAAAAGGTGCAAAAAATTATTTGGGTCAAAGATTGGGAACTTTTGACACTTGGAGGGTATGTTTCTTTATTTGGAAGGAAATTCGCCTTTTCTCAATGGCATGAGGGGCAGAAGTGCACCAATACGATGTGGATTAGGCTCAAGACCTGACCCCTGATGAAGGTGTTCCCAAACGCGCGTTGGGGTGGGTGCATGGACGCCGTGGATTTGAGCTTTGCAGCACATGATCCAGGTATATTTGACCTATAAGTTTATGTGATATGCTTTGTCTGTGCCACTATTATCCTCACTATGGGCCCTTTGCATCTAGGTACAATACTGCTACATTGACAGCAATTAATTTTACTTATTTTCTTGTATTGATATTTATTTGTTTTACCTTGACTACTGCATACCCCTTGACCACATGGTCTGGATATTTTGACCTTACTTTATGCCTATAATAACAATATATTGATTGAGTTATTTTTGTCAGGTATCCAATTATTCCTATTGATCCCTGTGTTCTGCGCCCCTTGTGTGTTCTTCGCCTGCTATTGTGTTTCCAGCCTTTCCTTCTCTATCCACTGGCATTTTATTTAAAGGGAATCTGTCACCCTAAATTGGCGGGATATTTAAATGATGGCAGTCAGGTCAGATGGGTGGTGTTTTGGGTACTTGCCTTAACATGTTGTTCGCCGCTGTCTCCATTATTTCTGGGAATTGTAGTCGTTGCCCTCCATATAACGCGCCTGCGCATTGCAATCTTGAATTGCGCATGTGCAGTATGCTTTGCCCGCAGATTGCAATGCGCAGGCGCGTTATATGGAGGGCAACGACTACAATTCCCAGAAATAGTGGAGACAGCGGCGAACAACAAGTTAAGGCAAGTACCCAAAACACTGCCCATCTGACCTTACTGCCATCATTTAAATATCCCGCCAATTTAGGGTGACAGATTCCCTTTAATTTTTTGATACGTTAATGATATTTATACGTTTTACTTGGACTGGTGATCGTCCCGGTTCTCTGTTTTCTGTGTTATTGCAATTGACGACTAGTCTGTCATACGTCCCATACTTGGCAGAACTACAAAAGTTTCCAGTAAGTTACATTACAGTGGTAAACTATGCCCAGCATTTCCATTGGTTTGTTTTATTACTCCATTCTGTACAGCCAGCACCCAAAAGAAACTGCTGCGAAACTATGTATTAACCCTTTAGATGCTGTTGTCAATAGTGACATTAGCATTCAAAGGGACTTGTCCTCTACTGGGACAACCCCTGCTTAATGCTAAAGCGTCCATAGTATAATAAAAAAGCTAAAACTTAATCCTTACCCCCTGGACCGGTGTCACCTAGCAGTATCGGCAGGGGCATAATGACTGGGTCCGAGCTGGAGGGGGCCTGCCAACTCCAATTTCACCTGGATGCGCGTCCTTGGACACACATTCAACTGAAATATATTGTGGCCCAGGATGGGGGACATTATACCAGGAAGCGGTCAATGATAGGGGTTATAATACCAGGAAGGGGCCCAGTATGGGGAACATTATACCAGGAAGGGCCAATGATGGGGGACATTATACCAGCCCAGAGAGGGGCCTAGGATGTGGGACATTATACCAGGAAAGGGCCCAGGATAAGGGACATTATACCAGGAAGGTGCCCAGGATGGGGGACATTATACCAGGAAGGGGCCAATGATGGGGCGTATTACACCAGGAAGGGGCCCAGGATGGGGGACATTATACCAGGAAGGGGCCCAGGATGGAGGACATTATACCAGGAAGGGGCCAATGATGGGGCGTATTATACCAGGAAGGGGCCCAGGATGGGGGATATTATACTAGGAAGGGGCCCAGGATGGGGGACATTATACCAGGAAGGGGCCCAGGATGGAGGACATTATACCAGGAAGGGCCAATCATGGGGCGTATAATACCAGGAAGGTGCCCAGGATGGGGGACATTACACCAGGAAGGGGCCCAGGATGGGGCACATTATACTATGAAGGGACCCAGAATGGAGGGCATTATACCAGGGTGCAGCAAATGATGGAGGGCATTATACCAGGAAGGGGCCCAGGATGGAGGTCATTATTACTGGACGGACCCAAGATGGGGGAGGGTGGGACTAAGGGGGGGTGTATGATTACTACAAGGGGCCAGGATGGGGGACATTACTACATAGAGAGCACACTTGCATGTCCTTATAGGATCTAGAGCACTACAAGGGCCCATGCATCTGACCAACATGCAGATGGAGGTCCAGGTCCAAATTTTCAATTGGGGCCTTTCGGACTCTTTGTTGCGGTGCTATGATTCCCGGGGGTCATGTGACATTTATATAATGTAGCCAATCAGCAGTCAGTAGTGATGGCTGCAGTGGTCATGTGACATAACATCATGTGACCGCCGGTAATCGCAGCTCTGACATCGCTGGGGCGGTGCTGCTCCGGGAGGTGATCACATGTTCTGTGCGTTTTATTTTTGTAAATTACTATTAATACTTAGGTCTGGGGGGTAAGGTTACTCCTTGTGGAGAGTGACATACCAGCTCTGGCGTGTCGAGGTAAGGAGGCTTATTCGCCGTGCAATGCTCCTCTGGGAAATTTTAATATGCAAATTGCCTCTTCAAACAAAGAGGACTTGTCATATTACAAGACTCGTTAAAGGGTTGATTGTGACTTGTAGGATCGCTACTTCCAATAGGTGGCGCTATAGAGTACAAGTCCTCTTTGTTTGAAGAGGCAATTTGCATATTAAGGCTAAGTTCACACGTTGCGGAATTGCCGCGGAAATTTCCGCGGCAATCCCGCACTTCTCCCGCAGGAAATACGCACGTTTTTTGTATGCTGATTCCCGCCAGAATAATAGCGTTTTGCAAGCGTAATTAGCTTGCAGAATGCTAGCGTTTTCCTAGCGATCTGTAGCATCGCTTGGAAAACTGATTGACAGGTTGGTCACACGAGTCAAACATAGTGTTTGACACGTGTGACCAACTTTTTACTATTGATGCCGCCTATGTCGCATCAATAGTAAAAAGATCTAATGTAAAAATAATAAAAAAAATAATAAATAATGATATTCTCACCTTCCGGCGGCCCCCGCAGCCTTCCCGCGGCCCCCGCAGCCTTCCCGCCTTCAGCGACGCTCCCGGCAACTCCGGTCCCAAGGATGCTTTGCGACAAATCACACCGATGACGTAGCATCTCGCGAGACCGCTATGCCATCTGGGTGATTCTCGCAAAGCACTCTTGGGACCGGAAGTTGCCGGGAGCGTCGCTGAAGGCGGGAAGGATGCGGGGGCCGCGGGGGCCGCCGGAAGGTGAGAATATCATTATTTTTTATTTTAATTATTGTTTTACCAGGGATATGGTACCCAGGGCCTGGAGGAGAGTCTCCTCTCCTCCAGACCCTGGGTACCACCGCACATGAACCGCTTACATTCCGCAAAATTAATGAACATGTTGCTATTTTTTCCGCAAAGCGTTTTTTTCGCGGAAAAAAACGCAACATGTGGCCAAAACATGCGGAATCAATTAACATGTATAGGATGCTTAATGCTTGCGTTTTTATCGCGTTTTTACCGCGGAAAACCGCGGAAAAACCGCGAAAAAAACGCAATTATTCCTGATCGTGTGCACTTAGCCTAATACTTAAGCAGGGAAGCCAGACTTGTGCAGTAGTGGACAACCCCTTTAAGAGGTTAGGAATAAAGGGGTGTGGCAGTTGCTTCTAATACCCATCATGCAACACCCCACGACACGATCACGAGGTAGCGATGAATTGCCATGTTGCCGCCATCTTGGTACTCCAGGAGAAGCCTGCCCCAACCATAAAAATACATTTTTTTTCCGTTTTTCAGTACATTGTACGGAAAAATGAATGGCGTCATTCCAAAAAATTAAAAGTTCTGGCTTTTGGAAAAAGGCGAGGAAAAAACAAAGTGCAAAAAATGAAAATTGGCTGCATCCCGAAGGGGTTAAGCACGGCTCTGATTTCCAGCCAATGAGCACAAGTCTTTCCCACCATGCCCTTGCAGCCCTGACCTTGGTCCACTCTACAGTACCAGTACTCCCAGCATTCGGTCCCACCCCCTCCCAGTTACTGACTACCAGACACGTGACCACTGACAACCACACGGGCAGAGAAACAAGAAAAGAAACAGGTTTTAAACTGACAGCCATCTCAGCCAATCACAGTTGTCCCCGCCACTTTTGCCTCTTGAACCAATCAACGAGCAGTAAACAAATAGGGCGCTAAAGGGCGACGCGCCCAGCCAATGAATGCTTGACTAGTGATGATTAGCGTCCGCTTCGACAAATCCGTTGCAGATTATGCAATAATGCCCGCCTTCCGTGCTGTGGCCAACCAATGGGCGCAGAGTGGGTGTGCGCGCGCTTGGAGGGGGGCCTCCCCGAGTTTGCGGGCGTTTCGGTGGCGCCACCACGGCGGTGTTGGGTGAGCAGCGGCGCTCCGGGGCCCACAGCGGCGGCGGCCGGCGGGAGCAGCCTGTCGACTGTAACATGGAGCTGGAGGCCGTGCTGAAAGAACGAGGGGGCGCGACCGCCGGGGATCCCGCCCGGGTGCTGGGAGCTTGGGTGAAGCGTGGATGGCCGGCTGGTGGCGCAGACTCCGAACTCATCGCTGCCGAGTCTCCGAGCATGGGCCGGCCCCGGGAGCTGAGCGCCAACGGGGACGAGCTGGAGTACGAGGCGCTGCCGGAGGGCTCCACAGTCAGCACGCACATGCTGGCCGGGGCCGTGGCCGGGATCATGGAGCACTGCCTCATGTACCCTGTGGACTGTGTCAAGGTGAGAGCCACATGGGGGGAGAGCGAGGGAAGAGCCCACGTGTCCACACAGGGGGCGGCCATCACTGCCTGCCACTCACCGGGACCCTCCTCCCGCATGTGCTGGGGGTCTGTGCTGGGGCCGCACTCCCATCATCCCGGTATTACAACCTCCATCACAGTATTACACCCCCGCCATCCCAGTATAGCACTCCTTCATCCGGTATTACAACCCCCATCACAGTATTACACCCCCGCCATCCCAGTATAGCACTCCCATCATCCCGGTATTACAACCTCCATCACAGTATTACACCCCGCCATCCCAGTATAGCACTCCCTTCATCCCGGTATTACAACCCCCATCACAGTATTACACCCCGCCATCCCAGTATAGCACTCCCTTCATCCCGGTATTACAACCCCCATCACAGTATTACACCCCTGCCATCCCAGTATAGCACTCCCATCATCCCGGTATTACAACCCCCATCACAGTATTACACCCCGCCATCACAGTATAGCACTCCATCATCCCGGTATTACAACCCCCATCACAGTATTACACCCCTGCCATCCCAGTATAGCACTCCCATCATCCGGTATTACAACCCCCATCACAGTATTACACCCCGCCATCACAGTATAGCACTCCCATCATCCCGGTATTACAACCCCATCACAGTATTACACCCCTGCCATCCCAGTATAGCACTCCCTTCATCCCGGTATTACAACCCCCATCACAGTATTACACCCCCGCCATCCCAGTATAGCACTCCCATCATCCCGGTATTACAACCCCCATCACAGTATTACACCCCGCCATCCCAGTATAGCACTCCCTTCATCCCGGTATTACAACCCCCATCACAGTATTACACCCCGCCATCCCAGTATAGCACCCCACCTTCCCGGTATTACACCCACCATCACAGTATAGCACTACCATCATCCAGTATAGCACTACCATCATCCCGGTATTACACCCACCATCACAGTATTACACCCCCGCCATCCAGTATAGCACTCCCACCTTCCCGGTATTACACCCACCATCACAGTATAGCACTACCATCATCCCAGTATAGCACTACCATCATCCCGGTATTACAACCCTCATCACAGTATTACACCCCCGCCATCCCAGTATAGCACTCCCACCTTCCCGGTATTACACCCACCATCACAGTATAGCACTACCATCATCCCAGTATAGCACTACCATCATCCCGGTATTACAACCCTCATCACAGTATTACACCCCCGCCATCCCAGTATAGCATCCCACCTTCCTGGTATTACACCCACCATCACAGTATAGCACTACCATCATCCCGGTATTACAACCCTCATCACAGTATTACACCCCCGCCATCCCAGTATAGCACTCCCACCTTCCGGTATTACACCCACCATCACAGTATTACACCCGCCATCCCGTATACACTCCCACTCCTGGTATTACACCCACCATCACAGTATAGCACTCCTCACCCGGTATTACAACCCCATCACAGTATTACACCCCGCCATCCCAGTATTAGCACTCCCACCTTCCCGGTATTACCCACCATCACAGTATAGCACTCCCATCATCCTGGTATTACAACCCCCATCACAGTATTACACACCCGCCATCCCAGTATAGCACCCCACCTTCCGGTATTACACCCACCATCACAGTATAGCACTACCATCATCCCGGTATTACAACCCTCATCACAGTATTACACCCCCGCCATCCCAGTATAGCACCCCACCTTCCCGGTATTACACCCACCATCACAGTATAGCACTCCCATCATCCGGTATTACAACCCCCATCACAGTATTACACCCTGCCATCCCAGTATAGCACTCCCTTCATCCCGGTATTACAACTCCCATCACAGTATTACACCCCCGCCATCCCAGTATAGCACTCCCACCTTCCCGGTATTACACCCACCATCACAGTATAGCACTACCATCATCCGGTATTACAACCCTCATCACAGTATTACACCCCCGCCATCCCAGTATAGCACTCCCACCTTCCTAGTATTACACCCACCATCACAGTATAGCACTACCATCATCCCGGTATTACAACCCTCATCACAGTATTACACCCTGCCATCCCAGTATAGCACTCCCACCTTCCCGGTATTACACCCACCATCACAGTATAGCACTCCCATCATCCCGGTATTACAACCCCCATCACAGTATTACACACCCGCCATCCCAGTATAGCACCCCACCTTCCCGGTATTACACCCACCATCACAGTATAGCACTCCCATCATCCCGGTATTACAACCCTCATCACAGTATTACACCCCCGCCATCCCAGTATAGCACCCCACCTTCCCGGTATTACACCCACCATCACAGTATAGCACTCCCATCATCCCGGTATTACAACCCTCATCACAGTATTACACCCCGCCATTCCAGTATTACACCCCCGCCATCCCAGTACAGCACTCCCATCACCCCAGTATTACAACCCCCATCACAGTACAGGACTCCCATCACCCCAGTATTACAACCCCCATCACAGTACAGGACTCCCATCATCCCGGTATTACAACCCCATCACAGTACAGGACTCCCATCATCCCGGTATTACAACCCCCATCACAGTACAGGACTCCCATCATCCCGGTATTACAACCCCCATCACAGTACAGGACTCCCATCATCCCGGTATTACAACCCCCATCACAGTACAGGACTCCCATCATCCCGGTATTACAACCCCCATCACAGTACAGGACTCCCATCATCCCGGTATTACAACCCCATCACAGTACAGGACTCCCATCATCCCGGTATTACAACCCCCATCACAGTACAGGACTCCCATCATCCCGGTATTACAACCCCCATCACAGTACAGGACTCCCATCATCCTGGTATTACAACCCCCATCACAGTACAGGACTCCCATCATCCCGGTATTACAACCCCCATCACAGTACAGGACTCCCATCATCCCGGTATTACAACCCCCATCACAGTACAGGACTCCCATCATCCCGGTATTACAACCCCCATCACAGTACAGGACTCCCATCATCCCGGTATTACAACCTCCATCACAGTACAGGACTCCCATCATCCCGGTATTACAACCCCCATCACAGTACAGGACTCCCATCATCCCGGTATTACAACCCCCACCATCACAGTATTACACCCCCACCATCCTGGTACAGCACTCCCATCATCCCGGTATTACAACCCCCACCATCACAGTATTACACCCCTGCCATCCTGGTACAGCACTCCCATCATCCCGGTATTACAACCCCCATCACAGTATAGCACTTCCATCATCCCGGTACAGCACTCCCACCATCCTGATATTACACCCCTGCCATCACAGTATTACAGTCATGGCCAAAAGTTTTGAGAATGACACAAATATTAATTTTTACAAAATCTACTGCTTCACTTTTTCTAATGGCAATTTGCATATACTCCAGAATGTTATAAAGAGTGATCAGCTTAACAGCAATTACTTGTAAAGTCAATATTTGGCTAGAAAATGAACTTTATTCCCCAAAACACATTTCAACATCATTGCAGCCCTGCCTTAAAAGGACCAGCTAACCTCTTTTCAGTGATTGCTCCATTAACACAGGTGTGGGTGTTGATGAGGACATGGCTGGAGATCAATCTGTCATGATTAAGTAAGAATGACACCACTGGACACTTTAAAAGGAGGCTGGTGCTTGGCATCATTGTTTCTCTTCTGTTAACCATGGTTATCTCTAAAGAAACACGTGCAGTCATCATTGCAATGCACAAAAATGGGCTAACAGGGAAGAGTATCGCAGCTAGAAACATTGCACCTCAGTCAACAATCTATCGCATCATCAAGAACTTCAAGGAGAGAGGTTCCATTGTTGCCAAAAAGGCTTCAGGGCGCCCAAGAAAGACCAGCAAGCGCCAGGACCGTCTCTTAAAAGTGTTTCAGCTGCGGGATCAGGCTACCAGCAGTGCAGAGCTTGCTCAGGAATGGCAGCAGGCAGGTGTGAGTGCATCTGCACGCACTGTGAGGCGGAGACTCTTGGAGCAAGGCCTGGTCTCAAGGAGGGCAGCAAAGAAGCCACTTCTCTCCAGAAAAAACATCATGGACAGACTGATATTCTGCAAAAGGTACAGGCAGTGGACTGCTGAGGACTGGGGTAAAGTTATTTTCTCTGATGAATCCCCTTTTGGATTGTTTGGGACATCAGGAAAACGCCTCACTCGGAGAAGACAAGGTGAGCGCTACCACCAGTCTTGTCTCATGCCAACTGTTAAGCATCCTGAAACCATTCATGTGTGGGGTTGCTTCTCAGCCAAGGGAATCGGTTCTCTCACAGTCTTGCCTAAAAACACAGCCATGAATAAAGAATGGTACCAGAATGTCCTCCAAGAGCAACTTCTCCCAACCCTCCAAGAGCAGTTTGGCGATCAACAATGCCTTTTCCAGCATGATGGAGCACCTTGCCATAAAGCAAAGGTGATAACTAAATGGCTCAGGGAACAAAACATAGAGATTTTGGGTCCATGGCCTGGAAACTCCCCAGATCTTAATCCCACTGAGAACTTGTGGTCAATCATCAAGAGACGGGTGGACAAACAAAAACCTAAAAATTCGGACAAAATGAAAGCATTGATTGTGCAAGAATGGACTGCTATCAGTCAGGATTTGGTCCAGAAGTTGATTGAGAGCATGCCAGGGAGAATTGCAGAGGTCCTGAAGAAGAAGGGTCAACACTGCAAATATTGACTTGCTGCATTAACTCATTCTAACTGTCAATATAAGCTTTTGTTACTCATATGTTTGCAATTATATTTCTGTCTGTGATAAAAACATCTGTCAAACACATAAAAAACAGAGGGCAGCAGATCATGTGAAAATATAATATTTGTGTCATTCTCAAAACTTTTGGCCATGACTGTACACCCCCACCATCCCGGTATTACAACCCACCATCACAGTATTACACCCCCGCCATCCCGGTACAGCACTCCCACCATCCCGGTTCAGCACCCCTGCCATCCCGGTACAGCACTCCCACCATCCCGGTACAGCACTCCCACCATCCCGGTACAGCACTCCCACCATCCCGGTACAGCACTCCCACCATCCCAGTACAGCACTCCCACCATACCAGTACAGCACTCCCACCATCCCAGTACAGCACTCCCACCATCCCAGTACAGCACTCCCACCATCCCGGTATTAACCCTCGCCATCCCGGTACAGCACCCCCGCCATCCCGGTACAGCACTCCCATCATCCCAGTATTACAACATCCGCCATCCCGGTACAGGTCTCCCATCATCCCAGTATTACAACCCCCGCCATCCCGGTACAGCACTCCCATCATCCCAGTATTACAACACCCGCCATCCCAATACAGCACTCCCATCATCCCGGTATTACACCCCCACCATCCCAATACAGCACTCCCATCATCCCGATATTACACCCCCACCATCCCAATACAGCACTCCCATCATCCCAGTATTACAACCCCCGCCATCCCAATGCAGCACTCCCATCATCCCGGTATTACAACACCCGCCATCCCAATACAGCACTCCCATCATCCCGGTATTACAACACCCGCCATCCCAATACAGCACCCCCACCATCCCGGTATTACACCCCGCCATCCCGGTATAGACAGCACCCTACCCGTCATCCTGGTATCACAACCTCCCCCCCAACCCCCTTTCACATCATCCCGCTATCACAGCACACCCCCCATCATCCCAGTATTGCACGATAAATTGACATGCTGCTGTCTGAAAAGACGCGCTTGCATGTCCTTCTCCGCGAGTGATCGTCAGGTGTCTGTGCACGCACTGTGGACATGGGATTTCTTGAAGTCCATCCACTATGCTGTGTCATCTGGCTGCTGCGGGTTTGATGCAGGATAAGTACTCGGCGTCCAACCCGCAGCAGCTCCGGATCGTGTGCACCTACCCTCAGTGAATGGGAACGCTCCTCAAAACCCATACACACAAAAAAGTATCCCCATAAGGCTTACTACAATGTATCACTGAGGATCGCCCGGGCCTGCAGGTCCCATTGTGGCAGGTGATCAGTGGATCTCACTATTCAGTGACCGCAAGCGGAGATCTTGGTCAGAAGTGGAAATTCAGAGTGTTTGAGAGTCACAGAACTGTGAGATGTGTCGGTAACTCGGACGGTACGTTTTATACTTTTCGGGGTCAGGATCTCCTGTTGTTGCTGGGAGCGGCAGAGATCCGACTGGTGTTTTCACCCTGATAAGCGGCACCAAAGACAACCGCCTCTCCCCCTGCAGCAATGGCAAATTAGCAAGCGGGCATTGTGAGGCTGCGTCTGCTTATGTAGGGGAGCTGGTGATGGCTGGAGGGGAAGCTTCTGGGCACCAATGCAAAGTGTGTAACCAGGTGTTTGCTATCAATTCACTACTGGAATTAGAGGCAGTAGTCGCCCCCAGAAGCGCCAGGGCCTCTGTACTCGCCCCTAGGGCTTATTACCACCTTGTACTATCTGGTGCCCTCCTTTTTGCCTTGTCACTAATGCTGCACTTTTCCCAGAAAAGAGCTATGGATGTGGCCGTAACTTTCCCTTTTAGACCCCTTGAAACAGAGGAGGGGACCACACAAGTCCTCTGCCAAATGCATTTAGTTCTTTCATTACTATTGTCAAGTCACGGATGGGCCGGCGGCTCTCTAAATGACTGCTTCATGTATCTCTATGCCGCTGTCGGGAGAGCCGCCCGCCGGTCCGTGCACCGCGTGCTGATTTATACGGCTGACTGCGCCCATAGACTGTATATAAAGACGCACCCCCATATCGCTTGTCGGCCATCTTTCCCAGGCAGCTATCAGTGACAGCGTGCACATAGTGTCAGTATGAGGCAGTGGCTTCCTGGCATCTCAGGCCACATCCTGCACGGGTTGGCAGAGTGTGTCGATTCTGCCGGCACTGCCCTGTTTATGTGCTGCACCTCTGGCTGGCATTGGCACCCTTGTGGGTGTGCGGCACGCCCGTCGCCATCTTGTGAAGCTCTCTGCTGCCCGCAGGAGACTCTGCGTTAAGTAATTAGTCTGCGGCCGCGATCACTATTACTTTTACTATTACTACTATTACTATTACAGGAGAAACCGGTTTGGCGTTTGCACGCAGATTAAAAGCAGCAGGTAACCGGATCCCAGCGCTAATCTGAACAAATGTGTGAGCTTTACTGGGAAACGATACTGGGAAAGCTGCACACAATGAAGGCGATTATGGTGAAGCGGCAGCCGGTGCCAACCGCGGGCACAAGGGAAGCACCAAGTGTGAGAAAGTCAGGTGTCAAGGTCTGTCATCCAAGAGCAGAAATGGGCATGTCTGCATCCGGGAAACCTGGGTGACCACCAATGTGTCTGCCAGGCAGGGGGGTTATGTCCTATCACTCTGGGTGCCGCTTCTCTTAAAGGGGCTCTTTATTCGCCTTTCACATGGCTCTGTGCATCTTCTGCATTGTAACAGGACATCCGTGGAAGTTTTCGCCCCCTGATGTTGCCTCTGTTCTCATACAGGAGTTTATCGGTTTCATCTGTTCCATGGCATGTTATGTTGGATTGCTATCCGATGGCATGTCGATAGGAGCTGGGGGTCCAATCTCTGGGACCCCCCCTCTATCAAAACCATCTAAGAGTAGAATTGGCCTTGTTGCCCAAAACTGCCAATCAGAGCTCAGCTTTCATTTCATTAACTGATATTGAAGAATGAAAGCTGCACTGTGATTGGTTGTCATCCAATATGTCTGCACTACAGTTAGGGCCCCGTCTCACATAGCGACATACCAGCGATCCCGACAACGATCAGGATCGCTGGTGTGTCGCTACATGATCGCTGCTGAGCTGCCAAACAGGCAGCGATGAGGACAGCGACACTGCGGGTAACGTCGCCTAGTTACCCGCAGTGTACGTTGGATACTAGCCCGCTGATGCAGGGAGCTGGTAACCAAGGTACACGTCAGGTTTCCAGGCGCTGCGCGGTGCCTGGAAACCCGATGTGTACCTTGGTTACCAGCTCCCCTGCAGCAGCGCGTATCCGACGTACACATCGGGTTTCCAGGCACAGCCCCGCGCCTGGAAACCCGATGTGTACCTTGGTTACCAGTAGATCGCTGGTCTCCTGCCAGTCACACGCAGCGATGCATGCTGGCCAGCGGGAGACCAGCGATCAAAAAAAAAAGTCCTGACATTTCTGACACGACCAGCGATTCACAGCAGGGGCCTGATCGCTGGTACGTGTCAGACATAGCGAGATCGCTGCTGAGATCGCTGTTTAGCAGCGATCTCGCTATGTGAGACGGGGCCCTTAATCTGTGGTGTCATTAGTGAGGCGTCATACAACTTCTTTATATACATATGATTACAATGGTCATATGCAGTCTCAGTACTCCTCGTTCTCCTCTATATACCTACATGGCGGGGGTCTTTGATAAATTTAGTGATTTTTTTTTTTAAGTAAGCAAATAAGTTTCTGGAGGCATGTTACCCATGGAAAAATCTGGTTGTTATGCAGCCTGTACCTAGCAACAGGGCTGTGAGACATGGCAGAAAGGTCACACAGCTGGTGCGTTACAGGGGAGATATCGGGGCTGGCGTGTGACGGGCACAGCTGTATGGTGCGTTACAGGGGAGATATCGGAGCTGGCATGTGATGGGCACACAGCTGTATGGTGCGTTACAGGGGAGATATCGGAGCTGGCATGTGACGGGCACACAGCTGTATGGTGCGTTACAGGGGAGATATCGGAGCTGGCGTGTGATGGGCACACAGCTGTATGGTGCGTTACAGGGGAGATATCGGAGCTGGCGTGTGACGGGCACACAGCTGTATGGTGCGTTACAGGGGAGATATCGGGCTGGCGTGTGACGGGCACACAGCTGTATGGTGCGTTACAGGGGAGATATTGGAGCTGGCGTGTGACGGGCACACAGCTGTATGGTGCGTTACAGGGGAGATATTGGAGCTGGCGTGTGACGGGCACACAGCTGGTGCGTTACAGGGGAGATATCGGAGCTGGCGTGTGACGGGCACACAGCTGTATGGTGCGTTACAGGGGAGATATCGGAGCTGGCGTGTGACGGGCACACAGCTGTATGGTGCGTTACAGGGGAGATATCGGAGCTGGCGTGTGACGGGCACACAGCTGTATGGTGCGTTACAGGGGAGATATCGGAGCTGGCGTGTGACGGGCACACAGCTGTATGGTGCGTTACAGGGGAGATATCGGAGCTGGCGTGTGACGGGCACACAGCTGTATGGTGCGTTACAGGGGAGATATCGGAGCTGGCGTGTGACGGGCACACAGCTGTATGGTGCGTTACAGGGGAGATATCGGAGCTGGCGTGTGACGGGCACACAGCTGTATGGTGCGTTACAGGGGAGATATCGGAGCTGGCGTGTGACGGGCACACAGCTGTATGGTGCGTTACAGGGGAGATATCGGAGCTGGCGTGTGACGGGCACACAGCTGTATGGTGCGTTACAGGGGAGATATCGGAGCTGGCGTGTGACGGGCACACAGCTGTATGGTGCGTTACAGGGGAGATATCGGAGCTGGCGTGTGACGGGCACACAGCTGTATGGTGCGTTACAGGGGAGATATCGGAGCTGGCGTGTGACGGGCACACAGCTGTATGGTGCGTTACAGGGGAGATATCGGAGCTGGCGTGTGACGGGCACACAGCTGTATGGTGCGTTACAGGGGAGATATCGGAGCTGGCGTGTGACGGGCACACAGCTGTATGGTGCGTTACAGGGGAGATATCGGAGCTGGCGTGTGACGGGCACACAGCTGTATGGTGCGTTACAGGGGAGATATCGGAGCTGGCGTGTGACGGGCACACAGCTGTATGGTGCGTTACAGGGGAGATATCGGAGCTGGCGTGTGACGGGCACACAGCTGTATGGTGCGTTACAGGGGAGATATCGGAGCTGGCGTGTGACGGGCACACAGCTGTATGGTGCGTTACAGGGGAGATATCGGAGCTGGCGTGTGACGGGCACACAGCTGTATGGTGCGTTTACAGGGGAGATATCGGAGCTGGCGTGTGACGGGCACACAGCTGTATGGTGCGTTACAGGGGAGATATCGGAGCTGGCGTGTGACGGGCACACAGCTGTATGGTGCGTTACAGGGGAGATATCGGAGCTGGCGTGTGACGGGCACACAGCTGTATGGTGCGTTACAGGGGAGATATCGGAGCTGGCGTGTGACGGGCACACAGCTGTATGGTGCGTTACAGGGGAGATATCGGAGCTGGCGTGTGACGGGCACACAGCTGTATGGTGCGTTACAGGGGAGATATCGGGGCTGGCGTGTGACGGGCACACAGCTGTATGGTGCGTTACAGGGAGAAGATCGCGGAGCAATGGGTGCGTTACGGGCAACAGCTGTACAGGTGCGTTACAGGGGAGATATCGGAGCTGGCGTGTGACGGGCACACAGCTGTATGGTGCGTTACAGGGGAGATATCGGGCTGGCGTGTGACGGGCACACAGCTGTATGGTGCGTTACAGGGGAGATATCGGGCTGGCGTGTGACGGGCACACAGCTGTATGGTGCGTTACAGGGGAGATATCGGGGCTGGCGTGTGACGGGCACACAGCTGTATGGTGCGTTACAGGGGAGATATCGGGGCTGGCGTGTGACGGGCACACAGCTGTATGGTGCGTTACAGGGGAGATATCGGGCTGGCGTGTGACGGGCACACAGCTGTATGGTGCGTTACAGGGGAGATATCGGGGCTGGCGTGTGACGGGCACACAGCTGTATGGTGCGTTACAGGGGAGATATCGGGCTGGCGTGTGACGGGCACACAGCTGTATGGTGCGTTACAGGGGAGATATCGGAGCTGGCGTGTGACGGGCACACAGCTGTATGGTGCGTTACAGGGGAGATATCGGCTGGCTGTAGGAAAGTGTTTGTACGGGAGAACGAGCTGTATGGAAGCGTATTTACAGGGGAGATATCGGGAGCTGGCTTGTGATGAGGGCACACAGCTGTATGGTGCGTTACAGGGGAGATATCGGAGCTGGCGTGTGACGGGCACACAGCTGTATGGTGCGTTACAGGGGAGATATCGGAGCTGGCGTGTGACGGGCACACAGCTGTATGGTGCGTTACAGGGGAGATATCGGAGGGCTGGCGTGTGACGGGCACACGGCTGTATGGTGCGTTACAGGGGAGATATCGGAGCTGGCGTGTGATGGGCGCACAGCTGTATGGTGCGTTACAGGGGAGATACCGGAGCTGGCGTGTGACGGGCACACAGCTGTATGGTGCGTTACAGGGGAGATATCGGAGCTGGCGTGTGACGGGCACACAGCTGTATGGTGCGTTACAGGGGAGATATCGGAGCTGGCGTGTGACGGGCACACAGCTGTATGGTGCGTTACAGGGGAGATATCGGAGCTGGCGTGTGACGGGCGCACAGCTGTATGGTGCGTTACAGGGGAGATATCGAGCTGGCGTGTGATGGGCACACAGCTGTATGGTGCGTTACAGGGAGATATCGGAGCTGGCGTGTGATGGGCACACAGCTGTATGGTGCGTTACAGGGGAGATATCGGAGCTGGCGTGTGATGGGCACACAGCTGTATGGTGCGTTACAGGGGAGATATCGGAGCTGGCGTGTGATGGGCACACAGCTGTATGGTGCGTTACAGGGGAGATATCGGAGCTGGCGTGTGACGGGCACACAGCTGTATGGTGCGTTACAGGGGAGATACCGGAGCTGGCGTGTGATGGGCACACAGCTGTATGGTGCGTTACAGGGGAGATATCGGAGCTGGCGTGTGACGGGCACACAGCTGTATGGTGCGTTACAGGGAGATACCGGAGCTGGCGTGTGAGGGCCACAGCTGTATGGTGCGTTACAGGGGAGATACGGAGCTGGCGTGTGACGGGCACACAGCTGTATGGTGCGTTACAGGGAGATATGGAGCTGGTGTGAGGGCACACAGCTGTATGGTGCGTTACAGGAGATATTGGAGCTGGCGTGTGACGGGCACACAGCTGTATGGTGCGTTACAGGGGAGATACGGAGCTGGCGTGTGATGGGCTCACAGCTGTATGGTGCGTTACAGGGGAGATATGGGAGCTGGCGTGTGACGGGCACACAGCTGTATGGTGCGTTACAGGGGAGATATTGGAGCTGGCGTGTGACGGGCACACAGCTGTATGGTGCGTTACAGGGGAGATATTGGAGCTGGCGTGTGATGGGCACAGCTGTATGGTGCGTTACAGGGGAGATATCGAAGCTGGCGTGTGACGGGCACACAGCTGTATGGTGCGTTACAGGGGAGATATTGGGCTGGCGTGTGAGGGCACAGCTGTATGGTGCGTTACAGGGGAGATATCGGGCTGGCGTGTGATGGGCCACAGCTGTATGGTGCGTTACAGGGGAGATATCGGGCTGGCGTGTGATGGGCGCACAGCTGTATGGTGCGTTACAGGGGAGATATCGGAGCTGGCGTGTGACGGGCACACAGCTGTATGGTGCGTTACAGGGGAGATATTGGAGCTGGCGTGTGATGGGCGCACAGCTGTATGGTGCGTTACAGGGGAGATACCGGAGCTGGCGTGTGATGGACTCACAGCTGTATGGTGCGTTACAGAGCTGGCATGTGATGGGCACACAGCTGTATGGTGCGTTACAGAGCTGGCAAGTGATGGCACACAGCTTTATGGTGCGGAACACAGCTGGATGGTAGAACCCTCCCTTTTTGTATAAAACAAAACTTGCTTTATACTGTGCCCTGAACACCTCTTTGTAAGCGGAGATTCACTGCTATAGTTTTGGCAGGTAACAGTGATACTGTGGCAGAGCGGTGTTGGGAAGGAGCTATCTGTGGGTGGCGGTGTTAGGGGGCAGGGTGGTGTTGGGCAGGAGCTAGGTGTGGGAGCGATGTTATGTGGCAGGGTGGTGTTGGGCAGGAGCTAGGTGTGGGGGCGATGTTAGGTGGCAGGTTGGTGTTGGGCAAGAGCTAGGTGTGGGGGCGATGTTACGTTGCAGGGTGGTGTTGGGCAGGAGCTAGGTGTGGGGGCGATGTTAGGTGGCAGGGTGGTGTTGGGCAGGAGCTAGATGTGGGTGGCGATGTTACGTTGCAGGGTGGTGTTGGGCAGGAGCTAGGTGTGGGGGCGATGTTACGTTGCAGGGTGGTGTTGGGCAGGAGCTAGGTGTGGGGGCGATGTTAGGTGGCAGGGTGGTGTTGGGCAGGACCTAGGTGTGGGGGCGATGTTAGGTGGCAGGGTGGTGTTGGGCAGGAGCTAGGTGTGGGGGCGATGTTAGGTGGCAGGTTGGTGTTGGGCAAGAGCTAGGTGTGGGGGCGATGTTACGTTGCAGGGTGGTGTTGGGCAGGAGCTAGGTGTGGGGGCGATGTTAGGTGGCAGGGTGGTGTTGGGCAGGAGCTAGATGTGGGTGGCGATGTTACGTTGCAGGGTGGTGTTGGGCAGGAGCTAGGTGTGGGGGCGATGTTACGTTGCAGGGTGGTGTTGGGCAGGAGCTAGGTGTGGGGGCAATGTTAGGTGGCAGGGTGGTGTTGGGCAGGAGCTAGGTGTAGGGGCGATGTTAGGTGGCAGGGTGGTGTTGGGCAGGACCTAGGTGTGGGGGCGATGTTAGGTGGCAGGGTGGTGTTGGGCAGGAGCTAGGTGTGGGGGCGATGTTAGGTGGCAGGTTGGTGTTGGGCAAGAGCTAGGTGTGGGGGCGATGTTACGTTGCAGGGTGGTGTTGGGCAGGAGCTAGGTGTGGGGGCGATGTTATGTGGCAGGGTGGTGTTGGGCAGGAGCTAGATGTGGGTGGCGATGTTACGTTGCAGGGTGGTGTTGGGCAGGAGCTAGGTGTGGGGGCGATGTTACGTTGCAGGGTGGTGTTGGGCAGGAGCTAGGTGTGGGGGCGATGTTAGGTGGCAGGGTGGTGTTGGGCAGGAGCTAGATGTGGGTGGCGATGTTAGGTGGCAGGGTGGTGTTGGGCAGGAGCTAGATGTGGGTGGCGATGTTAGGTGGCAGGGTGGTGTTGGGCAGGAGCTAGATGTGGGTGGCGATGTTACGTTGCAGGGTGGTGTTAGGCAGGAGCTAGGTGTGGGGACGATGTTAGGTGGCAGGGTGGTGTTGGGCAGGAGCTAGGTGTGGGGATGATGTTACGTTGCACGGTGGTGTTGGGCAGGAGCTAGGTGTGGGGGCGATGTTAGGTGGCAGGGTGGTGTTGGGCAGGAGCTAGGTGTGGGGGCGATGTTACGTTGCATGGTGGTGTTGGGCAGGAATTAGGTGTGGGGGCGATGTTACGTTGCAGGGTGGTGTTGGCAGGAGCTAGGTGTGGGGGCGATGTTAGGTGGCAGGGTGGTGTTGGGCAGGAGCTAGGTGTGGGGGCGATGTTAGGTGGCAGGGTGGTGTTGGGCAGGAGCTAGGTGTGGGGGCGATGTTAGGTGGCAGGG
Organism: Oophaga sylvatica; assembly: GCA_033576555.1. Lineage (NCBI taxonomy): Eukaryota > Metazoa > Chordata > Amphibia > Anura > Dendrobatidae > Oophaga > Oophaga sylvatica. Next base: position 584,949,960 of record JARQOD010000003.1, read on the forward strand.
TGGTGTTGGGCAGGAGCTAGATGTGGGTGGCGATGTTAGGTGGCAGGGTGGTGTTGGGCAGGAGCTAGCTGTGGGTGGCGGTGTTAGGGGGCAGGGTGGTGTTGGGCAGGAGCTAGATGTGGGTGGCGATGTTAGGTTTCAGGGTGGTGTTGGGCCGGAGCTAGGTGTGGGGGTGATGTTACGTTACAGGGTGGTGTTGGGCAGGAGCTAGGTGTGGGGGCGATGTTAGGTGGCAGGGTAGTGTTGGGCAGGAGCTAGGTGTGGGGGTGATGTTACGTTGCAGGGTGGTGTTCGGCAGGAGCTAGGTGTGGGGACGATGTTAGGTGGCAGGGTGGTGTTGGGCAGGAGCTAGGTGTGGGGGTGATGTTACGTTGCAGGGTGGTGTTCGGCAGAAGCTAGGTGTGGGGGCGATGTTAGGTTGCAGGGTGGTGTTTGGCAGGAGCTAGGTGTGGGGGCGATGTTAGGTTGCAGGGTGGTGTTGGGCAGGAGCTAGGTGTGGGGGCGATGTTAGGTTGCAGGGTGGTGTTGGGCAGGAGCTAGCTGTGGGTGGCGATGTTAGAGCTGAAACTTTGAGATCCGCTTTATGATATACATATATAATAGAGATATTGCAGTAAGCTGTAGCTGGTGATTAGTTATTATTATTCTCTCCTCTTGTTGCAGACCCGCATGCAGAGCCTACAGCCTGATCCCGCAGCACGCTACCGCAACGTCATGGAGGCCTTATCCAAAATCATCCGCACCGAAGGATTCTGGAGGCCGATGCGAGGAATGAATGTTACAGCCACAGGCGCCGGCCCAGGCCCACGCTCTCTATTTTGCCTGCTACGAAAAACTAAAAAAGACATTGAGTGATGTTATCCGCCCCGGGGGGAATAGCCATATTGCTAATGGTATTGATGATTCCTGTCCTGCATAATGCTCAGCGGTTGTGCTTTTTTCTACCATTTTTTTTTTTCCTAAAATTTGTATCCCTGTTACTGGAGACTTTGTACAGAGGATCTCATGGTGCACTCTCAGGGAGTAAAAAGATAAAACTATCTACAACTTTCCGTAATCCGTGCCACGTAGCCTAACCTGCCCTATTAGTCGTAGTAGTTGTCCGTTATGTAGTTGAGCCGTGGAAGTGGAACGTCTGTTAATTTTTCATCTTGTGTGTCCAAAGTTCACGTGGCCGAGTGTCTAATGAACATTAACCCCCCTGGGTGGTGTAATCACAAGACTGTCGTGTTGTAAGAAGCTGCAGCGAGCTCAGGAGGTCGATCAATGACTATATTGTTCCTTCGAAGCTCACCCTGATGTGACTTTGCTGCTGCGCAGGATCCGTTACCGGCACCAGACGGAGGGCGCTCTCGCACACACAGCTCCGCGCAGCTGCTCTGACTGTGTTTTGCAGAGCGGTGCTGTGGCATGAGACATTGACGTGTGTGGGCGCTGGTCATCGGTCACCCTGCTCGTTGTAATGGGGCACGAGTCCATGCCAGCAGCGGATCGCTGGGAGACGTGAAGAGAGGGCGTCCGATCAGCTGCCTTTTCCCTTAAACATTGCCGGAGTGCATCTTTTTTTTCTGTGTCACATAAGTGTCCCAGGTTTCAGGAAAAAGCTAAAAATAATTAACCAGGAAATGTAGCGTTCTATAGTACGGGATTTGGGAGTTTACAGAAGGTCACTTGCATTTGTTTTATTGCAAAATAAGTTTTCCAAGAAAAATGTTTTTTTTTGTTTTTTTTTTCCCCTCACCCATGACCGCACCTGAGAGAGGAATCCGCCCGATCGCTGGACAGGAAACCAAGAGCAAAAAATAAGACCACTCCCACTTCCTCCCTCTGTGGCTTCCTGTCCTGCAGACAGGAGCCGCTGAGCACCCTTGGGCCGCTCTATAGCAATCTCCAGCAGGTCGCAGTGGGCACAAGGTCCCTGTTGGGCGCTGACATTTGGGAATGCTAGATTTCATGTCTACAGTACCTGCGGCGTCATGGGTGGTGCGGTACCTACACACTCAGGGTGTTGGTGTGGCCTTGAATTATGGTCATGGGTAAGGGGAAAAGTGATAATTACTAATCGGTAATCTGATTTTTCTGAAACCCATGACGGCTCGCCTATTTATTCTCTGGCTTTGTGGTGGTTGAGGTTTCAAACTTTTTCTTCTCGTAGTGAAAAATTAGCTTGAGTGATTGTATAAATCACAAAAAGAATAAGGGTAATAATATTTTTGGGTGACTCCTACTTGGAAACCACAAGTGGGAGTGGCCTTTTTATTTTTTGCTCTTGGCTTCCTGCCCAGTGATCGGGCGGATCCTAGTCTCTCCAGGTGCTGTCATGGGTTTCAGGAAATTCAAATTCCTGCTAATTATCATTATTTTCCCCTTATATTCCATAGGCTTGCACGTATAATAAAAAGAAAAAAAAACTGACATACTCACCCCTTGTTGCTCCGAGTCGTTGAGCACAGTCGTGATATCGCCACTACAGTGCATGTGACTAATGCAATCACTCGGCTACCTCCACATCACCACTGCGCCCAATGATTGACTGCAGTCATGATGTCACCTCTGCAGTTTCTCAAGACTGGGCCCACAGTGGGGAGGCATTGTTGGAGCAGTGTGGGGTGAGTGTAGCAGTTTGTCTTTTTTTTTGTCTGCAAACTCATGGAATAAAAAAAGAAGCTTTTTCTTGGAAAACTCTTTAGTGTATGTTCTCCTTTGAAATCCATCATGGAGATCATCCATCAAGATAGAATTGTATATACCCTATACCAGGGGTTCTGCGTGGATAGTATGCATTGTGAATCTGAGCCTGATTCCGTGCAGTGGGCGTGGGATGACCCCGAATGTTAGTTTCCTTTTTCAAATATTGTGCTTTTCTTACTTCACCCGTACTGATTGGTAGTGACATCATGTCTTACAGGGGTGCTGCTGTCATAAAGTGATGGCATATGATAGCATTAATTTAGCTCTGTGTCCTCAAAGTTTTTTACTTTGTATATCGCTGCTCCTGGCGGGGTGGCTGCTGTGTGGTGTGCTTGCTCCTGGCGCGGTGGCTGCTGCTGTGTGGGGTGGCTGCGCTGTGTGGGTGGCTGCTGCTGTGTGGGGTGGTTGCTCCTGGCAGGGTGGCTGCTGCTGTGTGGGGTGGTTGCTCCTGGCAGGGTGGCTGCTGCTGTGTGGGGTGGTTGCTCCTGGCAGGGTGGCTGCTGCTGTGTGGGATGGTGCTCCTGGCAGGGTGGCTGCTGTATGGGGTGGCTGGTCCTGGCAGGGTGGCTGCTGTATGGGGTGGCTGGTCCTGGCAGGGTGGCTGCTGCTGTGTGGGGTGGCTGCTGCTGTGTTGGGTGGTTGCTCCTGGCAGGGTGGCTGCTGCTGTGTGGGGTTGTTGCTCCTGGCAGGGTGGCTGCTGCTGTGTGGGGTGGTTGCTCCTGGCAGGGTGGCTGCTGCTGTGTGGGGTGGTTGCTCCTGGCAGGGTGGCTGCTGCTGTGTGGGATGGTTGTCCTGGCAGGGTGGCTGCTGCTGTGTGGGATGGTTGCTCCTGGCAGGGTGGCTCCTGCTGTGTGGGATGGTTGCTCCTGGCAGGGTGGCTCCTGCTGTGTGGGATGGTTGCTCCTGGCAGGGTGGCTGCTGCTGTGTGGGATGGTTGCTCCTGGCAGGGTGGCTGCTGCTGTGTGGGATGGTTGCTCCTGGCAGGGTGGCTGCTGCTGTGTGGGATGGTTGCTCCTGGCAGGGTGGCTGCTGTATGGGATGGTTGCTCCTGGCAGGGTGGCTGCTGTATGGGGTGGCTGGTCCTGGCAGGGTGGCTGCTGCTATGTGGGGTGGTTGCTCCTGGCAGGGTGGCTGCTGCTATGTGGGGTGGTTGCTCCTGGCAGGGTGGCTGCTGCTGTGTGGGGTGGTTGCTCCTGGCAGGGTGGCTGCTGCTGTGTGGGGTGGTTGCTCCTGGCAGGGTGGCTGCTCCTGGCTCGGTGGCTGCTGCTGTGTGGAGTGGCTGCTGCTGTGTGGAGTGGCTGCTGCTGTGTGGAGTGGCTGCTGCTGTGTGGAGTGGCTGCTGCTGTGTGGAGTGGCTGCTGCTGTGTGGAGTGGCTGCTGCTGTGTGGAGTGGCTGCTGCTGTGTGGAGTGGCTGCTGCTGTGTGGAGTGGCTGCTGCTGTGTGGAGTGGCTGCTGCTGTGTGGAGTGGCTGCTGCTGTGTGGAGTGGCTGCTGCTGTGTGGGTGGCTGCTGCTGTGTGGGTGGCTGCTGCTGTGTGGGGTGGCTGCTGCTGTGTGGGGTGACTGCTGCTGTGTGGGGTGGCTGCTGCTGTGTGGGGTGGCTGCTGCTGTGTGGGGTGGCTGCTGCTGTGTGGGGTGGCTGCTGCTGTGTGGGGTGGCTGCTGCTGTGTGGGGTGGCTGCTGCTGCTGTGTGGGTGGCTGCTGCTGTGTGGGGTGGCTGCTGCTCGTGGCAGGGTGGCTGCTGCTGTGTGGGGTGGTTGCTCGTGGCAGGGTGGTTGCTGCTGTGTGGGGTGGTTGCTCCTGGCGGGGTGGCTGCTGTATGGGGTGGCTGGTCCTGGCGGGGTGGCTGCTGTGTTGGGTGGTTGCTCCTGGTGGGGTGGATGCTGTGTGGGGTGGTTGCTCCTGGCGGGGTGGATGCTGCTGTGTGGGGTGGCTGCTGTGTTGGGTGGTTACTCCTGGTGGGGTGACTGCTGTGTGGGGTGGTTACTCCTGGTGGGGGTGACTGCTGTGTGGGGTGGTTACTCCTGGTGGGGTGGCTGCTGCTGTGTGGGGTGGTTGCTCCTGGCAGGGTGGATGCTGTATGGGGTACTGCAGCCAAATCTGTTCTTGCAGTTACGCTGTGCTGCAGCGTCTTTATTTTCAGGTTATGTGGTTCCAGCAGTTGAATCACAACCGATCATGTGATGGTTATCCTAGTGCTGTACTATGGTGGGGGTCCAAATTTAAGGTTTTGGGGTTTTTTTCACCATCAGTGAAGAAATCCTATCTACTGGAAAGGTGATAAATGTTTGGTTGCTGGGAACTCACAGATCCCTTTATGGGATAGCCTTTTCAATGTGAATAGAGGATCAGCGAGCATGCACCTCTCCATTCAACTTCAGCATGTGTGGCACCCGGCTTAGTGATGTGTGGGGCCCCCAGCTATGACCATCGTTGGATAGATGATTAGTATGTTTGGTAGTAATAATCTGAATAACTGTGACCATTTTAGATCAACCAGCCTATTGTACAAAGCAAATGACGGAGTAGCTGTGTCTGGATGTGAGTGCAGTGCTAAGTGGGAATGGTCAGGGGGATGTGTATTCCTAATATTGATATTTAGGGGTGCATGGCCCATTAATGATCAGTGTCATGACTGTAGAAATATCGGAGTGTATTTGAACCTCTGCGTTTCTAAAACTAAATATAGAGAGGAATTTGCTGATTTAGATGGTCTGCGGGTTGGGGGGGAGGTCTGCGGGTTTGGGGGAGGTCTGGAGCAGAGAGATCCTTTGTACACCTATTGCATCATGTTGCATGCTACATTGGATATAATGGTGGCTATAGGGCCTATAGATCCTTCATACCGTTCCTCTCCGCTGTCATGTGCTATTTCAGTGCATGCAGGTTCTGGAAGATGTAATGTTTAGTCTTAATGCAGGAAGATAAGTGCTGTCCGTAAATGTCTTATTGTCGACTTCTGTAATTGTATAGAGAAGAGGACATGATGGCGCTCCCCATCAGGGTGAGATGAGTAAAGCAATGTTGGAGGCCTTTCAGCGCCGCTCACTTCCGCGTTTTAGGTGCCAATGACATTACGACCCTGTGCACAATATATGTGTGGGGTTATAACGTTATTGGGCATCCCTCATTTCCAATGTGGAAGCAAGCGGCGCCGGGTCACCGCCCTTTAGCATCACCTTCCTTTAGCGTCACCGCCCTTTAGCGTCACCTCGTATGTAGATTGGACCTGTAGGGAAATTCTGAAATGGTGATCAAAGGTGAATTCACACTCGGACTGTTCTGCATGTCCCCTACGTATGGCGAGGGCCCCTGGCAGCCACTTATAAATGTGTATAAGGTGAGGGATGCCGCGCTTTAAGGTTATTTTCTTCCGACTCCTCCGTAGATCCTCGTGGGTTGGGTTTGGAGTGCGTTGCTCTAGCAGTTGCCCTAGACGAGTTAACCCTTTGCTGTGACGCCGCTCTCCCTCACTTGATGCAGTTTTTGTCTTTCAGGGGCCGCAGGATGTGTAGCGACACTGTTGCACGACGCAGCTATGAATCCAGCAGAAGGTGAGAAGTTAGTGCACCCGGCAGCTGCAGCGGTGAATGTAGCATATACAATGCTGTTACAGTCCTCGCTTCATTAATGGGAATTTGTCATCAGAAAATTAACTATTGATAAATCGGGTTTTCAGCTGCAGATGAAGGAAGAGAGCCACAGTATTCATTACTGATGGGTAGGCGGAGCCCCAGATCAGGATGTTACCTCAGATCAAAAGAGTGATGACTGGCTGGCCCCTCCAGCTCGGGCTCCTCCTACTCAGCTCCAGTCTAAGATTTGAGGTCCAGAGGATGGTCGCTGCTAATGCAGCTCCTCAGAAGATTTTATTATTTTAATATTCGGACAGGAGACTTGGATCACTAGTTGGTCTAGAGGTCTCAGGGGTATCAGCGCTGCTGTACCCCAACCTCTCCCTTGGCGGATCTGTATTTACTCAAAGTCCCTGCAGAATCCTTGCCGGCCCTGGGGATGAGGAGAGCTTCTCTGGCGGGAACGCAAACCACACGTGCGGTCACTGCGTTCTTCGCCCTGGGGGGAAGCATGGGCACTGCGCCAGAAACCCCTGAGGGTCCCTGTGGCGCCTTGGCTGGTGAGTACTCCACACAAATTTTAATAATAATTATGTGTGAGTGCTTTAGCGTCTGAATGAGCAGCGCTATTACTAATGTCAGTATGCTTCAGCGCTACTGTGAAAACAGCGTTACCACATGTATGTCAGTATGCTTCAGCGCTGCTGTGACAGCGCTACTACATGTAATGTCAGTATGCTTCAGCGCTGCTGTGACAGCGCTACTACACGTAATGTCAGTATGCTTCAGCGCTGCTGTGACAGCGCTAATACATGTAATGTCAGTATGCTTCAGCGCTGCTGTGACAGCGCTACTACATGTAATGTCAGTATGCTTCAGCGCTGCTGTGACAGCGCTACTACATGTAATGTCAGTATGCTTCAGCGCTGCTGTGACAGCGCTACTACATGAAGATGTGGTGATTTTTTGTCTGCAGGCAGATAGCTGCAGGACAGAGAGGGAGCAGGAGCGGGGAGAGTTCGCGCTCATTATTTGAGCTAGCAGGGGGCGTGGCCTATCTATCCCGGTCTTTTGAGCAGGAAGACGCGCGCTCTGGCTTTTCTCCTGCGACCCCCTCACTGTGGCGGCCATTACTCAGGCTCCTGGGCTCCTCGGACCGCTCCCCTCCTCATATAGACACCACGGCCAGCTGGGTGAGTGTGGATTCCTCACCCCGCAGCGCAGCGATCGCTATCCTGCAGCTGCAGTCTCATCAGAGACATAAAAATTGGCTGGGGCTCACAAATATATATATATTTTGGTGAGTTTGCAATATTAACCCCTTTGAGGGTTATTTCTACCTGCTAAATTTGCTGACTGAATACCGCTGGGGTAACTCTGCTTGGTGGAGCGTTAACCCTTCAGCGTTTGAAAAAAAAAAAAAAAAAAAACCGCATAGTTTTTTGCTGGTATTACCGCTTTGACCTGCTCATACAGGTGAGACATGTCTGAACAGAGTTCAGATGCCGCGGATCACGTCCCAGTGCCATTGCGGCAATCAGATACGCAGACCTCCACAGCGTCTAGCGCTGCGGTCGACAGCGGTGGAAAATTGGATGATATCGCTCGATCGATTAATAACTTATCTGACCTTTTAGGTCAATATGTGTCTGCTAATTCCTCTCAGAGGAAGCGACGCAGGCCGTTACCGGCCTCTACACGGAGCGAGTCAGATGTATCTGATATTGGGCAGAGTTCCCCTTTAAATTCGGATGGAGAAATATCCGATTCAGATACGGACGAGCGCAGGGGCGTTCCTCTATGACGAAGCGTACGGAGGCATTAATTGAAGCCATGAGAGATATACTACAGTTACCGGAGGAGGTAACTAGTCGTCCTGGTAAATCAGCACGCATTTTCCAGGAGTCCCGTGCTTCGCGCACAACATTGCCAGCTCTGGATGAGCTTAATGGTGTAATAGAGGAGGAACGTCTATGTCCAGATAAGCGTTTTCATGGAACGCATTTCTTTGATACACTTTATCCTTGCTCTACGGAGTTAAAGGCTAATTGGACTTCTGCTCCTGAAGTGGATGTGTCTTTGTCTCAGCTTAGTAAATCCTCTCTACTCCCTATTAAGGGAAAAGCGAGCTTACAGGAGCCTTTGGATAGAAAGGCAGAATTGGCGGCAAAAGCAAGCTATGAGGCTGCGGGTCATGGATTTCGAGCAGTGCTAGGATCCATGTGTGCTGCTAGAGCTTCTCTAAGCTGGTTGGCACGTCTGAAGACGGAGTTGCAAAATGAATCTCCGTTATCTGAGATACGGGAAACTTGTGAATGGTTAGAAACTGCAGCCTGTTATATCTTTGATGCCGGTCTGGATACGGCATCTCTGCTGGCCAAAGCGCAAGCTTCAGCGGTCACAGTCAGAAGAGCTTTATGGCTCAGACAGTGGGCCGGGGACGCAGTTTCCAAACAAGGGTTGTTGGCCTTACCTTACAAGGGTGGCCATCTTTTTGGATCCGACCTCACAGAGCTGATTTCCAAGGCTAAGGCGAAGGAATCAGCATTACCACAGCGAAGGGCCATGGCCTCGGTGTCCAGTAAGCCTGGTGTTTATAGTGGTCGGCGGTCCTTTCGGGGCCGAGGACGATCTAGTCACTCCTCGTGGGGATCGGGTCGTCCTTCTTTCTCAGGAAAGAAATCCTCTCAGAAAACTCGTACTCCCTGGAAGCAGAGTTTCCGCCAGAACAAGCGGGAACTTGACAAGAAAACCGCAAAGTCGGATTGACGCCAGGGGTCCACTCGAGGATTCTCGAGTGGGGGGTCGCCTGCTTCTTTTCAAGGAGACTTGGATGGCTCGCGTTCCAGATTCCTGGGTAACGCGAATAGTGTCGGCAGGCTATTTCATAGAGTTTGCTTCTCGACCCCCAAATGTTTTTTGTCAGTCTCGCGTTCCGTCGGAACCCGAGCTTGTTGTCGCTCTACAGCGAGAGATCGAATCGCTACTACAAAAGGGTGTTAGTGATACCGGTTCCGTCAGAGGACCGAGGGAAAGGTTTTTATTCCAACCTTTTTATAGTTCCCAAAAAGGAGAACAAATTTCGCCCGATTCTGGATCTCAAGCGATTGAACCGGCATGTCCATGCCCGGAAATTTCGCATGGAGTCGCTTCGTTCCGTTGTGGCAGCTCTGTCACAGAACGATTTTCTGGTGTCAATCGACATTCGCGACGCCTATTTGCATATTCCCATCGGAAAGGCTCATCAGCGCTTTCTTCGATTTGCCATAGGTCAGAATCATTACCAGTTCGTGGCTCTGCCGTTCGGCTTAGCCTCAGCGCCAAGGGTCTTTACAAAAATTCTGGCGCCCCTCATGGCACTCCTTCGAAGACAGGGGATTACGATTCTCCCTTATCTGGACGATCTTTTGATCGTGGCTTCCTCGGAGGAGGAGGCGTTGACGGCTCGGGATTTGTCTCTTCAGTTTCTGAAAGACTTCGGTTGGCTGGTCAATTGGGAGAAGTCGTCCCTGGAACCATCGAGGACAATTCTCTTTTTGGGAATGCATCTCGACACGTTTCGGTCGGTAGTTTCCCTACCACCAGACAAACAGTCATGTCTTCTTCGACATGTACAGATTATGACATCCTCAACGGCAATGTCCCTACGGAAGTGTATGCGTCTTCTGGGACTGATGGTGGCGTCCATGGAGGCAATTCCTTTTGCCCAGTTCCACTCCAGGACTCTTCAAAAGTTCATCTTGAGTCGATGGAATCAGTCGCAATCGCTGGATTGCAGTGTCACCATTTCTCGCGCGGTGCGGGATTCTCTAGAATGGTGGTTACGTCCAGGGGCATTCTCCCTGGGGAAGTCTTTCCTCCCTCTGAAGTGGTCAGTCATAACCACCGATGCCAGCCTGACGGGCTGGGGGGGTGTTTGGAACAATCTCTGGATTCAGGGGGTATGGTCACCGGAAGAGTCTGTGCTTCCGATCAACATCCTGGAATTGAGGGCGATTTTCCTTTGCCTCCAACATTGGACGGTCCCTTTGAGCGGTCTGCCAGTCCGTGTGCAGACAGACAATGCGACGGCTGTCGCGTATATCAATCACCAAGGTGGGACAAGGAGTTCCAGTCTCATGGTAGAGGTGTCCCGAATTCTGATTTGGGCAGAGGCCAATGTACCAGCCATTTCGGCGATTCACATTCCAGGGGTTCAGAATATTACAGCGGACTTTCTCAGTCGCAGAAGGATGGATCCCGGGGAATGGAGCCTCCACCCGGAAGTCTTTGCACTACTGTGCTCTCGCTGGGGAACCCCCCAAGTGGATTTGATGGCATCCAGGTCCAATGCCAAGTTACCGACATTCATGTCCAGGTACAAGGACCCGAAGGCGGTGGCGGTGGATGCTCTAGTGGCTCAGTGGGATCAGTTCGAGCTGATCTATGTATTCCCGCCGATATCCTTACTTCCTCTAGTGCTGCGTCGGATCAGACTAGAGAGAATTCCAGCTATTCTGATAGCTCCAGACTGGCCAAGAAGGGTGTGGTTCTCGACAATAATGTCGCTGTTGGCGGCACCTCCGTTTCCACTCCCTCTTCAACCGGACTTGTTGACTCAGGGGCCCATTTGTCATCCGGACTTGATGTCCCTGCGTTTGACGGCGTGGCTCTTGAGACCGAAATCTTGACCCGTAGAGGTTTTTCAGCCGAGGTCATTGCTACCCTTCGTGCTGCAAGATGTCCGGCTACTTCTAGGATTTACCACAAAATTTGGGAAACCTTCTTTTCGTGGTGTTTGGGGTCTTCTCGGAACCCGAGAAAATTTTCCATTCCCAACCTGTTGGCTTTTCTGCAGCATGGGCTAGACAAGGGTTTGGCAGTTAGCACTCTGAAAGGTCAGATTTCTGCTCTGTCCTTATTGTTTCGGAGAACCATTGCTTCGAATAGAGACGTGCTCTCCTTTTTCCGAGGTATCTCTCGTAAGTTTCCGCCGCGGAAGGCACCCGTGTCTCCTTGGCGGCTCAACCTTGTTTTGGAGGCTCTTCAGCATAAACCTTTTGAGCCTATGGTTTCTGCTAGCCTTTCTTTACTTTCTTGGAAGGTGGCTTTCCTTGTTGCAGTCACTTCCTTGAGGAGAGTTTCTGAATTGGCAGCTCTTTCTTGCTCGCCTCCTTTTCTGGAGTTTTTTTCCGGATCGTGTAGTGCTTCGCACTCGGGGTGATTTTTTGCCTAAAGTGGTGTCACAATTTCATGTTAACCAGGATATTGTGTTGCCTTCACTCTGTCCGGATCCGAAGAATACGAAAGAGCGAGATTTACACACATTGGATTTAGTGCGGGCCTTGAAGTTTTATCTATCTATTACTCAAGGTTTTCGTAAGACGGACTCCCTGTTTGTGGTTCCGGCAGGTCGTCGGCGTGGTCAACGAGCTTCCAAGGGTTCTATAGCTCGTTGGATCCGGTCAGCTATTTTGGAAGCTTACCGTCTTCAGGGTGAATCTTGCCCGATTAAGATTCGAGCCCATTCCACGAGAGCTGTGGCTTCATCGTGGGCTTTTCATCAAGGTGCTTCGGCAGTGCAGCTTTGCCGAGCGGCGACTTGGCGCTCTGTCCACACGTTTACAAGGTTTTATAAAGTGGACGTCAGTGCTTCCGCTGATGCAGCCCTCGGACGAAGGGTCCTGCAGGCAGCTGTAGTTTAAAGTTCTGGATGAACTTGTGTTTAGCGCTGGTTGCGCTTTGTTATTAAGGTTGTTGGGTTTCTGCCTTTTGTTGGTTTTTTCCCACCCTTATTTTTGAACTGCTTTGGGACGTCCCATCAGTAATGAATACTGTGGCTCTCTTCCTTCATCTGCAGCTGAAACACGGATTTTGGTAAAGACTTACCTGTAAAATCCTTTTCAGCGAAGGAAGGAAGAGAGACACAGCACCCTCCCACGGCAGAGGTGTGTTGATGTTTTCAGATGCAGCGCGACCCTTATCTGATAGCGATTATCTGGGCTGAGGTCAGCGCGCTAAGGCTCTGTTCCAGCATCGCCAGCTCATCGCAGTAGTCAGGTTCCGTGAGTAGTACCTGGAACTCTGTGGTTTTTGGCTTTCTTTGCATGCATAACCTGTATCCTTGTGTTTTTTCTCTGAAGTTCCTTCAGAAGGGGTTATGTTGCTCCGCTGGTGATCTTGGCTCTTTTCCTAAAAGCTTTGATACGACTGGAGCTGAGTAGGAGGAGCCCGAGCTGGAGGGGCCAGCCAGTCATCACTCTTTTGATCTGAGGTAACATCCTGATCTGGGGCTCCGCCTACCCATCAGTAATGAATACTGTGTCTCTCTTCCTTCCTTCGCTGAAAAGGATTTTACAGGTAAGTCTTTACCAAAATCCGTGTTTTATGTTACATGCATATAAGGATTTTTATTTTTTTTGTTTCAATTGATACCGCTGTCTAGACTAGAGGAAAAAAGAGTAAACATAGAAATTTTGCAATTTGCCACACTGCCCTCTAGTCCTACTTCTAGATTTATATCTCCTGTCCAGTATAGAAGATTTTTTAGCAGTCTGTGTCATTACAGACATAATTACAATGATAACACCTCTATATACAGGAGATAACACAGGATCCATAGGTGATTTCACAGCTCACCTCCTCCTCCTGTACAATGACTGATAACTCTTATATAGTAGATAACACAGGATCCACCATTCACAATAGATGATGTCACAGCTCACCTCCTCCTCCTGTACAATGACTGATTACACCTCTATATACAGTAGATAATACAGGATCCACCATCCACAATAGGTGATGTCACAGCTCACCTCCTCCTGTACAATGACTGATAACACCTCTATATACAGTAGATAACACAGGATCCATCATTCACAATAGGTGATATCACAGCTCACCTCCTCCTCCTGTACAATGACTGATAACTCCTCTATATACAGTAGATAACACAGGATCCACCATTCACAATAGGTGATGTCACAGCTCACCTCCTCCTCCTGTACAATGACTGATAACACCTCTATATACAGTAGATAACACAGGATCCACCATACACAATAGGTGATATCACAGCTCACCTCCTCCTCCTGTACAATGACTGATAACACTTCTATATACAGTAGATAACACATGATCCACCATACACAATAGGTGATATCACAGCTCACCTCCTCAATGACTGAAACACTTCTATATACAGTAGATAACACAGGATCCACCATTCACAATAGGTTATGTCACAGCTCACCTCGTCCCCCTCCTGTACAATGACTGATAACACCTCTATATACAGTAGATAACACAGGATCCACCATACGCAATAGGTGATAACACAGCTCACCTCCTCCTCCTGTACAATGACTGATAACTCCTCTATATACAGTAGATAACACAGGATCCACCATTCACAATAGGTGATGTTACAGCTCACCTCCTCCTCCTACACAATGACTGATAACACCTCTATATACAGTAGATAACACAGGATCCACCATTCACAATAGGTGATATCACAGCTCACCTCCTCCTCCTGTACAATGACTGATAACACCTCTATATACAGTAGATAACACAGGATCCACCATTCACAATAGGTGATATCACAGCTCACCTCCTCCTCCTGTATAATGACTGATAACACCTCTATATACAGTAGATAACACAGGATCCACCATACACAATAGGTGATGTCACAGCTCACCTCCTCCTACACAATGACTGATAACTCCTCTATATACAGTAGATAACACAGGATGCACCATTCACAATAAGTGGTATCACAGCTCACCTTCTCTCCCTTGATAATGACATTTGGCCAGATTAGCACATGGTTACACAAGGCTTCTGTACAAACACATTGTACATAATGACAATATGAAGATGAAGTATTCGTTCAGTATTTGGCCTAGTGGTGAGTGTGTAAATTGCAAGATTTTTGTTTAATATCTAATAGTAATACAAAAACTACTTAAAACGTAAGGATATGTGCCCATGGTCAGTTAACTCTGCGGGTTGGACACTGAGTACTTGTGCAGCATCAAACCCGCAGCGGCCAGATGTTACAGCAGAGTGGATGGATTTCAAGAAATCCCATGCCCACTATGCGTGCACAGATGCCCGCGGAGACGGACACGCGGCAAGTCTCTCCAGACCGCAGCATGTCAATTTCTCTGCGGCGACGTGAGCCTCCACAAGATAAATTTCACCCGTACAATGTATTGGACACGGTGAACCTGCACAGATCAATAACCACATGCGGATTCGCCTGCGTTCAATATTTGGCAGCGCTTTGGACACAGCGAACATACGGTGCCACTTCCGGATCGTGTGCACCCGGTCTAATTTTCTGATGACGTCTTTCCTTTAACGTGGTCAGCGATCAACTAAGTCACTGCCTTCTCTTCCCCTTTTACTGGACAAGCTCTTGGCCTACCGTGCATGCTGGGAGTTGTAGTTTCACCACATGTGGAGAGGAATTGGTTGTAGCCCACCATACACATTCACTGAATATTGGCCAAATCTGCTGATATGGGCAGGACCGTACAACTCTCCAAGTGAGGTCATACAAATGTGTGGGGTCGGAGGAATAGCCTTAACACATGAGCATTTGCTCTACAGCTAGCTCAAGATTTACACCCATCTTAAAGGGGTTGTCCAGGATTGGAAAAACAAGGCTGGTTCCTTCCAGTAACAGCGCAACACCAGTCCGTGAGTTGTCTGGTTTTAGGGTTCAGCTCCATTAATGTGAATGCTTTATCAGTAGTGTCAGTGTGTTAATACACTCGGTGATCGCCGTCTTCGCTCCTCTTCTGACTCTCCGGATCACTGTATGCATCAGCTGGAGGCCTCTCTTACAGTGTGGCTCTATGAAGCTTTGGTCTGACTTTGCATAGGCTTGCATTGTTAAAGCCACTTCCAGCTCATGTACGCAGTGATCTGGAGACTCAGAACAGGAGCGGCACTGGACCCCGGAGAAGACTGCGATCAGTGCACACCGACACTACACTAACATTTAGGGCGCTGACAGACGGCCGTGTTTCTCGTGCGATGATCGCAACGCTCTGCATGGACTGGCCCAGCATATCTCCTGACAGAGCATGCTAGTATGATGTATTTCTATGCAGCCATCACGATCCAGTCCGGAGCTCTGACGGTCAGTCCAAGGATTGAAATGTGATCCCCACATGAGAAATACGGACGTGTGACTGCGCCCCGTTCACTGACCGCTCCTGCCAGCGATTCAGCTGCTCCATGTCAGTAGAGCAGCTCTTTCTCTTCTGGGCTGCTCTGTTGACGGGGCGTGACTTCCAACATCGTGCTGATTGACAGCCAGCCGGCTCATAGCAGTTAGGCAGTGGGTAGGCAACTCAGTCAGCATGATGGTGGCAGTCACGCTCCATCTAGAGCGGAAGAGAAGCCACTGCTCTGTCGATGTGATGTCAGCAGAAACCACGGGAGAGATCAACGCTGGACACAACAGGAGGGTGGGTGGCAACTACCTGCCTGATAATTTTATACTATGGTCCTCAGAACTAATTATATGGTCCTGGAAAACCCTTTTAATGGGAATGCTTGTATAAGATGGACCATTTCACTTCCATGATTTTACTTAGAAGTTCAACCAGTGATTGTTTTCTAACTTGTTTTTTTTTTTTTCTCTTCACATGGGGCCCTGTCCGGATTTGGTTTTTGTCTTGCCCTCGGATTCCTTGTTCTGTTCTCCAAAGTGATCAAGCAGAGGATGCAGATGTACAATTCCCCGTACCGGCGAGTCACTGACTGTATGAGGGCGGTGTGGCGGAACGAGGGCGCTGGTGCCTTTTACCGAAGCTACACAACCCAACTGACTATGAACATCCCCTTCCAGGCCATACACTTCATGACGTATGAGTTCCTGCAGGAGAAACTAAATCCTCACAGACAGTACAACCCGACCTCTCACATGGTCTCTGGGGCCTGTGCGGGAGCGGTGGCCGCCGCCGCCACCACACCACTGGACGTTTGTAAGACCTTGCTGAACACGCAGGAATCTCTGGCTTTGAACTCCCCGAGCGGACACATCACAGGCATGGCTAATGCCTTCAGGACGGTTTACCAAATAGGCGGCGTGACCGCCTACTTCCGAGGGGTTCAGGCCAGGGTCATCTATCAGATGCCCTCCACGGCCATCGCGTGGTCTGTGTACGAGTTCTTCAAATACATCATCACCAAGCGCCAGGAGGAAAGGAGGGCGAGCCGCTAACGAGCAGCACTACCAAAGCACACGATTCAAAGAAGCTACGGGCATGGTTATTGAGATGTCCTGAGACTTTTTAATGTTTTATCCTACCTGTTCTTAGCATGAGGAGACCCCTCTGCCCTCCGCCTAATAGAACGCGCAGAACAAACCAGTAGAATGTCTCGTTCTTAACCAGTTTTGACGATCGATCTCCCAATTTGCGTCATCGTGAATGTCACACCGAGCACCACCATGGCTCCAGTGATCACCGTCCACCAAGGCTCCAGTGATCACCGTACACCACGGCTCCAGTGATCACCGTACAAAACCGCGGCTCCAGTGATCACCGTACACCGCGGCTCCAGTGATCACCGTACACCGCGGCTCCAGTGATCACCGTACACCGCGGCTCCAGTGACCACCGTACACCGCGGCTCCAGTGACCACCGTACACCGCGGCTCCAGTGACCACCGTACACCGCGGCTCCAGTGACCACCGTACACCGCGGCTCCAGTGACCACCGTACACCGCGGCTCCAGTGACCACCGTACACCATCTCCTCATTGGCTTCACTACCGTAGTGTCTAGGTCTATAGAAAAATGCTTTTCGGACCTCTCCTATACATGTGCCAGGCCTTTTTGATTTTTAACTGGAGTTTGCGCCATCATCTCTGAGCCGACCCGTGTGCATATATATCTATAAATGTGTCTGTTACAGCGGTAACCCAACGAGGCGCATGGAAATCTTCCCGGATTCCTTGAGCTCAGTAACTTTTTACTAAAGTTTTCCATTTGTAGTGTCCTTAACAGAGTCACCAAGGCCGTTGTCATCACGCACATGATAAAGCACTTATTCCACTTTGGTGGCTAGAAACCTTTTTTTTTTTTTTTTTTCGTTGGGAGATTAATTTTTTGGCTAACATACCTCCTGTAGCCATTTTTGTTTTATTTTTTTGTGCGACCCACAAGATGATGTAAAATTTCAGCAGAGGCCCCCACCGTGCCGCTATAATGCGCACCTTGACAGCAGCGTGTCTGGTGGGAGCGTACGGAGCAGACCTTGTTCCCGCACATAGAGTATCGCAGGGAGGGTAGACATGTCTATTTCCTGGAAGAGATGCCTTGTTTTGTGTTTTGCTTACAGCAAATATGCCTATTTGACTTCTAATGACTCCTTAATCGATGCGCACACAGTTGTCCCCCTCCATCATTCACACACCTGATGACCATGAATGTGCGTCGCCATCTGCTGTAGTCGTCTCCACGTAACCTGGGGTACGTTTTATTCTCCTCCGGACCTTATTATTCTGCAGTCTGGGTGTTTTATTTATTTTTGGTGTCTGTTCCATTTATTGTTTCCCGCCTCGCGTTTTCTCTAGCAGTATATAACAGCATTAGGGGCTGCGGACGGATGTGTACTTTTGGATTTTGGGTCTGCTGCTCTTTACGATCTCATCCAAACCTGTTCTCTGACTATCCTGGTCCAAACGCACATTAAAAAAAAATTGAGACCATAAATAACTATTTTGGTGTTGTGTAGTTTTTTTTTAATTTTCTTATTTTATTAAATATCTGTGATATTATTCATAGCAGGAAGCTGCGCTATTACCGGACACGGAGTTGGTTCTCTGGGGATGGTTTCCATGCATCCGTAGGACATGGTAAGCAGCAAGGAAGAGCTTCAGTGGCTTCCGCTAATCACTTTGGACTGGGCGTCAGATGGGAGTAATGCGGTCACGGTTTTACTATTTTACTACCAGACCCCCCCAAGTATCTGGTGAGGACCCCCAAGTGAGCTAAGTTTATTCACTTGAAGCGAGGCCTACAGATGTACAGTGAACACTCCATGCATTTCTATAGGGGCCCTATTGAGCAAAGTCTACCTGGTGTGACCACCATAAGTGGACCAGTGATGTCATGAAAGTAGCTGATTTGCCTTAATAAGCATGACAGCCTGAGATGATGTCACAGGAGTGCCTTTGTGTTGCTGAATGAGCTAGCTGAGAATCAGTCAGTGAGCTCGTCCGGATGGGAGTTTGTAACTTTTTACGTCTTTTACAGAACACCTCTGACCTGATTTATGAGCACAGACCACATCAATCAGTTGCGAGAAGCTCAGAAAACGGACAGATTAAGATTTACAAACTTTACCTTCTAAACGAGCCGGCTAACGGATCCTCAGTTGCCTCATTCAGCCGCCAGCAATGTGCGAAAGAGCCGGTACTATCCCAATGGTGCAAATATTTTAATGAAACTCAGTTGCAAAAGTAATTTTTAGCTCCAGATAATGTATTTAAATTAAAACAAATCGGTGCCCTTTGAAAACCTAAAATGTAGCACAATTGGCGCACTTTTCATATCCGCATAGAAGGCCACGTGGGGTCGGTATTTTCACTGTTGCACGGAGAAAATGATTCCGCCTACAGAGCAGCAGGGGGCGCTGTGGTGCAGTCTTTTCGGCACTAGTTCCACTTCTGTCTGCTGCCGATCACCGCGTACTAAAGGGTCAATCATAGAAAACTGTCCTGATCCGTTCTGAAATCTAGAAGTGCTGACACCTACATGTGTTCCAAAATGCTCCTTTGGTGGCGATTTGGAACCTTATTGCTTATTGGATCATCTTGCTCTGATGCAAAAGTCACCTCTTCCCGATATATTGTGTGACATGCTCCCTTTAAAGAAAAACTATGATCAGAAAATGACCAATTGTTTAAATTAGGATTTTGTGATAAGTGTATATTTTATAATTAGCTATTTGTTTTGGGTTTTTTTTTCATATCAATATCTGCATTACAAATAAAAAATAGAAATCTTGCAATTTTCACACCGGCCACTAGGGGCTTTTTCAGACTCTGACTTGGTTGTTTCAGGAAATAACACATGTACATTAGCAGCAATGACCTGGCTCTGACCCTATCTTTGGTACTGAAGAAACTAATGAGCGTGTGCAAAGGTCATTGTGGAGGAGGTGAGCTGTGATATCCCCAATTGTGAATGGTGGATCCTGTGTTATCAGCTGTGTATACAGGTGTCATGTCATTGTAATCCTGCTTTTGCTGATAAGGAGCCTGCTGAAAACTCTCCTTAGCCCCAAATCTGCTCTGCGAGACATCGGAAGGCACGAGAGAGAACCTTAACCAAAACTAGCAGAGGTTTTTTTTTTTTTTTTTTTCTGAACAGCTGAGGAATGACTTCTGTCCTGGAAATGGCAGGTACCGACAACTATATCAGTCAGATCACACTCGGACGAATGTTATTCTATGGGGCTGTGCACATATCCCTTTTTTTTTTTTCTTGGACAGAGTGAATGGAGACTGAGGAAAATAATTGCAAGCCTGAGTTGTATCTGATATTTGGATCATACTCCACCATGCAAATCAATCAGTCCTTGGAAACATCGGACTGCACTTGCATGACATCTGAGTGCAGTCCGATTTCCGTGCACTGACGGGATGGAGACATTTTTTTTTTCTCCATCTTCTCATCCAAGAGAATCAGATCACACGATGCTAACATTGATCAAACTCTGATCATCAGAGTGTCATTTACATAATCGGCAAATATCGGTGATGGCCCCCTGCAACAATCCTCCTGAGTATCCGGAACCAAAAGAGTTTTCATTCCTAAACTAGCAAGTCTTCGCGTCCTTAAAAAGTCGGTATCCTCAGTTGTGTGGACGTGTGACTGCCCGGTTGGGCTGAAGACCACACGTGCACCGCACACAGGTTACACGCCGGACAGCTGTGGACGTTGAAGATTTGTGAAAGGTATTGAGTGGCCACAAGGACCTTTGGAGGTGCCCTATGGTCCAGTGCCAGTAACTAATATGTGGCACAGAGTAGCCAATGGTCAGTTTGGCACATACCGAGGTGGTGCTCAAGATTGAGAGGCCCAACAAAGAAAAGGTTTTGTGGTTTCAGTGGACAGATGGACTCGTCCAAAAATCCAGACAATGGGTCTCGCGGATGCAGTTCCTTGACAATTTTCATCTTTTACCAAATGAATTGTATAATTTCCTGAATCCCTAGAAGTGATTTGCTTCTTCTCTTTCCATCCCCCCCCTCAACGGCACAATCCCGCCGCTGCCGCCTTACCGGGCCGCTACCCGGTCTCATCCGGCAGCAATGTAGAAGACCCAACAGGTGGATGATAAGTGGCCAGAACTTAGAAGCTTTCCATTTCTTACTGTTTTGAAAACAATGATGACTTCTCCCGTGTGATCATATCCTCTCCGGAGTAAAGTAAAAACAACTCCATGCCCAAAGAAAAAAGTGAAGATATGAGAGCGATGAGTGTCCAGCAGGTGGCTGAGCTGTGGGACATGTTGTTTTCCGGAGCAGGACTCCGTGACATCTTCTGAGGTATTTGCAGAAGGACCTTGACCGAGTTGTCAGCGGTTCCTTTTTGTGCTGTGACCGAGCCTCTCGGGGGGTTGTATGTTTGGTCTAGAGTACAGGTGCACCTGGGCCTTTTAACCTCCTGTGATCTTAAGACAAGCCTGGGCTGAGCCAGACCTTGTAAGAACATGAATGGGAAACTTCTGCTGTCCACCATATTAGCACCAAGATCATCATCATCATCAGCCAAAGGCTTGAAATAAGTCAATGTCTTCTCCCACCTTGACTGTCTCGGATTCTTCTCCTTTCCCTTATAAAAACATCACACGGTGAACTTCACTTTAAGAGTCTTCGTTTTTCATCTCTTCGGAATCTCCAGAGCTTTAGAATTTCACTTCTTTTCCTCTGAATGGTGTATTTTTCTTCTCTGGGTTAAGTGTTTATGCTGCCTAAAAGAAAACATAATTCTGTTTTTTAAGACAAGCCCCATCACGGAGGAGTGGGAGTCAAAGCCTGAATTTTCAGGGATGTTGAAGGTATTTGTGAATAGAGAAGTGCGCTGCTGAAATGATCGAGGTCTAATAAACCACGGTGGGTTGTCTATCACGCACAATTTTATATTTGCAGAATTATTTCGCCAAAAAAATGAGTTTGACAATGGTCACAGAAATAACTTGAATCTGACAAAAGTAATAATAAATCAAAAATCTATGAAAATGAACAAATAAAAGTCAGACATTGCTTTTCAACCATGCTTCCACAGAATTTAAAAAAAAATAAAACTCATGAAATAGGCCTGGACAAAAATGATGGTACCCCTGAAAATAATGTGACAAAAGGGAAATGGTAAATCAAGGGTGTGTCCACTAATTGGCATCACAGGTGTCTACAGTCTTGGAATCAGTGAGTGGCCTGTATAGAGGGCTACAGATACTGTGCTGTTTGGATACATGGTGTGTATCACACTCAACATGGACCAGAGGAAGCAAAGGAAAGGGTTGTCTCCGGAGATTAGAAAGAAAATGATAGACAAACATGTTAAAGGTAAAAGTATAAGGCCATCTCCAAGCAGCTTGATGTTCCTGTGACTACAGTTGCACATATTATTCAGATATTTAAGCTCCATGGGACTGTAGCCAACCTCCCTGGACGTGGCTGCAGGAGGAAAATTGATGACAAATCAAAGAGACGGATAATACGAATGGTAACAAGAGAGCCCAGAAAAACTTGTAAACAGATTAAAGGTGAACTTCAAGCTCAAGGAACATCAGTGTCAGATCGCACCGTCCGTCGTTGTATGAGCCAAAAAAAATCAAAAAGCCGGACTGGAATTTGCCAAACTACATGTTGACAAGCCACAAAGCTGGGAGAATGTCCTATGGACAGATGAGACAAAAATTGAACTTTTTGGCAAGACACATCAGCTCTATGTTCACAGACGGAAAAATGAAGCATATCAAGAAAAGAACACTGTCCCTACTGTGAAACATGGAGGAGGCTCTGTTATGTTCTGGGGCTGCTTTGCTGCATCTGGCACAGGGTGTCTAGAATCTGTTCAGGGTACAATGAAATCTCATGACTATCAAGGGATTCTAGAGAGGAATGTGATGCCTAGTGTCAGAAAGCTTGGTCTCAGTCGCAGGTCATGGGTCTTGCAACAGGATAATGACCCAAAACACACAGCTAAAAACACTCAAGAATGGCTAAGAGGAAAACATTGGACTATTCTGAAGTGGCCTTCTATGAGCCCTGACCTAAATCCTATTGAGCATCTTTGGAAAGAGCTGAAACATGCCGTCTGGAAAAGGCAACCTTCAAACACGAGACACCTGGAGCAGTTTGCTCTTGAGGAGTGGGCCAAAATACCTGTCGAGAGGTGCAGAAGTCTCATTGACAGTTACAGGAATCGTGTGATTGCCTCAAAAGGTTGTGCAACAAAATATTAAGTTAAAGAGAACCTGTCACCCCCCCAGGGCCTATTAAAGTAAAAGCCACCTTCAGCAGCACTAAGGTCGCATTCTCTGAAGGTGGCTCTTATGTTTCTTATCATTAGGATCACTTAAAGAATAAGTGTTATAATTTTCCCCCATACCTCTATTGAGTCCGGGAGGTATGTATCCTCCCCATGACTCAACCGCCTCGCAGCCGTCCATCATCCCCCTCTTGGCTTCGGCTGCCGCCTCCTCTCTTTGTTGTGACGTCACTGGCGCCTGCGCTGTCCAATCAGTTGTCGGGCATGCGCTGTGCGCGCTGCCCAGGATCTTATATCAGGTGATTTAAGTTATCGCGCCTGCGTGTAGCGGAGGCCCCAGATCCCGCCCCGCAGTGTGTTATGTATTCATCATACATAAGAAACATGAGGGCCACCACAGAATGCAGCCCTACTGCTGCTGAAGGTGGCTCTTTTACTTTAATAGGCCCTGGGGGGGTGACAGGTTCCTTTTAAGGGAACCATCATTTCTGTCTAGGCCTATTTCATAATTATTTTTTTTTAATTCTGTGGAAGCATGGTTGAAAAGCAACGTCTGACTTTCATTTGTTCATTTTATAGATTTTTTATTTATTACTTTTGTCAGATTCAAGTTATTTCTGTGACCATTGTGGGTTTTTCTGTCTTTAAATGAGGGGTAACAACAATTTTGACCACGTGTGTAAGTGTATATACTGTGACAGACGAGTTAGGAAACGGAGGGTCAAAAACCCAAACCCATTTCCTGTAGAGAAACCAGGCGCCTCCACTTCCTATAGACAGACCCGTCCCTCTTCCTGTACAGAGAGCAAGTTTGGACCCACTTTCCATAGAGAGGCAAAGCCCTCCCCCCCCCTTCTCGCAATCCATCTTGGGGTCTCTGCTGCTTGAGATGGATTGCACAGCAAGTTATGACTTTATGTAGTGTGACAAACAAGGGCGTCGAATCAGAAGGACAAAGACCCTCCACCTCTTCCTGTAGAGAGAAAGTCCCACCCCACTTCCTATAGAAAATATAAAGCCCCGCCCCCACATCCAGTAGCGATATAAAGCCCCGCCCCCACATCCAGTAGCGTTACAAAGCTCCGCCCCCACATCCAGTAGCGCTACAAAGCCCCGCCCACACTTCTGGTAATTCATTTTGGGGTCTTTGGTGCTAGAGAAGGATTACATAGCAAATTAGAAAGAAGGGAGGCGCCTGCTCTTTTAGAGTTTTTGGTTCTTTATTTGGGGGGGAGGTAAGACAGCATAAACTTTAAATAAAGCAATTTGCAGATCAAATAAGAAAAAGTCTGATACTTTTGCAGGTGCTTCACTGAACTATTTTGCCATTTTAACGGCCGCTCCATCTTTTTTTTTCTAGTTTCTAGCCGTTGTTAACATAGCTAGTAATGACTACGGCTATTGAGGATGACTCTTATGACTTCATACATTTATGTCCTGAATTGCATTGCCTCGGTGCTGGAGGGTGTCAAGCGTTTTGCAGCCTGAACTAAAAAATAAATTGTGAAGGTCCCGGGATTGATGGTATATCGGCTAAAATTCCGTGTAGTCAGGGAAAGGTACTGTATGAAATGAAGTTTCCACCTTGTCTTGTCTCAGTCAGGCTATGGCACGTAATGGACGGTGCACTAAAGGTAACAGAGAGCCAGCTACCCAGACTCTCAGTGCATAAGTAATATATAGGGTGGAAAGTGTGACAAATTCACAACAAAATCTACATTTAAGATTAATTGAAATTACAGGGATTTTTGTTGGTTTTGTCTTTTACCAATTTTTTCCTAGATAAATTCTGGTTTTGGGCACATTTACAGCACCGTCGATTCCCATGACTGTAAAATTCTCATCCATCTCATTTACTATATCCTCCCACCATAACAAATAGTGCAAAGTAGGTAACATTGTCTCCACCTTACATCATTTGTTGCAGGTTTCTGACAGCGCAATCTGTCTTGCATTGTGCTGTTAAGAACATTGCTACACGAAGCCCAGAAGAGGACATATGGCTCACATGACCTTGTTCAGAACTCGATGATCAAAACCAAATATTACAAAGTTTGCCATTTACTATAGTGCA
The DNA here is from genome assembly GCA_033576555.1 of Oophaga sylvatica. Lineage (NCBI taxonomy): Eukaryota > Metazoa > Chordata > Amphibia > Anura > Dendrobatidae > Oophaga > Oophaga sylvatica. The sequence goes on from JARQOD010000003.1 coordinate 584,974,810, forward strand.
AGGCAAGGTATTGTTTCTGCTGGTGGAGAGACCAAGGAAAGCTCCTGGGGGAAAAAAGATATGCAAATTTGCTTTCTTCCAGAAGAAAGTAAGCTGTCTCTCTACTGACACTTAATGGGGGTAGTTATCCTACAAGTCAATATCCTTCTCTATTTTAATGAACCTTGCAACATGACTTAGTATATTAGTCAAACCAGAGACTTCTCCAAAAGAAAGGGGCACTCGTTTGTAGGGCACCGCTTTGGGGTCATGCATGATGCAAACAAGGTACTGGTTTGCTTGGTAAGAAGCTTTTGATGTGGAACTAGAGGGGTAGCATATGGCCAGCTGGCAAAAGGAATCTTATATGCCACACAATGCCCCTGAGAAAAATTGTATGCAAATTAGCGCTCCTCAAGAAAGAAATGTTTTTTTTTTTTTTAGTGCCACATATCAGAGGAAGTTTGTAAGTTTTCACTTTGAAGGAAGTCATGAGCCTTGCAACTCAACTAAATATATTAACCAAACCAGAAGTTTCTCCAAGAGCAAGGGGCACTAATTTGTAGGGCACCGCTTTGGGGTCCTGCATGATACAAGCAAGGTACTGGTTTGCTTGGTAAGAAGCTTTTGATGTGGATCTTGAGGGGTAACATAGGGTCAGCTGGCAAAAGGAATCTTGTAAGCCATGCAATGCTCCCTGTGAAAAAAGCAAATTAGCGCTCCTCAAGAAGATAGAAAGCCTTAATTTTAGTTCCACCTATTGGAGGAAGTTTGCAAGTTTTCACTTTGTAATGAGTTTTATAACTTTTATAATGAAAGATTTGTCACATGTCCATCAAAAAGGAGTAATCAACACACCCACAATGTTACATAACCACCTGCACTTATTTTTCAGCATCTTCTATATCATCGCCTTCTTGATCGGTGCTTCACCTCTTGCCCATTTGCATCACTTAACTCATGAACAAAAAAAGAAAATGGAGTAGTCAGTCCTTTAAATCTGTGATGATGTCACTGACCTTCTCGACCTCTGCAGAGTAAACGTCTGATATTGACTGACAATGGCGTCCTCTCTTTGTGTACGATTCACAGTGCTGGGTCAATGACAACATGAAGGAGGAACCTACGTACAGATCCTGAGCCCCGACGATCGCTGCAGTCACTGGATTGGAATCTCGTCCTCGGCCGGGAGTGTTTGTATTATGGTTCCCCTCCCACACCTGTTACCTGCCTCATTACTTCTCCATCTTTCACTGAAGGAACCAGCGATGAGTCTGTTAACAAAGCCATGAGCTGAGGCCTCTTTCCCCATCAGCGAGGAAATTTACGGAACATTTATAACCAATAACCCTTTTCATATGGGACCCTCCCCCGTCGAAGCCTCGAAACAAAGAAGAAAAGAGCTTGGGAGAGAATGTACTCGCTTTTAACCTCTTTTAAACCACAGCTGCCGCAGCCACCTGGTGTGAAACCGTCACGTGTTTATTTTTTTAAGGCTATTGTACAATTTTCAAAGTAAAAGGCTCGGCCGGGAAACCATAGTAGTTAGGGCACGCCAGCTTATGAAAATCCTATACAAATTCATTGTATTTCCGACTTGACACAAAGTATCTCATTTGTTACTGTGTTCATAACTCCATTGTGTCACTTCTTGCAATCCCAATTGTCATCTCTTTGGGAGATAGGGTAGACAAAGCTGTCTAGAAATGTAGTAATATAATAGGGAGTGGCGCCCATTATGTATCCAGGCAGGTATAGCCAGAATATTGCCAACACGGCTTACACAGCAATATGAATGTTGTAAACTTCATAAACTTAGTCTTTACATTTAAAGGGGTTGTCGAGAACTAAGGTTTTTATTTTCCCTAACACTATATATCACTTTAAATGCCCGGCGCCACCACTCTGACTTTATGGGTAGTGCTCATAGCAGTGGAGGCAGGGATGATGCCATCAGTGACTCAGACTCCATCTAGTAAGGAAGTTACCTTGCCTCCTGTTGGCTAACCAATGGGCTCTATCTCTAATTTTCAGTTGTCTCTAAGCTATTGGGTGGAAAATATTACTCCCATACACAGCACACACAGACATGAGGGATTCCTGCTCTACTATCTCTATGCAGCACCTGTTCAGAAGCACCAGCATGGAAGACATACAGATGTACTGAGCAGTGTAGCTGTGAATACAACTCTGGCTTGAAATAAGCAATTATCAGAAAGCAGCAGCACTGGTCTCCTTCCCTTTTCACCTTTCCCCATAGACTTCAATAGAAAGCTGTAATCTTATCCCTCAGTATGATGGTAGACTATCTTGTCTTGAGCATCACCATCTTTTTGACAGTGAATGATGAGGAAAAAGGGGAAGAAGTGGCTCATAAGCGGAGAAAAAGCTGATTTCTCTGATGCAGAGTTTCTTCAATTTGCTTACAATATTGATTTATGCAAAGTTTTGTCATTTATTTACCCACTGAAGCATTCAATACTCCGATATCACTTTTATTACTTGCCAGATACGTCAATGACATCCCCGATAAAGCTGGTGCTATAATGGTGAGAAAACGGACTGTCAACCAACTTTCCCGTGAGTGAGAAATGGCTGAATAAACCCTCAATCTCATAGAAAGTAATAAACGAATACCGGTCATATTAAACCATAAAATGCAGGTTAATGGCCGCCCCTTGGGCCATTGTGGGCATCTGATATGGCTGAGGGTTAGGTGCATGTGATCCCCATTCATGGTCCCAGAGCCTCCGGTTGAAAGATCAACATCTGAGCAAACATCTCTAATCCCGTGTCATCTCTACCTTCCTATTGGCAAAATATCATTCCAGCTTTGACAAGTGAGGGAGTTAAGTTACACCTTTGACAGCTGCGAGTGAACTTGATGGCGATAGTGGAGCAAGTGGCGGGATCAGTATCTGTCGCTGAGCTCAGATGCTGTAGGCAGAACTATAAAGAAGTAACTGGAGCGCCGGACGCTTCCAAGACAGCGATTGTCTAAGCCATTGGTTCATGTTACTTTATTATACCAGTAGACTTTATTACTAGTGATGAGTGAACGTGCTCGGATAAGGCGTTACCGACCATGCCCGGCGTTAACCCAGTGTCTTCTGCGTGCTCGAAAAATATGTCCGAGTCCCCGCGGCTGCATGTCTCGCGGCTGTTAACAAACAGGAATCGCTGCATGTGTTGCGTCTGTCGAACAGCCGCGGGGACGCGAACATCACTATTTTTTATGTATATTTGTACCATGTGCTATCATTGCTTCTGACCACAGATGAGCGGATCATGCAAAATCTGAATTTGCCAAATTGCGTGGATTCTTCTTGGAAATTTGATTCGCAGACAAGTTATTCTCTGGGAATTGAATGTCCCTTTTTGTGCCCTGGGGGGGGGGTTAATCCAGACCCCAAAATGTGTAAGTTTTTTTTTAATTTATTTATTTTTTTCCTTTTGATAACCCTATACGGTTCACCAATATGGCAGCTATCGGCCGCCTTTTTGCTAAATCCACATGGAAGCAAATTACAAAATAATCCACGTTTTGAATCATGCAAATTTTTGTAATATTCAAGGAGAATTCAAATCCAGTCGGATATATTCGCTCATCTCGCGTTCTGACCTTTGGTTCTGGTTCACACTTAGCACTTTTTAGTTACAATGGAAAACTTTGTTACAAGCGGAACATCTTATTTATTTAATTTTACCGTTGGTATCGCACCAAAATGTTTGAAATAAAATTCATATTTTTTTGTGCAAATCTATTTAGAGAAATGTGTTATTCAAAAGTCTCAAAACATTTTCAAAAGTGTCTAGAAAAGAGTGCCGGGGTTTGGCTAAACAGTCACCAGATTTTGGTCAACAAGAATCTAACAGCCGCAAAACATGCTGAGCGAAGATTCGAGAATGTCGCTCGAGGATCCACAATGCTCGGTGCGTACCGGAGCAGCGGATGCAAACTCAAGTAGCGAGCACACATGCTCCCATTGCCTGCAGCGTCTCCGGACTTGTCTCCCATCGAGCACATCTGGGACGTCATTGGTCATCAATTGCAATGGAAACTGCCAGCAGCGGATCTTGATGATTTGCCCAATTACATTCAGCTCAGCAGAACATACTTCAGACGACCATTAATAACCTCATTGATAGCAGCCGAGGCTTAAAGTGCGGGATTTTCTGCACTTTGTGCCCATACTCCATACTGAATAAATCGAGATGCTTTAAAAATGTTTCCATTTTTTTCGTTATTTCCATATCATTAACATGTCTATCCATCCTGTTATAACAATTCCACCAATTTTCCTTCTTTGTGCTGCAATTTCAATGTTGAGGAGTATATATTAGCAAGTGGCAAAAAAGTAATGTCCCTCGCCCAAGGACGATTTTAGACAAAATGTGGCCCTGGGCAAAAAGTTAAAAGTGGGGCAAAATATTAATTGCAATTGGGTTTCATTAAAATGTATGCACCTTTTGCCTTCTGTAGCCGCTGTGTTGCACTGCCTATTGTAGGCTGAAGAATGAGTTTACTGAGAATCCATCAGTGAGCACACTATTATGGTCTGATGGAAGAGTTTGTGACTATGTATTATTATATTATCTGTATTTTTCTGAGCCCCTCTCAGATGATTTTTGACTGCAGACCACATCAAAGTTAAATGTGTAAGGAAATAGAGTGGCTGTAAAAGCCATACTGTGCAAAATATTTAATGAAACCGAATTGAAAAAACAATTTTTAGGCCAAAATATATGAATTTAAGTAAAAAAATTAAGTAAAAAAAATGAAAGCCTCAATAATTTTTTTTGCCAAACAAATCAGTGGGCAGACATATATTTTTCCTTGCAGTCCAACTTGAAGAAAGGTATGTGTATACAGAGCTGCCTCTAGGAATTTCGGGGCCCCATACTGGCAAAATTTTCAGGGCCCCCTTGAGACTCCGCCCAGGCTCCACCCCAGCCCCGCCTCCACCGCTCGAACTGTCCACAGTCCCAGCGCTCTCTCTTGGAAAAACTCAACTTCTCACCTATCATACATTAACAGTTCCCATCACCAGATCACACATATAGCCAGCAGCTTTTGCTTTGGCCAAAAGATTTTTAAAACCGCCACCACGACAAGGTAGACACTTTTGGCCGGGCCCTACTCTACTGTAACCTATTAAATATTTGTTAAAATATCCAATACAATTTAATATGCAAATTGCCTCTTCAAACAAAGAGGACTTGTACTCTATAGCGCCACCTATCGGAAGTAGCGATCCTACAAGTCACAATCAACCCTTTAACGAGTCTTGTAATATGACTTAGGCCTCATACTCACTGGCTGGAAAAAAATCGGTCCGTTTTCTGCAGGAAAAAAACAGTACATTTGTTGTAAAAAGGCATGCGATTTTAAATCGCACCATGCGTTTTCTGTCAGTTTTCCATCAGTTTTCCATCTGTATGCAATGCGATTTTAACATGAAGTTTTACATAGAGCAGTTATCTCTATGTAAAAAGTCATGTAAAAATCACATTGTAACAAAAAAATGTACACAAAAAGCAAATAATATATATATATATTAATACATCTAATATATATATATATATATATATATATATATAATATATATCTAGGTCATACACTTCTACATAGTATAATAGCCGCTAATTCATCCCTGGTTATACTGTAAAATCACACTGACAGCTTTAATAAAGAATAGAAACAATACATATACACACATAGAATACATATATATATACAGGTCCTTCTCAAAAAATTAGCATATAGTGCTAAATTTCATTATTTTCCATAATGTAATGATTAAAATTAAACTTTCATATATTTTAGATTCATTACACACCAACTGAAATTTTTCAGGTCTTTTATTGTTTTAATACTGATGATTTTGGCATACAACTCCTGATAACCCAAAAAAACCTGTCTCAAAAAATTAACATATTTCATCCGTCCAATAAAATAAAAGTGTTTAAAACAAAATAAAAAAAAAACCATCAAATAATAATGTTCAGTTATGCACTCAATACTTGGTCGGGAATCCTTTGGCAAAAATGACTGCTTCAATGCGGCGTGGCATGGAGGCAATCAGCCTGTGACACTGCTGAGGTGTTATGGAGGCCCAGGATGCTTCGATAGCGGCCTTAAGCTCATCCAGAGTGTTGGGTCTTGCGTCTCTCAACTTTCTCTTCACAATATCCCACAGATTCTCTATGGGGTTCAGGTCAGGAGAGTTGGCAGGCCAATTGAGCACAGTAATACCATGGTCAGTAAACCATTTACCAGTGGTTTTGGCACTGTGAGCAGGTGCCAGGTCGTGCTGAAAAATGAAATCTTCATCTCCATAAAGCATTTCAGCCGATGGAAGCATGAAGTGCTCCAAAATCTCCTGATAGCTAGCTGCATTGACCCTGCCCTTGATGAAACACAGTTCACCAACACCAGCAGCTGACATGGCACCCCACACCATCACTGACTGTGGGTACTTGACACTGGACTTCAGGCATTTTGGCATTTCCTTCTCCCCAGTCTTCCTCCAGACTCTGGCACCTTGATTTCCGAATGACATGCAAAATTTTCTTTCATCAGAAAAAAGTACTTGGGACCACTTAGCAACAGTCCAGTGCTGCTTCTCTGTAGCCCAGGTCAGGCGCTTCTGCCGCTGTTTATGGTTCAAAAGTGGCTTTACCTGGGGAATGCGGCACCTGTAGCCCATTTCCTGCACACGCCTGTGCACGGTGGCTCTGGATGTTTCTACTCCAGACTCAGTCCACTGCTTCCTCAGGTCCCCCAAGGTCTGGAATCGGTCCTTCTCCACAATCTTCCTCAGGGTCCGGTCACCTATTCTCGCTGTACAGCGTTTTCTGCCACATTGTTTCCTTCCAACAGACTTCCCATTGAGGTGCCTTGATACAGCACTCTGGGAACAGCCTATTTGTTCAGAAATTTCTTTCTGGGTCTTACCCTCTTGCTTGAGGGTGTCAATGATGGCCTTCTGGACATCAGTCAGGTCGGCAGTCTTACCCATGATGGCGGTTTTGAGTAATGAACCAGGCAGGGAGTTTTTAAAAGCCTCAGGAATCTTTTGCATGTGTTTAGAGTTAATTAGTTGATTCAGAAGATTAGGGTAATAGCTCGTTTAGAGAACCTTTTCTTGATATGCTAATTTTTTGAGACAGGATTTTTGGGTTTTCATGAGCTGTATGCCAAAATCATCAGTATTAAAACAATAAAAGACCTGAAAAATTTCAGTTGGTGTGTAATGAATCTAAAATATATGAAAGTTTAATTTTAATCATTACATTATGGAAAATAATGAAATTTAGCACTATATGCTAATTTTTTGAGAAGGACCTGTATATATTTATAGTTCCTAGACTTCTACATACTGTAATAGCTGCTAATTCAATTGCCGGCTTTTGTGAAATCACAGAAGCCGACATGAAATGATACATTGTTTCCACACAGTTAACCATGTCATTTCCTGTATTTTGATATATGGTTTCAACTTACAATTACATGAGTGTATTTGTGCAAAATTTCAGACATGTAGGGGTTAATTAAAGGTGTAAATTCGTTGAAAAAAAATGCGTGGGCTCCCGCTGTATTTTCTCCACCAGACAGACAAAGCAAGCGAGTGGGGGCAGATAATAACAGCCTAGGGAGGGTACATTTTTTTGTGCCCCCCCTGGCTACTAACATCTGCCCCCAGACACCCCAGAAAGGGCAAATCTATAATTAGATTCGCCCTTTCTGGCACTTTGCCCGTCTATTCCCATTGCCCTTTGTCTGTGAGCTTTGAATTGATGTAAGTTAGTTACTCGCAATATAATGGGGAACCTTGCCGTTGGTTTGCGAGCTTATCTGCTTTGGCCAAAATAGTAACCAATACCTCATTGATGCATTTATCAGATGCATTTTTTTGCACTTTTTATCATTTTCTGCAGGGTGCAGGTAGGCTCCTTTTTGATGGTCTGTTTTTTTTGTGTGATGCATATATAGTGCTGAACAGCCCGCTTTCTATTATGGGCGTTATAGATAGGCTGCTATCCAGACACTATGCATTGCACTTTTTTGTCCTCCTAAGCAAGCTTTATTTGTGTGTTTTCTCCACCAGGCAGCTTATACCTTTATCATCACTTTTTTGTGATAGGGTGGCTGTCCTCATCAGTGGAGGGCACCTGTGCTGCGCCAGCCTTTATCTGTGGGAGCCGGCTGCATCCTGCTAGTGCACTGTTCATCTTTCAAGATCTGGTGAGGCTATTTTCATGTTGTGTTTTTGCTATTTCCATTGCCCTGTAGCGGTGGCGAATGGGTTAATAAGGCGTTAATGTCACCTTAGTATTGAAAGGTGACCTTAAGGCAGGTTAATAATTGAGAGCTGTCAATTAGACAACTATCAATTATTAATCCTATTGAAGTAAATAAAAAAACACAAACACACTTTAAGAATAAATAATTTTAATGAAATCAAAACACATATTTTTGACCATCTTTTATTTAACTCTTAATCCGTGCGAAGCCCTTGTTATTCTAAAATAAATATAAAATAATAAAACAACATTATTCTTACCTATCTGGCGATCTGTCACGTCCCACGATGTAATCCTTCACAAAGGGTTAACTAGCAATCAGATAAGCAGCGCAAGTAATCCTGCGTGCTCATCTGATAGCTCCTGAATGAATGAGCTTATCTCCTGCCGACAGAGAGGATGTGATTAATTGAATGAAGCTTAATTGATTGTATCCCACTTTCACCTTAGGTCAGGTCACTGAAGTGAAAGTGGAATAAATCAATTAAGCTCCATTCATGAATCTATTCCTCTCCTTTCACTGGAGAGTAACTTATTCATTCATGGAATACAGCTCGGAGACAGTATTATTAGCTCTCTGCGAGCTCTAACCTGTTAACCCTTTCTGATGGATTACACCGTGGGACCTGACTGTACATCGGATTGGTAAGAATAATTTTGCTTTTTTATTTTATTTTATTACAGGAAATGGTTTTAGCAGGAAATTAAATATGGCAAAAACTGTGTGATTTGTTGGAATGGTTTGAGATGAGTTCTGAGCAGAGACTCCCTCTGTGGTTACAAGTGTACTGGTCTGTTCAGTGAAGATTGTGAGGATGGGAATCAGGTGTTACTGACTGTCTTATATAAGGAGTACCTTCCATCAGGGTTGCGGTGATCAATGTTCTGTCTGAATCCTTCTTCCTGTTTCCCTTGTAGCTGCTGTGTCGTGTCTGCATCTCCTGCTAACAGATAAGACATTTTCTTCTTTTGTTTTTGTGCTAATTTTTGCATTTTGTCCTGCACTTCTGTGGGGCCTTCTGGGTCACCTCCGGGGCTTTTGCCCTCTCAGTTTAGTTCAGCCTGATGTTTGTACTTTGCTTTTTCAGTTTTTCAGTGGCTGCTGTTTTGATTTTGTTACACCAGAGAACTAATTTAGGTGGTAGAGGTCGTGTGATCTCAGGTGATTTTGAAATTAGTAGAGTTGGTGCTTTTCAGGGTTTTCTGGGATTGCAGTAAGTACCCTTCCTATCCTTTTCTATTTAGTTAGTTTGGGCCCCAGCGTTTGCTCATACTATTTTCTTTCTGTGTCAGTATTTCTTCTTGTCTAACCGCCATTACTTGTTTGGGGGCTTTCTATTATCTTTGGGGTTCTGCTCCGGGGCAGATAGCTTTCCTATTTCTATCTTTAGGTGTAGTTAGTTTCTCAGACTGTGACGAGGCGTCTAGGACCAACGTAGGAACGCTCCACGGCTGCCTCTAGTTGTGGTGGTTAGTCAGGGTACTGCAATCTCATAGATTCCAACTGCTCTGGTGTATTGCCTTGTTTACCTGCACTCCTCAGCTACCGAAACATAACAGTATCACCGGCCCAAAAAATTGAAAATTGTATGGTACTCACAGAAGGGAAAAAATATTGTGAAAGAAAAAAGGTTGTCAGAGTTGTCAGAGATATTTTTCTGTTTGTTGCATTTTTTTCCCTCTGTATCTCTGGGTGCTGGGGAGGAACTTTTCTCTCAATGGAGTTTGCACGGTTGTCTGGCCGTGTGGATCAGCTTGCCACTGAGGTTCAGAGTATTGCTGCATATCTTGCTAGGTTGCCTGTTGTGGAACCTAGGATCCCCATGCCAGATTTGTTTTTGGGGGATCGAGCTAAGTTTCAGAATTTCAAAAATAATTGTAAATTGTTTTTTGCCTTAAAATCTAAGTCCTCAGGGAACGCAGCGCAGCAGGTTCAAATTATCATCTCTCTCCTGCGCGGCGATCCTCAGGATTGGGCTTTTTCCCTGACACCTGGGGATCCTGTTTTGAGTGATGTTGATGCATTTTTTCAGGCTTTGGGGTTATTGTACGATGAGCCTAATGTCACTAATCAAGCTGAAAAAGCCTTGTTGGCATTAAATCAGGGGCCTTATGACGCTGAGTTATACTGTCAGAGATTCCGTAGGTGGGCAGTCCTGACCAAATGGAATGACGACGCTTTGGCGGCCCTTTTCCGGAAGGGTCTGTCAGATAATGTAAAGGATGTTATGGTGGGATTCCCTGTCCCCTCTGGTCTCAATGATTCTATGTCATTAGCGATTCAAATTGACAGATGTTTGCGTGAGCGGAGAAGTATGCGTGGAATGGTGTTGCCTTGTGAACCAGCTTCTGAACCCATGCAGTGTGATAGAGTGGTGTCTGGGGCACAGCGTCATGAGTTTCGAAAGCGCAATGGGTTATGTTTCTACTGTGGTGATGCCTCTCATGCTATTTCAGTCTGCCCTAAGTGGGGAAGACGTTTTGCACGCTCAGTTGTCTTGGGTAGTGTTCAGACTAAGTTTTTATTAACTGTCACTCTGATATGCTCTCTGTCCTCATTTTCTGCTCAGGCTTTCGTTGATTCTGGAGCAGCTATTAACCTGATGGATTATGATTTTGCTAAACGTTGTGGGTTTCCCTTGATACCCCTACAGAAGTCTATTCCCCTACTGGGGATCGATTCTACCCCTTTGGCTGAGAATAAACCCCAGTTTTCTACTCAGGTGATAATGAGGGTTGAACCTGATCACCAGGAGTGCTGCAAATTTTTGGTTCTGTATAATCTGCATGACATTATCGTGCTGGGTTTCCCTTGGTTACAGTCTCATAATCCTGTTTTGGATTGGAAATCTGTGTCTGTAACCAGTTGGGGCTGCCAATGTGTTAATACCAACACTCCTGTTTTTTCTGCCTCCCCTCAGGCTCAGGATGTTCCTGACTTTTTGATTGATTTTTCTGATGTGTTTAGCGAAAGTAAATCTGCATCCTTGCCTCCCCATAGGAGCTATGACTGCGCTATTGAATTAGTGCCGGGTAGTAAATTCCCTAAAGGTCGCCTTTTTAACTTGTCTGTACCTGAACATGACGCTATGCAGTCTTATATCAAGGAATCATTGGAGAAGGGTCATATCAGACCATCCTCTTCACCCTTAGGTGCCGGTTTTTTCTTTGTGGCCAAAAAAGATGGTTACATTAAGGCCGTGTATTGATTATCGTCTCTTGAACAATATTACTGTGAAATATCAATCAACGTTACCCTTGATTTCTGACCTGTTTTCCAGGGTGAAAAACGCTACTTGGTTTACCAAGCTTGACCTCAGGGGGCGTATAACCTTATTCGCATTAAGCACGGGGATGAATGGAAGACGGCATTCAATACCCCTGAAGGGCATTTTGAGTACCTAGTGATGCCCTTTGGGCTCACTAATGCTCCTTCCGTCTTCCAGTCCTTCATGAATGACATTTTCAGGGATTTTGTGGACAAATTTCTGATTGTTTATTTGGATGATATCTTGATTTTTTCTAATGACTGGGACTCTCATGTGAAACATGTTCGAACTGTGTTCCAGATTTTGAGAGAGAATGCTCTGTATGTGAAGGGATCAAAGTGTCTTTTTGGCGTACAGAGGATCTCATTTCTGGGATTCATTTTGTCCCCATCTGTTATTGAAATGGACCCGGTCAAGGTTCAGGCCATCTGTGATTGGGTCCAACCTACTTCATTAAAGGCTCTTCAGAGATTTTTGGGTTTTGCCAATTTTTATCGTAAATTTATTGGTAATGTCTCGGTTATTGTTAAACCATTAACTGATTTGACCAGAAAGGGTTCTGATGTGGTGAATTGGCCTCCTGAGGCAGTCTCTGCGTTTCAGGAACTTAAGCAGAGATTCACTTCTGCTCCTGTTCTACGGCAGCCTGATGTTTCTCTGCCATTTCAGGTGGAGGTTGATGCCTCTGAAATTGGGGCAGGTGCCGTTTTGTCCCAAAAAGATCCAGAGACCTCTAAAAGTAACCCTTGTGCCTTTTTCTCTCGAAAATTTTCTCCTACTGAACGTAATTATGACGTGGGTAATCGGGAGTTATTGGCCATGAAGTGGGCTTTTGAAGAGTGGAGACATTGGCTGGAGGGAGCCAAACATCAGGTGGTGGTCCTTACGGACCATAAGAATCTGGTCTATCTGGAATCTGCCAAGCGACTCAATCCTAGACAGGCCAGGTGGGCCTTGTTTTTCACACGTTTTAATTTTGTGGTTTCCTTTCTTCCTGGCACTAAGAATGTTAAGGCGGATGCCCTCTCGAGGAGTTTCCTTGCGGACTCTCCTGAGTTATCTGATCCTTCTGTTATTTTGAAAGAGGGTGTAGTTCTTTCCGCCATCTCGCCCAATTTGAGACTTGCTCTGGAGGGGTGTCAGGAGGATAGGCCCGAGTGCTGCCCTGTTGGAAAATTGTTTGTCCCGGACCAGTGGAAAAAGAGTGTGATGTCTGAGATTCATTGTTCCGCATTGGCTGGGCATCCCGGAATTTTTGGTACCAGAGACTTGGTTAGTCGGTCCTTTTGGTGGCCTACCTTGTCTCGTGATTTCAGGGAATTTGTGCAGTCCTGCGGGACTTGCTCTCGCTCCAAGCCTTGCTCTCGCTCTAGTGGTTTGTTGATGCCATTGCCTGTGCCCAAGAGACCATGGACCCATATCTCTATGGATTTCATTTCCGACCTTCCTGTTTCTCAGAGAATGACCACCATCTGGGTAATTTGTGATAGGTTTTCCAAAATGATACATCTTGTGCCTGTGATGAACGGGCACACGGTCTGCCACACGGTAGCCCGGGGTATCACGGCTTGTGATCCCACCGCTGCCACCAATATGTGATGAACGGGCACACGGTCTGCCACACGGTAGCCCGGGGTATCACGGCTTGTGATCCCACCGCTGCCACCAATATATGATGAACGGTGCCGCGGTCCGCCACACGGTAGCCCGGGGTATCATGGCTTGTGATCCCTCCCTGCTGCAAATGTGACGAAAACGCGCACACACACGACGGCTGCTGCCGTCCGACCCAGTAAACTGCAGGGATTTATAATTATCCCACTTCCACTTAGGAACTTGCAGCTCTCTGGCGCCCCCCTTACCCTCAGGTCAGTCAGGGAACTGCACCTAGGATAATTGGTCGCCAGACGGGTCACTTGGATGTGTGCTGGCTATTGGGCACACTGCAGTGAGGGAATTATAATTACTCCTGGCTGCAGCCAGGCAGTACCCTTATAAACCCCGCTCCGTCACTGCCAGCGTCACCCAATAGATTAACACTTTACACCCCTTCCTTTTAGCTGCCACCAGCTACGGCTTTTGATGAACAATTTATCAAGAGGGTCCGTAGCAACCCCAAAACAGTAGCGTAGTGCTTCAGGCACGTGCAAATTCGTTTATAGAGCAGGAGAATCAAACTAATAAATTTATAGGTTTATTCCTTAAAAAACAGGCAGTGCTTATATAATATAAAAAGATGTAACAAACTGAGACAATATCGTTATATACAGATGCAGTTATAAAATAAAATAGGATTACAGATGAAAATCACTCACATGGTAGTTACAGGCAAGACAAGCCAGGCTGGGGGAAGGAGCCACACGTCATAATTCATTGGCAGATCTCTTACTCAGGACATCCCAGCAGAAAGTGCCTAAGGAACTTCACTGCAAGACTTATGCATGTCAGCTTCTGACCTCACAAAAGGGGCTGGTTTTCTGGCCACCTCCCCTGGCTGCAAGCTATGGTTTGAGCTCTGCAATATCATAAGGTCCATAACTCGTCCTGTGAACCTAGCAGAATAACGGCAGACCTATCAATGATCTTACTCTAAAATGACGGTTCCAATGAGCCCACACTTGGGTGGGCTAGTACATGGGGCACCCGAGAATTCCATTTCTCGGGTTCTGTTGGAGTTACGGGTTTACCAGTACCACGGAACGATGCCCGTCGGCGCATGGTTCAACACAGTAACTTTCGTGTTTCTAGCGAATGCTCCCACTGTGTTATTAACCAAAAAAGAATGAATTCTCCAAAATGGCTGCTATAGGAAGAAAGCACGTGTGCAGACAATGAAGGACCCCTGCGGTGAAGCGGCAAAACTTCCAGCACTGGTAGCTCAGGTTACACTGAGCTTGACTGCAGGTTGACGGGGGGGAAGGGAAGTGTGAGCTGCAGAGAAAAGGAGGGAGGGGTAACTTTGCCCTGTGCTTGCAAACGGTGGGGGTTGTAGTTCTAGCAACAGCACGAGACATGAAGCTTGCAATATCATCACACCTCCCCGCCTTAGAGGCCGCTACGGAGGCATGACCTCTCGGTAATCCGCCATGCGCACCTCAGCGGGTTCGCCACGTCGGGACAACCCATCAGCATTCCCATGATCACTGCCTTTCTTGTGTTGTACGGCAAAATCATACTGCTGCAGGGCAAGGCTCCAGCGTAGCAACCTACCATTGGTTCCGGACACTGTGTGCAGCCAGCTCAGAGGGTTGTGGTCGGTGACCACCTTGAAGGTGCGCCCGTACAGGTAGGGCTGCAAACGTTGCAGTGCCCCGACCATGGCCAGGCACTCCTTCTCGATGGTGGAGTATGCCACTTCCCTTGGCAGAAGTTTCCGGCTCAGGTACAACACAGGGTGCTCCTGGTCCCCCGAATCAACCTGGCTGAGTACAGCACCGAGGCCAAATTCGCTGGCGTCAGTCTGTACCAGGAATGGCCGACTGCTGTCGACGGCTTTCAACACTGGAGAGCTGCACAGGGCTTTTTTTCAAAGCTCGGAATGCCGCCTCACAGCCATCTGTCCAGTTGACTGTTTGGAGTAGACCGCCCTTGGTGAGGTCCATCAAGGGTTTAGCAATGGCGCTATAGTTCGGTACGAAACGCCGATAGTACCCTGCAGTGCCCAGGAAGGACTTCACCTGCTTTTTGGTCCTGGGGGTGGGCCAGGACACGATCGCGTCCACTTTCTCGGGCTCTGGACTCATGGAACCCCCACCTACCCGGTGCCCCAGGTAGTGGACCTCCCTCATGCCCATCTGGCATTTTCCTGGCTTGATGGTCAGACCTGCCTGGTGAATACGCTTGAGCACCTCCTGGAGATGCTGAAGGTGTTCCTCCCAGGTGGAACTGAAGACGGCAATGTCGTCCAGGTACGCCACAGCATACTCCTCCAGTCCCTGAAGCAGGTGGTTGACCATCCGCTGAAAAGTGGCAGGGGCATTCTTCATGCCGAAAGGCATGACCGTGGACTCGTACAGTCCAAAAGGGGTGATAAAGGCAGATTTCTCCTGCGCCGCAGGGCTCAGGGGAATCTGCCAGTATCCCCGGCTCAAATCCATGATGGATATGTACTTGGCATTCACCAACCGCTCCAGCAGATCCTCGATGCGTGGCATTGGGTGCGCATCAGAGGTAGTGATGGCGTTGAGCCCCCTGTAGTCCACGCAGAACCGGGTGGTCCGATCCTTTTTGGGCACGAGAACTACAGGTGAGGCCCACGCGCTTTTGGACGGCTGGATCACCCCCAGCTGCAACATCTCATGGATCTCCTGGCGCATAATCTTCTGCACCTCCTCAGAGATCCGATAAGGTGTCCGCCGTAACGAGGCGTGATTCCCGGTGTCCACCTCATGGACTGCCAACTTGGTCCTTCCGGGTCGGTTAGTGAACACGGCCCGAAAGGATTCCAGAGTGGTCAGCAACTGCAACCGCTGGGAGGCGGTTAGCGAGGCATTTACCTCCATGTCCTCAATGGACCCATTGGCATTAGCTTGGGCCAGCATGTCTAGGAGGGGATCCTCTTCCCCGTCCTCGGGCAGATTGCAGACCGGTGGGACGCAGGCTTCACGTTCGTGATGGGCCTTCATCATGTTGACGTGAAAGGCCTTGCGCCTACCCCGAGTGTGGTCAAGCGTGACCACGTAGGTGGCTGGGTTGAGCTGTTGGTGCACGACGTACGGGCCTTCCCAGGCTGCCTGAAGCTTATCCTTTGGTACGGGGACCAGCACCCACACCTTTTGACCCACCTGGTAGGTCCGCTCCCGGGCGTTCTGGTCGTACCAGTGCTTCTGGTCAGCCTGAGCCTGCGTCATGTTGTCATGCACCAACTGCGTCAAGGTCTGCATCTTGTCGCGGAAGCGCATGACATAATCCACGATGGACACTTCCGTGGGGTTTGGCTCATCTTCCCAGGATTCTCTTATCAACCCAAGGGGTCCCCGGACTCGCCTACCATACAGGAGCTCGAAGGGGGAGAACCCCGTCGAGGCCTGCGGGACTTCTCTGTAGGCAAATAGCAGGTGTGGGAGGTACCGCTCCCAATCGCGTCCCTGGGTCTCAACCAGCATGCGGAGCATCTGTTTGAGGGTACCGTTAAAGCGCTCACACAAACCATTGGTCTGTGGGTGATACGCACTCGATACCATACGCGTCACCTGCATTTTGCTGCAGAGAGCCTTCATTAGGCGAGACATAAATTGGGTCCCTTGATCGGTAAGCATCTCCCTGGGAAATCCTACCCGTGAAAAGATGGTCACCAGTGCATCTGCCACCTTATCTGCCCTAGTTGAGGACAGAGCTACCGCCTCCGGGTACCGGGTAGCGTAGTCTACCACAGTCAGGATGTATTGCTTTCCAGAGCTGCTGGGGACGGCCAGCGGGCCTACAATGTCCACCGCGATCCTCTGGAAAGGCTCCTCTATCACTGGCAACGGGATCAGGGGAGCCTTAAAAGCAGGCCCCGCCTTCCCCACTCTTTGACAGGTGATACAGGAGCGGCAGTAGTTAGTCACATCTGTCCCCATCTTGGGCTAATAGAAGTGTTGAGACAGCCGTGCCTTAGTTTTGCTAATCCCCAAGTGTCCAGCAAGTGGAATCTCATGGGCAATCCTCAACAACTCACCTCGGAACTGGTGCGGGACGACCAGCTGTTTTTCCCTCAACCACTCCTTTTGGGAACCTCCGGGTACTGTCTCCCGGTACAACCTTCCTCGTTCCCAGAACACCCTCTCCTTATCAGTCACGGAGGTGGGCGTCTCGGCGAGGTGCCTCAAGTTCCCCAGGCTCGCATCTGAGTGCAGAGCGGCCTGGAACTCCTGGCTGGAGGCAGCCAGAAGTGACGTCAGGGTTCCTTCCTCACTGGGTCCCTCTGGGACCGGCTCTGGGTCCACCTCTGGTTCAGTCTCTCCTGTAGCGGAGGAGGGTCCAGATGGCAGGGCGCTACCTGCGATCCGGGCACTCTGACTGCGGGTGACAGCAGCTACATATGCAGTCTCCCCGGGGATTTCTATAGACCCATCAGCCTGCGCTGCTATGGGCTCTACCTCCCCATCCACCCCCAACACTTCAGGAGCAGTGCTACTTATGGGCCAGTTACCTTCCTCGGTGGCACTGGTCAGTGTCATGGCGTCACCTTCCTCCCGGTTCCCATGCACCTCCCCATTTCCTTGAGCACTGTCGCTTGCTCCTGCTAGGGGTTCCTCAGCCGTCTCACTCCGCAGAGCGACGGGACTGAACGCTCCTGTACCTGTGGACACATCTACCACTTCAGAGAAAGGGTTAACAGATTCAGATGGCACAGATACATCACTATCAACATCAGTCCTAGGGAAAGAAAGGTTATCAGTTGCATCATCACTTCGCAAAGCATTAGCAGGTAACACAATCAGTTTCCCATCATCATCAACATCAACATCATGGTTAACGTTAACCTTATCATCAGATTGGGAAGGGGTGTCAGGGACACCATCCTCCCCAGATCAGTCCCCAATAAAACATCAGTGGGCAGGTTTTCGGACACCCCCACTTCCTTCACCCCACTCCCGGCACCCCAGTCAATGAAAACTCGGGCTATCGGCAAGGGGTAGTGGACGCCCCCAATCCCTGTGACAGTTAAGGTTTTCCCCGGAATCAACTCTCCAGGGGCCGCCAGTTCGGGTCGGATGAGGGTTCGTTCAGCCCCGGTGTCCTTGAGGCCTGTAGCAAGACGGGCCCCCACGCGGACGGGCTGCACGTTGTCATCAACCCTCCCCACCACACCACCCACCAAAAGAACAGAGGCGTTGGGCCCGGAGACCTTGGCTGGGGGGTTCTTCTGCCTCTCCGGACAGGTGGCGCTGATGTGACCAGTCCTTTTACAGGAGAAACACTGGCGGGGGTCTGATGTAGGCCTGGCGCTGGCAAAGGGGATAGTGCCTCCAGAGGGACGACTGGCAGGGGCACTGGGGTTGGTTGCAGGCTTACCCCCTCCCCAACGGGTGGTGACGGGCTTCCGCACCTCGGGTTTCCGGTTGGCCTCATAGCTGTCGGCGATCCGGGCTGTTGTGACCGCGTCCTCTGGTTCTCGGTCCAGGATGAACTGTCGGACCTCAGCTGGGCACAGATGCAGGAACTGGTCTTTGATCATCAGGTCTTTCAGCTCCTCATAGGTGTCAACTGACAGTCCATGGATCCACTGGTCAAAGTGGTTCCGGAGTCCTTGCACCACATCGCTATAACTGTCGTGTGGGCCACGTTGGAGGTTCCGGAACTTCTTTCGGTATACCTCAGGGGTTAGCTGGTACTTGGCAATCAGGGCCTGCTTGATGGCCTTATAGTCACTGTCTTGATCTGGCGCGAGGGAAGCGAACGCCTCCAAAGCTTTGCCCTTCAGCCCGGGGGTCAAGTACCTGGCCCATTGGTCGGCAGGCAGCCAGTACTGTCTGCAGACTTTCTCAAAGGCCCGCAGAAAAGTGTCCAAGTCTCCTTCCTTTTCCAGCACGGGAAAGTGCTCCGGCCGGGGCTTGGGACTCTGAGAGCTGCTGGGTGTACTGCTCTGGGCTGTGGAGGGCGTTGCCCCTTGTCTGAGCAGCTCCAGTTCATGGGCTCTCTGAGCTTCCCGCTCGGCTCTCTCAGCCTCCCGCTCGGCCCTCTCAGCCTCCCGCTCGGCCTCTCGCTGGGCTTGGCGCTCGGCTCTCTCAGTCTCTCGCTGTTTGGCCTCTCGCTGGTCGGCTCTCTCTTGAGCTTGCTGGATCAGCCTCAGGCGTTCTTCCCGGTTGTCAGCGGTGAGTCCCTCCAGGGCCGCCTGCAGGTAAGGGTCCACCTCTCTCTGGGTGTAAGCAGTCAGGGGTTGGGCCTCTGCTCCTGCGGCACCGCCTTGGCTTGGGCCGGCTCCTGCGCCCGCCACGCTCCGATGCTCGCCCAGCTCCTTCAGGGCCTGGACCAGTTGGCCTTTGGTTCGGTTCGTGTGGACAAGGTCGTGGTACTTGCAGATTCCCACAAGAGTGTCCTTGCTCTGCTTTTCGAACCAACTTGCTCCTATGGTAGCCATGTTTGCCAAATAAAAGATAGGATAGAAAAACAAAGAGAAGGGAGGGGTAACCGCAAGTACACACAATTGTCTCAGGACTAATAAACACTGAGTCTGTTCTCCAAAACTTTAGCTGCAGGGTTGCTGAAGAACCGTGCAAGTTTTTTAGTGAATGGAATGATTGCTCAAACCGGATCACTAATGCTCTATAATCCCGCCGCTTGCCACCAATATGTGATGAACGGGCACACGGTCTGCCACACGGTAGCCCGGGGTATCACGGCTTGTGATCCCACCGCTGCCACCAATATGTGATGAACGGGCACACGGTCTGCCACACGGTAGCCCGGGGTATCACGGCTTGTGATCCCACCGCTGCCACCAATATGTGATGAACGGTGCCGCGGTCCGCCACACGGTAGCCCGGGGTATCACGGCTTGTGATCCCTCCGTGCTGCAAATGTGACGAAAACGCGCACACACACGACGGCTGCTGCCGTCCGACCCAGTAAACTGCAGGGATTTATAATTATCCCACTTCCACTTAGGAACTTGCAGCTCTCTGGCGCCCCCCTTACCCTCAGGTCAGTCAGGGAACTGCACCTAGGATAATTGGTCGCCAGACGGGTCACTTGGATGTGTGCTGGCTATTGGGCACGCTGCAGTGAGGGAATTATAATTACTCCTGGCTGCAGCCAGGCAGTACCCTTATAAACCCCGCTCCGTCACTGCCAGCGTCACCCAATAGATTAACACTTTACACCCCTTCCTTTTAGCTGCCACCAGCTACGGCTTTTGATGAACAATTTATCAAGAGGGTCCGTAGCAACCCCAAAACAGTAGCGTAGTGCTTCAGGCACGTGCAAATTCGTTTATAGAGCAGGAGAATCAAACTAATAAATTTATAGGTTTATTCCTTAAAAAACAGGCAGTGCTTATATAATATAAAAAGATGTAACAAACTGAGACAATATCGTTATATACAGATGCAGTTATAAAATAAAATAGGATTACAGATGAAAATCACTTACATGGTAGTTACAGGCAAGACAAGCCAGGCTGGGGGAAGGAGTCACACGTCATAATTCATTGGCAGATCTCTTACTCAGGACATCCCAGCAGAAAGTGCCTAAGGAACTTCACTGCAAGACTTATGCATGTCAGCTTCTGACCTCACAAAAGGGGCTGGTTTTCTGGCCACCTCCCCTGGCTGCAAGCTATGGTTTGAGCTCTGCAATATCATAAGGTCCATAACTCGTCCTGTGAACCTAGCAGAATAACGGCAGACCTATCAATGATCTTACTCTAAAATGACGGTTCCAATGAGCCCACACTTGGGTGGGCTAGTACATGGGGCACCCGAGAATTCCATTTCTCGGGTTCTGTTGGAGTTACGGGTTTACCAGTACCACGGGAACGATGCCCGTCGGCGCATGGTTCAACACAGTAACTTTCGTGTTTCTAGCGAATGCTCCCACCGTGTTATTAACCAAAAAAGAATGAATTCTCCAAAATGGCTGCTATAGGAAGAAAGCACGTGTGCAGACAATGAAGGACCCCTGCGGTGAAGCGGCAAAACTTCCAGCACTGGTAGCTCAGGTTACACTGAGCTTGACTGCAGGTTGACAGGGGGGAAGGGAAGCGTGAGCTGCAGAGAAAAGGAGGGAGGGGTAACTTTGCCCTGTGCTTGCAAACGGTGGGGGTTGTAGTTCTAGCAACAGCACGAGACATGAAGCTTGCAATATCATCACAGTGCCATTACCTAAGTTGCCTTCCTCCTCTGAATTGGTGCCGTTGTTCCTTCAGCACGTGGTTCGTTTACACGGCATTCCTGAGAACATTGTGTCTGACAGAGGAGTCCAGTTTGTTTCCAGATTTTGGAGGACTTTTTGTTCTAAACTGGGTGTTCAATTGTCTTTCTCCTCGGCATTTCATCTCAGAAAAAATGACAGGAGGAGAAGAGGAGAAAGGGGAAGGGGGAAGGGGGGAAGGGAGGCACAAGAGGAGAGAACAAGAAGAAAAGGAAGAGGGGAAGGAGAGGAGGGGAAGGGAGGAGAGGGAAAAGAGGAAGCAAGGAGGCGGGAAAGCAGGGCAGGAAAGGAAAGAAGGGAGAGGGAAAGGGGAGAGGGCAGAAAGAGGAGGAGAAGGGAGGGGAAGAGGAGGCAGGGAGGGGGGAAGAGACAGAGGGGGAGAAAAGAAGTACAAGGGAGAGGAAGGAGACGGGAAGAGCAGGGAGAAAGGAAGGGGAGGGGAGAGAAAAGAGAACAGAGGAAAGAAAGAGAGAGAAGGGGAAGGGGAAGGCAGGGAGAGAAGGGGGAAAGAGAGGAAGAGGAGCAGGAGAAAAGAGAGGAGGGAGAAAAAAAGAAGCAAGAGGAGAGGGGAGGGGAGGGAGGGGAGAGAGGAAAAAAAAAAGGGAGGGGAGAAGAGGAAGGAAGAGAGGAAGAGGGGGCCCAGGAAAAGAGGGAGGGGCAGGAAGGGTAGAAGAGAGGGACGGGGGAAGAAAAGAGGTAAAGGGGCACAAGGAGAGAACAAGGGGCAGGGAACAAGGAAAGAAAAAGGAGAAGAGGGAGAGGAAAAAGGGAGGGAAGGGGGGGAGCAGGAGAGGGGAGAAAAAAGAAGAGGGAGGGGGAGAGAGAAGGGGGAGGGAAGGAGGGGAGAGGGGGAGCAAAGAGAAGAGAGAAGGGAAAACAAAGGGAGCAGGGAAGAGAGAGAGAAAGGAGCAGAGAGAAGGAAGAAAGAGAAGAGGAGAGGAGGAGGGGGGGAGAGAAAGCAGGGAGAGAGTGGAAGGGAACAGAACAAAAAAGAGGAAGGAAGGCAGGAGAGAGGAGCAGGGGAGCAGGAAGAAGGGAAGAGGAGATCAGAGAGAGTAGAGAGGGGAAGGCAGAAGAGAAGGGAGCAGGGGCAAGGAAGAAAGAGAGAAGAGAGAGAGGAGAGAGGAGAAGAAGGGGGGGGAAGGAGAAGGCAGGGAAAAGAGGGGGGGAAAGGGAAGAAGGAGAGGAGGAAGCAAGAAGGAGGGAGAGGGGACAGGGAAGGGAGGAGAGAGAGGGAGAGAGGAGAGAGCAAGAGGAAAGAAGAGAAGGAAGCAGAGGAGGAGAGAGCAGAGAGAAGGAGAAGAGGCAGGAGGAGAGAGAGAGAAGAGAGGAAGAGGAGGAGCAGAGGCAGAGGGGAAGAGAAGGGGAGAGAGCAGAGGAGAGAAGAGGAGAGAGGAGAGAGAGCAGGAGAGGGAGAGAAGAGAAAGGCAAGAGAGAACAGAGAAGAGAGAGAGCAAGGAGAAGAGAGAGAGAGAGAGAAGAGAGAGAGAGGAGCAAGGAGGAGAGAAAGAGAGAGAGAGGGAGAGGAAGAGAGAGAGAAGAGAGAGAGAAGGAGAGAAGAGAGAGAAGAGAGAGAAGGAGAGAGAAGAGAGAGAGAGAGAAAAGAGAGAAGAGAGAGGAAGAGAGCAAGAGAGCAGAGGAGGAGAGAGAAGAGAGAGAGAGAGAGGAGAGAGAGAGAGAGAGGAGAGCAGAGAGAGAGAGAAGAGAGAGAGAGAGAGAGAGAAGAAGGAGAGAGAGAAGAGA